>CM071835.1:43927360-44242493 GCA_036507285.1 Trichosanthes cucumerina
GGATCGTTTTAACCGCTATCCGGTGTTCATATCACGGATTGGATTGATACCTCTCGACCATCCCAACCGCAAAAAACAGGATGTCAGGCCTAGTACACAACATGGCGTACATCAGGCTCCCAACAGCTGATGCGTAAGGAATCCGTCTCATATCCTCAACTCCTTAAGATGTCTTAGGACACTGTTCCTTAGACAAATGGATTCCATGTCTAAAAGGAAACAAACCCTTTTTGGAATCTTGCATCTTAAACCTTGACAACACTTTGTCTATGTATGATGCTTGAGACAAGGCTAGTGTTCTATTCTTGCGGTTCCGGACAATCTGGATCCCAAGAACAAACTGCGCATCACCCAAAGCTTTCATTTGGAATTGCGTAGCTAGCCATTCCTTGATGTAAGTAAGATAACCTACATCATTCCCAATGAGTAGGATATCATCCACATAGAGAATTAGGAAAGCGACAGAACTATTGATGATTTTCTTGTAGACACAAGGTTATCATCATTCTGGTCAAAACCATAAGATCTGATAGCCTCATCAAATCTTATATTCCGGGACCTAGAGGCTTGTTTGATCCATAAATCGACCTTTTAAGCTGCAAACCTTTTGCTCTTGTCTCAGTTCAATGAACCCTTTGGGTTGGTCCATGTAGATGGTTTCCTCAAGATTGCCATTCAAAAAGGTTGTCTTGACATCCATTTGCCATACCTCATAGTCATAATATGCGACAACGGCAAGAAGGATACGGATAGACTTTACCATAGCAACAGGTGAAAAAGTTTTCTCAAAGTCAACCCCTTCAACCTGGGTATAACCCTTTGCTACTAGTCTAGCTTTAAAGGTTTGCACCTTCCCATCTACACCACGTTTTCTCTTGTAGATCCACTTACAACCTATAGGTTTTACCCCATCAGGCTTATCTACAAGATCCCAAACAGAATTGAAGTGCATAGACTCCATTTCTTGGTCCATGGCTATGACCTATTTGTCTTTGTCAATGTCAACCATTGCTTGGTTATAAGTCAATGGATCCTCACAGTTGTCATCTGGTATAACAACTTGGGTTTCAGCTAAACCCACGTAACGGTCAAGCTGTATCACAACCCTCCCACTACGTCGAGGCATACTCAACTCTTGAGATGGACCCTCTTGACTAGACAAACTAGTATCAACAAATTACTAGTCTTATCCTGTTAACGGTGTTACACTTGTTAGACTAATAATTTGCGATCCAGTCTTGTATGAACTCTTCATACAGGATGCCCCCACTCGCGTGTCAACTACATGAATGAGTTGGATTACCTCATTTGTACTAATTACAAAGTGGGCCGCATCCATGGTGTTATCAGAATGAGGTTTCCAACCTTATTCTTATACCATAGACTATTTAGGTTATAATCTCGAATTCAACCCAATTAGTGTCCACTACACTGATTTCAAGATAAACGTTATAACCTTGGAGCTTAGTTTATTGGATTTATAAAAGCAAGACTATAATCTTATCAAAACAAATAACTCTTTATTTAATTGATCAAGATTACACAAGTTTAGGGCATAAATCCCAACAATGTTCCCTTAAGTGGTGTCTCCGGGACTTGAACAAAGGGCCCGACCCTCTCATTGCCCCGAGAGGGACTCTGTTTGTTGGTAGGACCACAAACAAATTGTTCATTAGAGGAGCACTGGTACTTAAGGCACAAGATGTAACCTAGGGGTAAAACGGTAATTTGACCCAGCTGGTGTTACGAACATTCGTGAAGGATTGACTTGCTGTTATTGGCAATATCCGTGAACACAGAAATATATCTGCAGTGAGAAGAGTGCAGTTGTGGGACTTTAGTGGAGTGTTCCTGCAGTTCACGAATGTTGATTGGAAGGTTAATGAGATTAACCGAGCAATCTCGTATCATTGGAGCTTCTAATCTGTAGGTCCATTAGGTCCACCTTCTAGCACGTAAAGGGTTCTTAGATCATTTGAATTTGAAATGTTCAAATTCATTAGGGAATATATTTAATGTATTTAGATACGATATAATATATAGTTTTGGAACTATATATTATAAATTTAATGTGAATATGATTCATATTAAATTATATGAGAGAATTGAATATTTGAAGGAGTTCAAATGTTATATTAAATGTGAATGTGATTCACATTTGAAAACTATAGGTTAAAATTTAATGTGCACTAGATGTACATTAAAACTATACGTTAAAGGGGTAATATGATTAAATGAGATTTAATCCAAATTAAATATATGATATTTAATTTGTATTATTTAAATATGATTTAAATTAATAATTAAATTTGATTTAATTATTATTATTTTAATAATAAAATAAGAAAACGTGTCATCCAGACACGTTTCCACTACCCCTCTCCTTCTCCCTATCGACAGTTTAACAGGGAGAAGAGGGTTGCTCATTCGAGGAATGAATTGAATTGATGATCATTTTGCAATTGGAGAATTGCTATTTCCAAGAATTCTCTCACTCTCTCATTCCCTTCTTCTTCCAAAAGTTGGAATCCTTCCCACCAAGGAGGATCTAAGCATTCAGAGGATAGAGGGTTTACTCTATTGGTTGTGTTCCTGTTGGTGAAAAACAAAGAACTTTTGGAAGTTCCTGCGTTGTTAAGTTACTGGAATAAACATTTGAGCAAGGTGTTCCTGCGAGTCTACAAAGGTAATATTTCCTTTCTCTTCTTAATTTAATAGTTAAACTTAGGTATGTTTGCATGTATATCTCCATGTTTTAATTAGATTAAAAGCACGCTTGTTCTGTATTTTTGTCAATGTATCGGTTTTTGATTCAACCTAAACAATCAAGCAAATTACGATCCCAACCACGTTTCCGCTGCTCAAGGAGATCAGATCTCCATCATATGGAAGACCATGTAGAACGCCCATATGTTGGAACGAAGTAGGAGAGCGGAAACTAATCGGTCCTGAGTTAGTGCAAGTTTCGACGGACAATATTAAGGTAATCAAGAAGAATTTGAAGGTAGCTCAAGACCGTCAGAAGAGTTACGCAGATAAGCGAAGAAATGACTTAGAATTCCAGGTCGGAGATCAAGTTTTCTTGAGGTTATCTCCATGGAGGGGTGTCCTTCGCTTCGGCAAGAAAGGTAAGCTAAGTCCTAGATATATTGGTCCTTATAAGATAGTGGAATGAGTTGGGCCAGAAGCCTACAAACTTGAGTTACCAGTAGAACTATCTCGAGTACATGATGTTTTTCATGTGTCCATGTTGAGGAAGTATATTTCAGATCCGACTCCTGTGTTGCAAGCACAACCAATTGAGCTGAAAAAAGACATGAGTTACATAGAGGATGCAGTTCAAATCCTCGACAGGAAAGAACAAGTTTTTAGAAACAAGACGATCCCACTCATGAAGGTTCGTTGGAGACATCACGGAGTGGAGGAGGCAACCTGGGAGTTAGAGGACCAAATGAGGAAGAAGTATCCGACGATTTTAACTTAGGGGCTCTTAAATTTCGAGGACGAAATTTGTTAAGGGGGAGGTAAGTTGTAAACCCGAAATCTCTCCTTAAAACTTCCTTAAAAGAATAAGGAAAAAAAAAGAAAAGTAAAGAAAAAAGATGTTTGGTTTAGTTTTGTTGTAAAAATAAGAGAAAATAAAAGAAAAGTTAAAGGAAATTGTTTTTAAAAAAAAAGAAAATGAAGGAAGTAAAACAAAATTGATAAAAAAAAAAAGAGAAAGTGGAATGTTGGTAAAAGGCACACCACCGCCAAGGATTTTTCTTAGGTTTATTTAATCACCTTCTTTCCATTTTCGTCTCATTTTCAACAAAGAAAAGGAGAGCTTTGACGGGGAGAACTGAAGGAAGAAGAAGAGAGTGAATTTTCTGGTTTGAGGTTGAAGAAGAAAGGGGAAAGGTTCAATTCAAGGTTCCATGGCAATTCTTCAGTCAATTCAGTCTAGTTCTAATGTATAAGTTCTTTCGAGCTCTACAAGAAGAGGTAAGAGTTGAGGTTTGATTTTCTTAAAATTTAATTCATATTTGAACAAAATTCGTGAAGGAACCTCGAGCAAATTCTGAAGCTAAGTTACTGATTTGTTAAGGGGAAGACAGAGGAAAGATTTTGCTGTCAAATCTGAAGACCCTCTGGGTTTTGGTCGTACTGATCAATAGCATTCGAATCCGAAGCTGTAATAGGTATGGTTGGAAAGATTATTCAATTTTCTACAACTTTCATGAAGAAATCGTGAGTAGAAAACGACTGGAAGATGTTTTAAATTTAAGATCAAATTTGTATTGCAGCAAGGAAACGAAACTGGAAACAGCAGAAGTCTATTTTTGGAGAAGAAGCTTTCGAGGTATTTTCGAACAAATCTGTTGGGAACTTCAATTTTGTTTCTTCACATGAGTTTTAGAGGGTTCAAAAAGGAAGAGTTTGGTATAAAGTACATCCTTTTCGACTAGGTATTGAGGAAGTTATGGTTGTCTGAAATCTGTAAAATTCTAGAAAAATGATAGAGTGGTTTTTGTAATTTTAAGGTTTAAACTCATGAGCTCGAGGTTCTAATGCTTGGTTTTGGTTTGTTTGACAGGCCAAGAGGAAATAGGTCGAGTGTACGGGCCAAGGTTCTAGTTCTAACACTGTGAGTGACAAAACGTACCTCGAAAATGATTTATATGCTTGTATTAAGTCTATGAAAATACAAGATTTTGCTAGAATGAAATGGTTTCAATGCTTATTGTTTTCCTTTGGAACATATTTATAAGCGTTCATGTTTTCCTAGAAATGTTTTTAAGTGCTCGTTGTGAGCCTAGATGTCCTGATGAAATTTATTCGTGAGCATATGTTTATTGATTACCGAAATTTAGTGAAAATGTTATGATTTCAAGCAAGCATGTATTAGCAAGTATGATTTAAAGATTTCCAATTTTTATGAACGAGCCGAGTAAGCTTGAGTTTTACGACAGAAAAGATAAACAGGCATGTTCAATATTTTTATGTGTTTTTCTGAGACTAGAATGAGTAAATGACTGAGATGTTGAGCCCGAGGCTTATGGTACCGTGTACACACAGGTCATTTTCTGTTGTCGACGTTGAGTGTACTCCGTGACAATAATGCTGTCGTGAGTGCTGGGCGAGCCCCACTACGACAAGGACGATGGGAGTGCTGGGCGGGCCCCACACATCGTAGAGTAAACGTTGGTTGTACTGGGCGTGCCCTACACAACGTGGATTGTATATGTTTTTTATAAGGGTTAATATTATTTATATGCCTTACGAGATTTTAACGGCATACTTGTTGGTTTTCTGAAAAGCTATTTAGATTACACGTTTATATTTAATGCTTGATTAAAGATGCATATGCTCATTGATGGTCAGGTGATATGATTTACCATTTTTTAGATTTTAAACTCAGTCACTCACTGAGCTCCATAGCTCATACTTTCAGTGCTCTAAACTTTTCAGGTAGAGATCAAGCTCCCGGTGCCTAAAATCTTGCTAAAGTCTGCTGAAAGCTCCACGAGTTTGATATTTTTGTTCTGTAAATAATGGTTTGACCTGTTTTTGGTTCTGATGCTCTTGTCGTTTTAGTTTTCAAGAGAGACTTACGAAGAGTTTCTCCTTATGCATGTTTAGTTGTCAAGTTTCCGCTGTGTTATGTTAAAGTGTTCCATATGCGAGCATAGTATGTTTATCAGGTAAAACAGGGTCAACAAGTATTGTTAAAAGGTAAACAATGTCTGTTGGCTTCATGCCGTCTTCCGGGCTAAGTTAGCAGGTAGTACGGGAGGGGGTGTGACAGAATGTATAAGCTCAAGAGGTTCTTTGGCTCTATAACCTTTTCCACTAAAAGGTCTTTTAGTCATTTTGCCTTCTAGGCAGGATTCACATACAGGTAAAGCATTTTCTTCTAACTCTTTAGAAGTCCATTCTTTACCAATCTCTCAATCCTATTGAGGTTAATGTGACCAAATCTAAGATACCAAAGATGAGCATTTTCTTTAGGAGAAATTTTACGTTTCTTAGTTTGTGTGTTTGCAGTTTTAAATAATTCAGTGTTCAAAACCATTTTGACTGAATTAGGCCTTAAAACATACAACCCATTTTCTAATGAAGCTGAACATATTTCCACATCTTTCTTCAAAATAAACACTTTATTCAATGAGAAAGAAACAAAAATACATTGTTCTATAAGGCAAGAAATTGAAATAAGGTTTCTAGTAAACCCTGGTATCACTAATATATTGTCTAACAACATATATTTCTTGCCAAAATAAAGCTTCATCGTGCCTACTGGTACAGCTGAGACGACTTCTCCATTTCTAACTCGGAGCGTTATCTCTCCTTTCTGTAGCTGTTGCCAGGAATCAATTCCCAGAAAAAAAGAGCAAACATGATTAGTGGCGCCTGAATCAAGCATCCAAGCAAGTTTATCATTATCCACTAAACAAGCTTCTAAGCAAAGTAAATCATATTTACCTTCCTTATTCTTTTTTGCAATGTACTTCAGACAGTTCCGTTTCCAATGCCTGTCTTCATTGCAGTGGAAACACTTTCCTTTGTCTGCAACTTCTTTGACTTTCTTGCCCTTCTGGGCTGTAGATTTGTCAGCTCGTTTCCCTTTACCAACCTTCTTCATGTTCTTCTTCTTTCCTTTCCTTTCAAAGTTAGAAGAAGATGAAGCCATCATTTTGATCCGCAGGTCGAACCTCTATGATAACTCCTACTGGCAACATTTTTCTCACCTTTCGATCCCTGAATTTTCATCAAAGATTGAAAGGTCTGGAGTTCATTCAGAAGGGAGGTAAGATTAAAAGTAAGCTTGTTCATAACAACATTACTTCTAAACTGTAGGAAACTATCTGGAAGGATTTCAGAATGAAGCTGACCTGGCTCGATTCATCGATGGAAGCACCATTCGACTCCGCGATGTTAAAGTGTACCATCATATCCAGGACATGATCCCGAACAGATGTACCTTCTGGCATCCTCGAGTTGAATATGTACTTTAGGGCATTGTGTCGGGCCTGTGTGGACCGTTGTCCAAACATACCCTACACTGAATCCATAATTTCCTTAGCGGTTATCATGCCCTCATGCTTCTTGGCTAATATGTCAGACATACTTGCCAGCATGTAGACCTTGGCCTTATCATTGGTCTTGATCCATCGATCATATGCATCACGAACATTTCGTGAAGCATTCGAGCCTGGCACCTGAGGACACTCCTCAGTTAACACAAACTTCAGATCATCCACTACCAATATAGTGTTGAGTTTATTTTTCCATGTCATCATGTTCTCTCCGGTTAACTTTTCGGCACCCAATAAGGAAATTATAGAGCTAGACATTTTGTTGAAAAATTTACAAAACAAAACTTTTATAGGTTTCTTGCTATAATTTTCTAATCCAATCATGTTTTAGCTAATTATCAAATGATTCCTAGGCCATTTATAATTTGCAATGATACTCCAAAGGTTTAGAATGTATGACATCCAAGAGTAATAAAAAATACTCCTCCTCTGAATCAAAACACTCTTGACCAAAACCTAAGGCCAGAATAACTCTTATTCCTATAGGCTTTAGTTACCATTTTTTGGTCAGGATACATACACTTCTAATGTACCTTGTGAGTGTAACCCCTGTCTTTAGACCCCAGAGTCCCCATCCAATAAAATTTGCCGAAGGGAGGACTAGATTGAAAAACAGACTAAGGAAATCTTTATCCCTTTCGGGTGTCTAATGTGTTCGATCCCCTATGATCAAGCCCTCCAAAGGGATTGTCTGGTCCAGGCCAAACTAGCAGGCTGACCATAGTGATCTTACGATGTAAACCGACTGAAGAGACCATAGGTTTTGTTTTCACTAAACCTGCTCCCACTCACTATAAGTACCCTCTCCATTCACCTTGATATTGACTCATACAAACACCATCCGAAGGGGGACGCTCCCGTTTGCGCCATGAGGCCAAGTATGAGTCTCACGGTGTGAACTTCCCAGAGATACGTAGGTGAAAAATATCTATCATATACACTTTTCCTCCCACTGGATACTTTAAATCTATAGGAATCTTACTTAGGCTAAACCCGACTAATGGTTTTACCTAAACTTATCAATATAACTCTTATATTGATTTTATCCTAAGTTTGCTAATATAAATCTTTATATTAAGCCTAGGATTTCTAGTTTATTAACCCCTTAATAAACCTGCTGACGCTACTATAATTTATAAACTCTCGGATTAAAATTCACTCCCAAGTCAGTTCCCAGGTAGGGGTGTTCCGTTTCCGTCAGCTTAATTACCCAAACCTAGACAGAACTTTCCTTAGACAGAGTTCCTCTTTTAATCTTTGTTTATAAATTACTTGGTTCCTAATTCTAATCTAATTAGAACTAGATAACCTAAGGTCTATTATTACCAAGTTCTAAACATTTTAAAACTAATAATTAACCTTAAGTGACATGCATACTATGTTATAGTGCTTGATCATTCATCTCATGAATAATAAAACATACATAGCATAATCATCTCATGAATTATAATGCATGTCAATACTGTCCATAAATTAATATAACACTTTATATTAATTATTCATGCAAACTATATAATATAACATTTTATATTATAAATGATGCATGGTAATGCTTAACCTAAGGCGGGATATCTAAATTAAAAGCGTACATTATACATGGTAATAATTACACAACAATTGCATAATTTAAATAGCAAAATTAGACCAATTTTGGCACCATAAATACAATTTTAATTAATATAATCTAATTATATTAATTAAGATTAAATAAAATAAATATAAATTAAATATAAAACATTTTTATATTTAATATATAATTAAAAATACGTTTTTTCGCCCGTTGAAGAACTCCTGAAACGCCTTCGGCGTTGCAACGCTAATGGCAGCGTTGCAACGCTTTGCCTTGTCCGTTTCTGCCCGTTGAAGCATGCCTCAGCTCTTGCGTTGCACAACGCCTCAACGTTGCAATGCCGAGGACAGCATTGCAACGCTGTCGTCTTCTCAGCCGTGCGCCTGCTGAAGTGGCGTTGCAACACCAATGAACAGCGTTGCAACGCCATTCACAGAGCAACAATGGAACTTCAGTTTTCTTGCTCGGTTTTCCTCCGTTCTTCTCACCAACCACTTTGCCTCGATCGACACGTACTTACAGACTCGATTTACATAATAAAATGCCCAAAACAATAGGCCCTTACATTGAAAAATTCAACGAAATTATGTAAATCTAAGTGCCAAAATTGAAAACATCTAATTTGCAAACCGTTTACTCATCTCATGAAAAACAGTAAATCCCACCTCGTTCTTGATAAATCTAGAACAAAAATTAAGAACACAATTGGGCTCTGATACTAATTGAAGGGATCGAATCCCGCAGCGGAAGTGATTGTTAATCGCGTGTTCTTAATTTTGTTACATGGATATCAATCAAGAACAAATCTAACTAAGATTAAGCATATAATAACAAGATGGACAACAAGAAATTACCTTTGAAGAACTCTTTCTTCAAGTGCTCCTTCTCCCACAATCACGATCTCAGCAACTCGAACTCGAACGATCACGAACACTACCACCGGATCTTCTCCGTTGTTCTCTAGGTGAGGGAGAAATGTGGGTTCCTTTAGGATGAGGTGTGAGGTTTGTGAGAGAGGTTGTGTGTAGAACTCTTCCAACACAACATGAGATACTTTAGGGTTTCACCAAAAAGCTCTAACTTTTCTTAACCAACAAATTGCATCTCATGCAACCTTTTATAAGGAAATAGGATGGAAATGACCATCCTATCCTTCCTTCATTCTTTCATTAGTATATAGTTTATATGTGAATCTAATTCACATTAAAACCATATATTATATCAATTATATCACATACAACTGATATAACACCTCATATATGAAATTGAACACTTTAATTTCATTCATAACTTTATACCCTCAACGTTACCATGTTGAGCCAACGGAGGGACATAAGGGACCTACAGTTCATGAGCTCCAATGATGTGAGATTAACTGATCAAACTCTTTGATCCAGTTTAATCAATATTCATTAACTACAAGTCACTCCACTATAGACTTGTAGCTGCACTCTCCTCACTGTAGATATTATTGTGTCCACTGATATAGTCATTGCCCATGAGTCGACCCTTCACAAGTTGTTCGTAATCACAGCTGGGTCAAATTATCGTTTTACCCTTGTGATTACCTCTTTGCTCCTTAAGCACCAATGATCCTCTAATGAACAACAAGTCTAAGGTCCTACCATAGACTCATACCCTCTTAGAGGGTGGGGCCCCGTTGTTCAAGACCTGGAGTCAGTTCTTAAGGGAACAACCTATCTAATTCCTTAGTATAGGAATGAGTGAATTTCATCTTGCATAGTTAAGTCCCTAGCTACCTACGAGGTTCTGTCCCTGAGAAGGCAGACTTATTGAGTCGGCTACAGGCTAGTCTCATCCATACTAGTCTAAGGACAAACCCCTATAAGCAGGAGTTCTTAACTAGCTCAGGATTCAGGTCGAGTCACTAATGACCATCTATAAATTATAAGTTTTATCCTGTTAACGACGTTATACTAGTTAGACTAATAATTTGCAGTCCGATCTTGTATGAACTCTTCATACAGGATGCCCCCACTCGTATGTCAACCACATGAATGAGTTGGATTACCCCATTTGTACTAATTACAAAGTGGGTCGCATCCATGGTGTTACTAGAATAAGGTTTCCAACCTTATTCTTATACCATAGACCATTTAGGTTGTACTCTTGAACATAATCCAAATAGTGTCTACTACACTGATGCTCAAGATACATTATAACCTTGGAGCTTAGTTTATTGGATTTATAAAGCAAGAATATAATTTTATCAAAACAAATAACTCTTTATTTATTTGATCAAAATTACATAAGTTTAGGGCACAAATCTCAACACCATGCCCATTGGATCCTTCCTCCTTTCTTTTGTTATCTGGTCTAAGGAGTCACTCAAAAGGAAATTATTTCCATAGTTAAAAGACAAATAATTAACTATTTCAATCTTTAAGCATGTACTTATCTCATGGTCCGCCTTTTGAGGTGTAAAGATTTGAAATTGCACTTCCTCTTGTCCCACATGCGAGTCAATGTGCCCTTGTGCATACCTATATCTGTTTTACTGGTTGCCAGAAAAGGCCTTCCCAAGATGATGGGAATTTCTGCATCTTCCTCCATGTCCAGGACAATGAAGTCTACAGGGAACACGAACTTGTCCACCTTAACAAGGACATCTTCCACTATTCTTCGTGGATATGTGATAGATCTATCTGCTAGATGTAGGGATACTGTTGTGGGTTTGACCTCCCCCAAACTTAATTTCCTGAAAACAGATAAAGGCATTAAATTAATACTAGCACCTAAATGAGATAAAGCTTTAAAATTGAAGTTGCCAATAGAGAAGGGAACAATAAAACTCCCTAGATCCTTTAGTTTATATGGAAACTTGTGCTGCAAGATAGCGTTGCACTCCTCAGACAAATTTATTGTTTCGTATTCCTTCAGCTTCTGCTTGTTTGACATGACCTGTTTCATGAATCTAACATAATTAAGTATTTGTTCCAATGCATCAACAAAAGGGATAGTGATGTTAAGCTTCTTAAAAATATCTAAGAATTTCTGAAACTACAAATTAGTGTTCTTCTTTTGAAAACTCTATGGATAAGGAGTTGAATGAAGAATAGAAGGGATAGAGGTCTTAGTCTTTTTCTCCTGAGTGGTGTCACTGACATCTTTTGATTTCCCTGTTGTCATCTCAGGAGTTTGTTACTTTTTCTGCTCAACTTCCTCCTTATTCAACTCGTTTCCACCTCTTAGTGTAATGGCCTTACAGGTCTCCCTTGGATTAATCTTTGGGTCACTTGGAAACTTACCCTTCTGGAGACTATGGATCATGGTGCCCATTTGACTGATCTGAGTTTCTATGTTCTTGATGGCAGCTCCCTGACTGTTGACTGTACCACTTAGACTGGTCAGTGCATTTTCCAAATGAGCTTACCACTTCCTCTAACGATGGCTTCCTCTAAGCTTGGTATGAAGTAGAAGCATAACCTGGTGGAGGATTCAAAAGATTCTTGTTATTAGCATAAGAAAAATTTTCATGATTTCTCAAACCTGGATGGTAATGTGATGGAATGTTATTCTGAATCTGATTCCCTCCATGGTTATTTCTTCTATTGTTCAGGTAATGTGCTTGCTCCATGTTTAATTCTCAATTGGATTGGAAGCATTGAGGAGTAGCTATTGAAGCTGCAGATTGAGGAGTTCCTAATCCTACAAGTTTAGATAAAACATGAGTAAGAGATGTCATCTGAGATTTAAGAGCACTTATCTCGTCAATTTCATAGAGTCCAGCTACTGGTTTATGCTTCTCTTGTTCATTGGGCCACTGGTAGCTGGCATTTGACATCTCCTCTAGTAAGGCTCTAGCTTCATTAATTGTTTTGGCCATTATTGACCCTCCAACAGTTGCATCCAAAATGATCATCGTATTTCTAGAGAGTCCATTGTAAAACAATTGAATTTGCAACCAATCTGGATACCCATGATGTGGGCATCTCCTCATCACTACAAAAAAATTGACCTATTTCGACAATTTTTTATCGAAGGTTCTAAAAAACCTTTGAGAAATATATACATTTATTGAAGGTATTTAAAAAACCTTTGAAAAATATCCACTTTTTATCAAAGGCTATTAAAAACCTTTGAAAAAGATGTGTATTTATCAAAGGATTTTAAAACACCTTTGGAAAATATATGATCATTTATCGAAGGTATTTAAAAACCTTTGAAAAAGATATTATATTTATCAAAGGAAAATTAAAACCTTTGAAAATAATATGATCCTTTATCGAAGGTATTTAAAAATCTTTGAAAAATATCTATTTTTTAACGAAGGTTTTTAAAAACCTTTGAAAAAGATATTATATTTATCAAAGGATATTAAGAACCTTTGAAAATAACATGATCCTTTATCGAAGGTATTTAAAAACCTTTGGAAAAAACTAAATATTTATCGAAGGTTATTAAAAATCTTTGAAAAAGATATTGTATTTATCAAAGGTAACTGAGAACCTTTGAAAATAATATGATCTTTGATCGAAGGTATTTAAAAAATCTTTGAAAAATATCAACTTTTTATCAAAGGTTATTAAAAACCTTTGAAAAAGATATTGTATTTATCAAAGGTAACTAAGAACCTTTGAAAATAATATGATTTTTATCAAGATATTTAAAAACCTTTGAAAATAACTCTTTATCAAAGGTCATTAAAAACCTTTGAAAAAAATATTGTATATTATGTTTTTAAAAATTCTCGAAAAATGTATTATATTTAACTTTTTATCGAAGGTGGTTAAAACCCTTGAAAAAAGTATTACATTAAATCTATACAACATATTTAATATTATATTTAAATATTAAATCAATAATCTTTGAAAAATATTTAAGCGGCTAAACAAAAGTTAAATTAAATTGAAGTATCTGTTTTTTAAGGGCAGGTTTGTAGTTATTTGGAAAGAGAGGGGCATTTTGGAAAAGACCAGTAGCCCTAGGGTTTTGCAAAAGAATATTTCGTCTTTTTGTGAATCTTCTTCATCCTCTTCAGCCGTATCGAACCCAATTTCGCGCAAGTTGCCCATCGACCACACAACAACCCGGTCGACATGCTGCTCGTCCGCCAACCTCGCAGATCTGTCAAATCACGCCGCCGCCTCGCTTCACCCGAGAGTTTCGTCCGAACCGTCCCGCGACCGCGACCGCACGCAGGAGTCTCGATCAACGCCACGCGGCTCACCAAAGGTGTGGGATATGAACAAAATCCGTTGAGTTTGTATCATCAAGCATTCTGGCCCGAAGGCTCGTGCAACACTTGAAGAAGTGCATAGTTGAGGTTCGTTGTTTTTATTATGAGCCATGTTTGAAAAGGAAGAAGAAATTGAAGCCAAGCATTTGCTTGTTTTACTGTGATCTGTAATTGCTTCTGTTTTCAGGTGACAAATACGCCATGGGGTGAGAGAGTCTCATTTGTTTTCAATTCCTCATTTTCAAATTTTAATGAGATATATTTGAGTTATTGTGTTTTCAATTGTTCTACTTTCCAAATTAAAAACTTACAAGCATTATGCATCCGACTCATAGAGAAAATCGAGTTCATTACGACCACTAACACAATGTGTTTCGGGACAATCCGACTCTTTCACATTAGGCAGTGATCTTCATGCGTGCAACAATGGCGGATCCAAACCAGATTGTTCAGAATATGGAGCCTGAGAAGTGCGATGGTTGGGACTGGTATGAATTTCCAAGTGAGATTATAAATTAGCCCCCTTCAGAATTTTGTTAACTGTGGCTTTCATCCATTTCCCAAGTGAGATTATAAAAAAAGAACACCATTGAAGTTTGTTGGGGAACTCTAAAATCTAAATTGTTTGTGTTTGATTTTCTGTTTGGAACTTCTTGTTCTACAAATTCAAGAGTAATGGATTCTCCCCCCTTTGTTTTGTCAGTGTTCTTTTATCTTCTCTCTTAAACATCATATCTTGTTTAGTAACGTCTGGATCTTTATCATCATAAATAACTTTGTTGCATTATTTACTTGGTCCACTTAGTTCCATAGATTTTTTTTGTCAAGTGAAAAGTCTATTATGTTACTTTTATGTTTGAATTATGTTCCTCTGGCTGTAACCATATTTTAGTGAATAATTTAACGATTCTCAGAATCAATGAAGTTTTGCCCATGAAAGTTATTTCTATTTTTTTCTGTAATGCATGATTGGTGCATCACTGGTTCAGATGTGGAATAATAGAGTTTTTCCTTTTAAATTTCTTTGGATTTGCAGGATTTGGGAGATTGGATTTTCCTCTCTTTTCATTTTTCTTTTTTTTTTTTTTCAATCAGACATAATGTTATTCTTGAAATCCTTTGTACATAACAAAGTTGTTAGCACGGAAGGTGATTGAACAATCATTATCTTGGGCAAGTTTACTAATAGATAACAAGTTCTTTTTCATGCTAGGAATAACTAAAACATTTTTAAGTGATAATGTGCTATTATTTGTGGGAATATTACATGAACCAATGTGAGTTATGTTTAAACTTTCTCCATTCCGTACATAATTTTTGTGGATGTGTTTGGATTTGTGGTCTGCTAATTTGTGTGTTGGTTGATATGTGAGATGATCTCTCTTGTTGGAAAACTTTCCTGTGGAAGAAAACTCTGTTCTTTCCGTCTTGATCGCCCTCGTTGGCTAAAGAACGTCATCAAGTATCAAGTTGATTGGAGTTTTCTTCTTACTGTATCAATCAACGATTGTTGCTCATATGTTTTCAAAGCCAAAGTAAATTGATTATAGGTTGGGTAGGGGCTTTAGATAGTATAGAAAATCTTTATACTTACCTCCAAAGGCCTCGTGCAAGATGGATTAACTTGGTAGGGTCATCTATGGACCTTTTTATTGCCGCTAATTTATCGCAAATAACCTTGAATTTTTTAGAAATTCATCCAGTTTTGCTTCCTTTCTTCATGCTCTCACCAATATCTCGTTTAAGTAGATTTCATTCTCTTTTGTTAAAATCAAGAGTTGTTGTTAGACTATGTTGATATAATTAAATTTACCCTATAAACTATCAACTTAAACTTTTGATTTGATTGGTGATTTAAGGTGGTATCGTGAGCGGTGGTTTAGGAGGTCCCGTGTTCAAACCCACAGTAGTCGCCTTCCTCCTCATCTAATATTGATTTAATAAGTATGAAATGGTTTGTGGAGAAGTAAGTTGGTAGAGATGGGAATAGGACAAATCTATGAGCATAAAAAGGCGGTGTTTGTATTTAGGTCTCTTATTATACATTCCTTGGTTGAATAATCCAAACCCTTATGAATAAATTAAGTAGTCACTCTCCATATAAGAGTGAATTATATCTAAGCAAATACTAAAAATGGGTCTTACAAGGTATACTATTTGTTTCCCCTCATTTTATATACCCCAGAGAGAAAAGAAAAGAAAAGGAAAATTCTTGTTACTTAAATTCAATAGATAAATTAAAAATTTGTGTGTTAATTTGACTATCATGCTTGTCATCTTATTCTTATATAAGTCTCTTGGATGCTTATTTTAACTTCGAAATGAATAAAGTTAAGTGATTTGTGTTTTATATCCTGTTGATTTTGATTAGTCTAGCCTCATGTGCATATAGTTAGATGGATATGGATGGTTTGATATTGCAACTCCAATTAGAGGTTTTGAGACCTTTACAATCATCCTGCTCAAGTATACACCTAAGAAATGGTACTTACATGCTATGATGAACACATGTTGATTTGGAACTTGTAATTTTTAGAATCTAATCGAGATGTTTGTAGCATCTTGAGTAGAAGAGATGGACATGTAGAACTTTGTCATTAATCAATTGCAAGTTTCTGATGATAGATATACTTGAACTTTGAAGTGACATTGAGCTAAAATTTTAATTTTTTTTAGAGTCGATAACATCTGTCTTTTGCATACTATTAGTTTCTAAAACTTTTAATTTTGATTGAGTCATCCACGTTTTACTTTATGATTCAGTAATTTGTTGGTTGTCGCCTTGCAATATTGCATTTTACTTTACCAAAGATATCATATTCAAAGATAGGCGATTACAACGATTAGGATAGCAACTAAGGTTTCCATTATCTTTGCTTATCTATAACTACAAATAGGGTTAAAATGTGAGGTTGAAGAATGATGATGAGGAACTATTTGAAATGAATTATGTTGAAATGAATTAGGAAGGACATGAAAGGTAGGGATCTAGATGCTAGGAGGAAGACAACTTGTGAACTTCTTTCTTGTTTTTATTCCATGATAAATTTCTTTCTGCTTTTATTGATTCATGGTTTACATTGGCGTTTTTTTTCCTTTTGCTTGCAATTATCTATTTTGCTTCTTTGTACCTACAAATGAGGTTAATTTTGATTTTGTATTTGTAGTCGAAACTCAAATTATATGCTTCTCAAGTGGTTGATGGTACACTTGACATGAACGAGGATTTAGATTTTTGTGCATCTTTTTGGACCAAAGAAGCATGGGTGTGTTCATGGTTATGGGGTAGGTGTTACTCCTTCTGAGTTGTTTGGATCTTATTCCAATGTACGTTATCTTGAACGTTGTCTTAATGAGTCAGAATGTCTTCAAGAATCTGAACGATAAAGAAAAGTCGAGGTACGAGCCCTCAAAGATCAAATTGTTGAATTAGAAAATCGTTTTGATGATATATTTAAAACAATGATTGTTACTAATTGATTATGTAGTAGTTAAATGTTCTAGAACTTTTGTAGTTATTTTGTTCTAAGTTGTAGTTATTTTGTCTATATAAACAATTTATGAGATCATGTCAAAATTATTTTGTTCATGTCTTTGTACTTGCAATTTCAGGCAATTACATGTAAGTAACTATTGTATTCAAGTGCTAAAGCTTTTTGCTACAACTTTTTTGAAGGATTTATAAATCTCGATAAAGAAGTATTTCTAAAGGCTTTAAACTCCTTGAAAATAGTATTATAAACCTTTAAAAATAATAAAAACCTTTGAAAAAGATAATTGAAAATGAATAATTATCGATAAACAATTTGACAATTTTCGAAGATATATGACCTTTGAAAAATAACAATTTTCGAAGGATAATATACCTTTGATAAAAGCTTTTTCGATAGGTTCTATTTCGACACTTTTTGAAGGTTCTGTTAACCTTCGAAAAAGGATTTATCGAAGGTTTGTTTAGTACTTTTTCAAAGGTTGTGACCTTCGAAAAAAGTTAATTTTCTTGTAGTGTCAATAGCTCCTTGTAACGTTCTTAGGCCTCAAACAGTTGTTCTCCCTCATACTGCTTAAATGTTTCTATCTCTGTCCTCATCTTTGCAGCTTTAACAGGTGGAAAGAATTTTGTCAAGAATGCTTGGGCCAACTCCTCCCAAGAAGTGATACTTCCAGGTTGAAGAGATCCCAACCAATCTTTAGCTCTATCCTGCAAAGAAAAAGGAAAGAGACATAAACGAATAGAATCAGCAGGAGTACCATTTAATTTTACTGTACTACAAATTTCAAGAAAATTCTACAGATGAGAGTTAGGGTCCTCTGTGGCCAGACCTCTAAAAGCATTCTCCCTAGCCATCTGAATAAGTTTTATTTTTAATTATAAATTATTAGCATTTATAGGGGCTTGGACTATTCCAGCCTGCTCAGCATTAAATACAGGTTGGAAATACTCCCTGATAGGTTCAGAGTCATTTCTTGGTTTGCCATTGGGAATTTATCAACTCTATTCTCTCGCAAAAGTCTCCTACATGTTCTTTCAATCTCTGGATCAAAAGGTATAAGGTCTGCACCCTCATCCTTTCGCATGCACCTTGCAAGTTGCAATCACAACAAAGAAAAGAAAATGTAAGGAAAACAAAATAGATACAAAAAACAAAACTTTAGGCTAAAAACATAAATTTTCTCATAGTATCAATCAATCTAAATAATTGCCATTCCCCGACAACGACGCCAAAAACTTGTTGCACGAAATTGTAACGATGCAAAATTGCAAGTGCACAGTTTCAAATTTTAATATAGTTATTTGAGATCCAAATATCGTCCTCAGGAATGATTTTCTAGATCAATTGATTACTAAGATACTAACTTCCTAATTTTATCTAAAGAACTTTGAATTGTCAAAAATAGATGAAAAATAACAACTAAAACAAGTTTGGAGAAACAAATGTGAGAAAAACGTTAGGGAATTGATTTCACCAATTATTTCATTATTCAAGCGCATAAAATTGACTTTGGTTGTGAGATTATAAGCAAGAAGATAAAATTAATCAAAAGACTCTCTCGAGCTCAAATGAGCTCAAGCACAACTATAAACCTAAAGTCTCCATTTAGATTTTAATAGCATGCAAGACATTAAGAAAACAACATAATATGGTTACATCAATTCCCTAATTATGAATTTAGTTACTTATAATCACTAAAAACAAACTAAATTCATGTTTAAGGTCCATTAAAATAAACTACAAACTAAGAGAAAGAAGAAAGAACGCTAAGTGTCGATGCCAATCCTCGTCTCCGAGCTCCCGTCACGATCTCGAGCCTCCACTCTCGTGCTTGGCCTCCAAAGAATCCTCTTCAGCTCCCTCAAGAGTGTATATTTTGAAAATAGGTGTAAAAATCTCTCAAATTCGGCTCTCCTCCCAAATGCAACAAAATAACACATTTATACAACTATCGGCACGACGTTGCAATGCTAGGCACAACATTGCAATGTCGTGCCCTAGACGCGAATTAAATAAGGAAATAATGCGGAATGTTGAGACGTTGTGCGCAACGTTGAGACGCTACAAACATAGATGACACACAACACTCTCGACACGGCATTGTGACGCTGCAAAACAGCGTCTCAACGCCGCCTTCGTGGATTTTCATTATGGAAAGGCAGCAAGTTCAGTGTTTCAACGCCCAAATCGGCGTCTCAACCCCAGGGCTCGGGTCTTCTAACTAAATTGGCTTCTCTTCTTCACTTCGATCCATCATTTATGCTCCATTAGCCTCAATTTGAGTCTTAATATTCTGAGATCTCTCCTTTTGACCAATTCTTGCTTGTATCCTGAAATTCAATAATTTAAACACGTGAAAGCCCAGAAATCAATACAAAAACTTGCAAAATCTAAGCTCAAGAATAGCAACTACCATCTCAACCTGAAGCAAACCCACGTGAGAACGTTTGTGCAATCACCCTAAGAAGTGGGAAAGAGCTCCAAGCTGAAGAAACTCCTCAAAACATGCAGTCGCTGCCAGGAACTATTCCCTGAAAAGAAGAACAAACATGGTTAGTGGCGCCTGAATTAAGTATCCAGACAGAGTCACTACTCTCCACTAAACAAGTTTCAGTAACAAGTAAATCACATTTACCTTCATTTTTCTTGTCGACAAGGAATTTGGGGCAGTTCCTCTTCCAGTGGTCGTCCCCGTTGCAGTAGAAACACTTTCCTTTATCTGCAGCTTGCTTGACCTTTTTGCCCTTTTGGGCGGTACCGCAGTCAGCTTTCTCGACCTTGTTCAACTTTTTCTTCTTCCCTTTCGGGCATGGAGATGAACCATTAGATTTTGCCCAGAGGTTAAACCCCTATGAAAGGACTTGAAGGCAACATTTGCCTCAACTTCTGTCCCTTGACTCGCATCAAGGACTGGAAGGTCTGTAGTTCGTTCAGGAGGGTGGTCAGATTGTAGATAATTTTGTTCATAACAACATTGCTACGAAACTGAAGAAAACTCTACGGAAGAGTCTCCATGATAAAGCTGACCTGGCTCGACTCATCAATCGAAGCACCGTACATTTTCGCCATGTTAAAGTGGGTCATCATGTCGAGAACATGTTCCCTAACAGACGTTCCCTCCTTCATCCTAGAATTGAACACATGTTTGAGAGCGTCATGCCTAACCTGAAAGGATTGTTGTCCAAACATGTTCTGCAACGACTCCATCATCTTAGCCAAAACTTTAGACAAGCAGGCTATGATGTAGACCTTGGTCTTTTCATTGACCTTGGTCCATTGATTGAACACATCACAAACACTTCATGATGCAGTCGGGTCGGGCACTTGAGGGCATTCCTCAGTGAGTGCAAATTTTATGTCATCGGTGACTAAGATTGTGTTTATATTATTCTTTCACGTTTGGTAATTGTCACCTACGAGTTTGTCAGAAGCTAAGAGGGCTATTATTGAACTTGACATTTTTGCTGAAAGAAAAACAACTTTGTATTAGTTCTCGCAAAAACTTTTGAAAATCCAATCATTTTTAGCAAATTCTATTCTATGACCCCTAGATCATTTAAAATTGCAATGATACCCAAAAGGTTTAGAATGACCGCTACCGAAGGGTAGACAGAATCACTCCTCCCCTGGGACGAGACTTTCTCGACCAGACCCTAATGTCAGAATAACTCTTATTCCTATAGGCATCTAGTTACCATTTTTCGGTCGGACTCATTAACTCTTAATGATTCCCGTGAGTGTAACCCTCTATCTTTAAACTCCAGAGTTTCCATCTAAACAATAGCCGCGAAAGAAGGACTACGTAGGAAGATAAACTAAGGTGATCGTATCACTTTTGGGAATTCACGATGTTCCGACTCCCATGATCAAAGCTCTCCGAAGGGATTGTCTGGTCCAGGCCAAACTAGCAGGTGGATCACAGGTGTCTCATGGTGTGAATCGATAGAAGAGACTGTGGGTTCCGTTTTCACAAGTCTCGTTCCCACTCACTATAAGTACTCTCTCCATTCACCTTGAATTTTGACCCATACAAATACCATCCGAAGGGAGACGCTCCCATTTGCGCCACGAGGCCGAGTATGGATCTCACGGTGTGAACTTAACAAAGATTTGTAGGTGGAATTTATATGTATCTCATACACTTCATTTCCTCCCGCTCAACAATTTAGTTTAATGGGATTGACCTAGATAAATCGGCTATATTTACCTAAGTCTACCAATATAACTCTTATATTGGATTAGCATAAGTTTATAACAAATTATTAACGTAGGTCAAAGTGAGTTTGATTTAATTAACACTTAATTAATGCCACTCACGAGAATATAACCTATGAATCTTCTGACCAAATTAATTCTCAGGTAGGGATGTTTCGCAAAGCGTCAGCTTAAATACCCTAGCCTTAGACATAACCTTCCTTAGACAGAGTTACTAATTAGTCACTATTCATAAGTCATATTTGATTTCCTAATTCTAATCTTATTAGAATTAGAAAACCTAAGTCTAATTAATTCAAGTTCTAAACCATTTAAAACTAATTAACTAACTTAGGTTACATGCATTTCTATGTTATTCTGCTTGATCATTCATCACATGAATAATTAAACTATATAACATATATTCATCACATGAATAAATGCATGTCAATGCAATTATCTAATTAATATAACACTTACATTAATTAAACATGCATATTTTATATTATAGCACTTATAATATAAATTAATCATGCATACTATATATTATAACCCTTATAATATAAACATGATGCATGATATGCTGAACCTAAGGTGGGATTTTAAACTATATGACATACAATATGCATATAATTATTTCATACAACACTTGCATAAAATAAATAGCAAATTGGACTGATTTTGGCACCCTAGGGACATTAATTTAATCAATATTAATATTAATTAATAAAATTAATTTAAAAACTTAATTTATAAAAAAGAATAAATTAAATAAATACAAATTTTTGGAAAAAACTGCCTCCATTTGTCCCATGATGCCACTCCCGCGCGAAAAAAGCTCGTTTAACTGCCCACAATGCAGTGGCAAGCGTTGCAACACCGCGCTGCTCAACGCTCTCCTCGCGTCACAATGTCGAGCGGCGTTGCAACGCTGCTCCTAGCGTTACAACGTCGGTCTGTAGCACAACGTCCTTCCGCACGTATGGCGTTACAACGCCGATGAACAGTGTTGCAACGCCGTACTCTGTACAACAAAAACACTTGCTGATTTTCATCTGTTTCCGCTCCGTTTCTTCACAACAACTCTTACCACGAACGACACAGACTTACAGACTCGATTTACACTAATAATGCCAAAAAAAGGGCCCTTACATTGATCTCATCATCAACATTAATGTAAATCTAATCAACATTCATCACATGAATTATTAAGGCAACCCACCTAATTTTAAGAAAAATCTAGAACCAACAACGAATTGCATTGTTAGGCACTGATACTAATTGAAGGGAATGGATTTCCAGCAGCGAAATTGCGACGTGAATCGTCGTTGTTTCGTTGTTGTTCTAATTTTCTTAAAATTGAAAGAAATACTTTCTATCTAGGCTAAGCACACAAAATTGAGTAAGAAAACCGAAACTAAGGTTCAAGAACCTACATCTTAAAGAACCATTTTTCGAGTTTTACTTCTCCGATCACGATCTCAACGATCCAACGAACTATCCAACGAAAGTCACGAACCAATTCAAGGGGATACCTCCACTTGATCTTCTCGGTTGTTCTAGGGAGGATGAGAGAGAGTGGTGGGACTCCCTTTGGATTTCGGGGTGGAGAGAATTGTAGAGAATTGAGAGAACTTTTGAGAGAGAATTAGCTTTCTCTTTGGATGGAATTCCAAAAAATTAGAGAATGAGCTTATGGAATGTCTCACATTCCACCTATTTATAATGGTGTGTGGTGGAGTTAAAATCTCCACCAATTCACCAAAATACAACAACTATGTAATATGCAAATCATATTTGCATATCCTATAATATAAGATATCTCATACCTTATTATACAAATCACATTTTCATAATTTGTGGAATTAAAATTGAATCACATTCAATTTAATTTCTCTTAAATAAATTTCTCCAAATCAACTCTAATTAAATAATTAGGCTACACTATAGTTCATTATGAATCTCATTCACATTAAACTATATATTATGTCAATCATATGACATATAAATGACATAAATACCTTTTTAATGAATTTGAACACTTCAAATACACTCCAAACTATAAACCCTCATTTAGACCAATTTGAGACAACCGAGGGACCTAATGGACCTAAGATGATGAGCTCCAATGATATGAGATTAATCGATCAAACTCTTTGACCCGGTTAATCAACATTCATTAACCACATAACACTCCACTAAAGCATGTAGCTGCACTCTCCTCACTGTAGTACAAGTTGTGTCCATCGATATAACCAATGCCCATGAGTCGACCCTTCACAGGTTGTTCGTAGTCACAGATGAGTCAAATTACCATTTTACCCCTGTGTCTACCTCATGTTCCATAAGTCCCACTGTTCCTCTAATGAACAATTTTGTTGTATGGTCCAACTATAAACAAGATCCCTCTCGGGCCAGTGAGAGGGTGGGCGCCGGTTGTCCAAGCCCTAGAGACAACACTTAAGAGAACAATCCTTCTACTTTTTCTAGCTCGGGAACGAGTGAATTCCTTCTTGTGTAGTTAAGTTCCCAACTCCCCACGTGGTCCTGTCCCCAAGAAGATTGGCATATTGGGCGAGCAACCCAGGCAACCCGTACTAGTCAAAGGAAAGACCCCCGTAAACAGGAGTTCGTAACACGCTCAAGATTAAGGACGAGTCACTAAGGTCATCTATGAAGTTATTAGTCCTATACTGTTAACAGTGTTACATCAGTAGGTCTAATAATTCACGGTCAGGTCTTGTACAATCTCATTGCACAGGATGCCTCCACTCGAATGTCAACCACATGAACGAGTTGGATCACCTCGTTTGTATCTAATACAAAGCAGGTTGCATCCACAGTGTTACCAGGATGAGGTTCCCAACCCTATCCGTATACTGTCGACCATTCGGGTCATTAACTCGAATGTGATCCTTCCCGTGTGTCCACTACAAACCGTTAAATAATTTATAGATGATTATTAGTTACTTGACCTGAATCCTGAGCAAGTTACGAACTCCTACTTATAGGGGTTTGTCCTTAGATTAGTATGGGTGAGAGTGGCCTGTAGCCGACTCAATATGCCTACCTTCTCAGGGGCAGAACCTTGTAGGTAACTGGGGACTTAACTCTGCAAGATGGAATTCACTCATTCCTAAATAAGGGAATTAGATAGGTTGTTCTCTTAAGAACTGAATCCAGGTCTTGAACAATGGGGCCGCACCCTCTTACTAGTATAAGAGGGATTATGTTTATGGTAGGACCATAGACTTGTCATTCATAAGAGGATCAGTAGTGCTTAAGGAGCAAGAGGTAATCATAGGGGTAAAACGGTAATTTGACCCAGCTGTGATTACAAACAACTTGTGAAGGGTCAACTCACAGGTATTGATTATATAAATGGACACAACACAGTCTACAGTGAGGAGAGTGCAACTACGAGTCTATAGTGGAGTGACTCGTAGTTAATGAATGTTGATTAGTTAGATGAAAGAGTTTGATCGGTTAATCTCGTATCATTGGAACTCATGATCTGTAGGTCCATTAGGTCCCTCCGTTGGCTCAACGTGGAAATATTGAGGGTATAAAGTTTGGAGAGAAATTGAAGTGTTCAATTTCATATATGAAGAGATATATCAGTTGTATGTGATATAATTGATATAATATAGTTTGATGAGAATTTGATTCACAATAAACTATATATTAAAATGAGAGATACCTTATAATTATGTAAATATGGAAATATGATTTGCAAATATATAATGTGAGAACTATATTGAACAATAGGGATAGGATGATAATTTTCATCCTATTTTCCTATAAATAGATATATGAGATGCACCTTGTATAAGTGATCCACAACATCTTTCTCTCATTTTTTCTCTAAACCTCTCTCAACTCCAAGAAAAGGAATCCCACCTTCTTCCCTATCCTAGAGATACAATGGAGATGATCTAGCAGTAGATCGATTGTGCTGGGATCGTTGAGAACGTGAGATCGTGAGGAGCAAGGAGCACTATAAGATTTGATCTACAAAGGTAATTATATGTTGTCCATATTTCTATTATATGCTTAATCATAGTTGATTAATGTTCTTGATTCGATTTACGTAACAAAATCTAAGAACGCGCGATTCAATTCGCTTCGACTGCGGGATCAGATCTTTCAATTGGTATCAAAGCCAATTATGTTCTTGTTTTTTGTTCTAGATTTGTCAAAAACATAGGTGAGATTGCATGATATTCATGAGATGAATGTTGGTTTCCAAATTAGATGCTTTCACTTTTGGCACTTAGATTTACAATTTTTTCATTGAATCGTTCAATGTAAGGGCCCAGTGTTTTGGGCATTTTTTTTATTGTAAATATAGTATGTAAGTCCGTGTCGATTGAGGCAAAGAAGTTGCTGAGAAGAATGGAGCAAAAACGAGCAAAAACCAGTGGGGTGTATTTCTGTTATGTGCACGACGTTGCAACGTCGGTGCTGCGACATTCTGGCTGGAGATGAACCAGCGTTGCAACACCATAATCGGCGTTGCAACGCCGAAGCATTAACGTTGGCGCGAGGATGGACCAGCATTGCAATGCCATGACCGGCGTTGCTGAAAGAGTCTAGATTAAGAAAACGGAAGCAATTTTGGATCTTGAACACTCTAAGTTGATCAATTTTGTAAAATAAAAAACATGCTCAAAGTCGGAAAAAGCAGAGGATAGAAAACTCAACTTTGAAGATCAAATTCTCTTCACCCGGTTGATGGTTTTCAAAGACGAACACTTCGTGGACAACCGTTAGAGTCTTCCCTACTACCCTCGGGCCTTAGAAACGGATTGTGGGATCCTAGGTTGAGAGAATTTGGAAGAAAAGACCTCAAAGGTCACTAATTCGGGAATATTGAATTTTCTGTGTAATTCTCTTAAAACACCTCAAATCACCATTATATAAAGCTTCAAAAGCTTCAATGGAGTGACAACTCAAGGGTGATGAGGATGCTTTGAGATGGAGGTGGCCAATTTTGGTGAATTTTGAAGATGAGTAAGATTGGGCAAGTTATAACTTGTTTTTCATGAAAATCATGAAAAACCCTCATTTTACATTTAATTTTAATTCAAAAATCAATATTAAATTGATTTTTAATTAAAATTAATATAATTAATTAAATAATTCAAAATTAATTTAATTAATTAATTTTTAATTTAATTTAATATCAAATATTAAATTAAATAAATTGTTCCGATCTCGATCGATTTTTTGAACATGAATCCTTATTCATGCTATAAACCGATCCCAATATTTAAATCATATTTAAATATATCCACCTCTTATTAATCATAGTTTAATTCATAATTAAGCTATGATTCGTTAAATATATCACATATAAATAACGCTTTCTCCCAAACTTGAATTTGAACAATTCAAATTCTTTTCTCTCAAAAGTTATAAGGCTAAGTCCGAGCTAGTAAGGAGGACCTAATGGACCTACAAATCATGAGCTCCAACGATACGAGATTAACCCACCAAACTCTTTAGCCTAGCTAATCAACATTCGTTAACCACCGACATTCCACTAAAGCCCGGTGTTGCACTCTCCTCATCGTAGATATATTTATGTCCACTTGATATAACCATGATTAGTAAGTCGATCCTTCACGGTCATTCGTAATTACAATGGGTCAAAATTACCGCTTTACCCTCAGTAATTACCTCTTGTTCCTTAAGTTCCACCGATCCTCTAATGAACAATTGGTTTGTGGTCCAACCAAAGAAACCAAATCCTCTCGGGCCAATGAGAGGATGGGCCCATTGTTCAAGACCCGAGTCGATGCCAAGGGAACAACCTCTCTACTAATCCCTAAAGATGGTAGGAGTGAATTCCATCTTGTAGAACTATGTTCCCAACTATCTACCCGATTTTATCCCCACGAAATGGCGGGCTTATTGAGTCGGCGGCCTCGAGCCACTCTCACCCATGCAAATCTAAGGATAATCCGAATAAACAGGAGTCCATAGAACGCTCGGGATTAAGATCGAGTTACCTAGGTCATCGTATGAATATAGTCGCTTAAGACGATGAACGGAGTTATAAAGTCTAAGTGACTATTGCGCGATCCACTTCTTATGCAAACTCATTGCATAGGGCGCCCCACTCACATGTCTCCACATGAACGATTTAGGATCACATCGTTTGTTCTTTTTACAAAGTGGCCGCGTCCATAGTGTCCCCGGATAAGGTCCCCAACCCCGTCCTTATACTATAGACGCTCTCGCTATAACTTGAACTAGATTCACTTTTATGTCACACATAAAGTTCAAGTATTTATCCTATAGCCAAGGGTTTTTATTGGATTAAGGTTACACAATACACAATAGTCAATAACACCTTTCTCGAATAAATTTCAATAACAACTTTATTGTGATATAGAATATACGTTCGGTTTACAAAACCACGAGTTTTAGGACATAAAACCCAACAATCTCCCACTTGGACTAAAAACGTCTGTGGGGTAAAACATCTTTGAGTAAAAAAGCGCCCCTCTTTGTACAACCCGTAGTCCTAGACTCTCTAGGTGTCCTCAAACACTTTAGCCGTGAGGGGCTTAGTAAACGGATCAAGCAATGTTGTGCTCGGCAAGCAATCTGCGTGACGATCACGTCTCCTCGTTGCACAATCTCCCGATGAGATGGTATTTTCGCTCTATGTGCTTTCCGCTTATGGCTTCTAGTTTCTTTGGAATTTGCCATCGCACCACTATTATCACAATAAAGGGTGATAGGCGAATTCATGTTTGGAACAACTTCCAAATCGGTCAAGAACTTCCTAAGCCATACAACCTCCATCGCCGCTTCTTATGAGTCGCGACGTGCTCGACCTCCATGGTGGAGTCGCAATACAACCTTGCTTTATACTCCTCCATACTATAGCTCCTCCGTTAAGAGTGAACACTGATCCTGATGTGGATTTCCTCGAATCCACATCAGTCTGAAAATCAGAGTCAGTGTATCCAGGCAAGGATCAAATCCTTTGCACCATACACAAGCATATAGTCCTCGTTCTCCTAAGATATTTGAGGATGTTCTTAACGGCACCCGGTGATCATATCCTGGGATTAGACGATATCTCACCGACTATTCCCACTGCATAGCATATGTCGGGTCGAGTACATAACATGGCATACATTAGACTACCGACAGCAGATGCATAGGGAATGCGTCTCATATCCTCAACTTCTTGAGGTGTCTTAGGACACTGTTCCTTAGACAAATGAATTCCATGCCTGAAAGGTAATAAACCCTTCTTGGAATTTTGCATCTTATATCTAACCAACATCTTGTCAATATAAGATGCCTGTGACAATGCTAGCGTTTTGTTCTTGCGATTACGAACAATTTGGATTCCAAGAACAAACTGAGCCTCTCCCAAATCTTTCATTTGGAATTGGGTCGCTAGCCATTGCTTAACGCCATCCGTGAATCTGCATGATTCCCAATGAGCAAGATATCGCTCTACGATAGAACTAAGAAAGCTACAGTGGTATTGACTATCTTCTTGTAAACACAAGGCTCGTCAATATTCTGTTCAAAGCCATAAGATTTGATCGCATTATCAAATCTTATATTCCAAGATCTAGAAGTTTGTTTCAATCCATAAATGGATCGTTTAAGCTTGCAAACCTTTTGCTCTTGACCCCGAACTATGAACCCTTCTGGTTGATCCATATAGATACTCTCTTCAAGATTGCCATTTAGAAAGGCTGTCTTGACATCCATTTGCCAAATTTCATAGTCATAAAATGTGGCAATGGACAAGAGTATTCTAATGGACTTAAGCATGGCAACAGGGGAGAAGGTTTCTTCATAGTCCACCCCTTCCCTTTGGGTATAACCCTTTGCCACAAGTCGAGCCTTAAAGGTTTGCACCTTACCGACTTGATCTCGTTTCCTCTTGTAGATCCACTTGCAACCGATAGGTTTTTCACCACTGGTTGATCTACAAGTTTCGAGCATCGAATTGAAGTACATTGACTCCATTTCAAGGTCCATGGCTTTAATCCACTCGTCCCTATCTATATCATTCATTGCTGTTTATAGGTCAATGGATCCTCAACGCCATCATCGGTATGACGACTTGGGTTTCAACAAACCCATGTAACGGCCAAAGTTGTCTAACATCCCTCCCACTACGTCGAGGCATTCTCAACTCTTGAGAAGGACCAGACTTTATCAACAACTCTTGTTGATTTATCTGTAGCTTCCCTGGAAATTTCACTTAAGACAATCCTACTACGAGGCTGATGATCTCTCATGTGGTCTTCCTCTAAGAACGTGGCATTTGTCGACACAAGCACCTTGTCCTCTTGAGGATCATAAAATGTACCACCTTTCGTTTTCTTTGGGGTATCCTACGAATAGGCATAATTTTGAACGATGTTCCAGCTTTCTTTGGATTGGACACTAGCACATGTGCCTGGACATCCCCAAATCTCAAGTGACGTAAACTACCTTTACGCCTTTCCATAACTCATAGGGTGTTTCAGAAACACTCTTAGAGGGAACCATGTTCAAAATATATGCAGCAGCTTCTACTGCATATCCCCAAAACGAACTAGGCAGTTGAGCGTAGCTCATCATGGATCGAACCATGTCTAATAGGGTTCTATTTCTCCTCTCAGATACACCATTTTGCTGAGGTGTACTGGGCGCTGAGAGTTGAGATACGATTCCATGTTCTATCATATAGTCTTGGAATCTCAAATCCATATACTCTCCACCTCGATCTGATCGAAGTGTTTTAATCGTTTTACCTAATGTGTTCTCAACTTCAGCCTTATATTCCTTGAACTTTTCAAGGGTTTGAGACTTATGATGTATTAGGTAAAGATAACCATACCTAGAATAATCATCAATAAAACTGATGAAGTATTCATACCCTCCTCGTGCCTTGACATTCATAGGACCACAAAGATCCGAATGTACAAGTTCCAAGGGTTCTTTGGCTCTATAACCTTTTTCAGAAAAAGGTCTTTTAGTCATTTTTCCCTCAAGACAGGACTCACATGGTGGTAAAGAGTTGTCTTCTAACTGACTTAGGAGACCACTTTTGACCAATCTCCCAATCCTATTGAGATTAATGTGGCCTAGTCTCAAGTGCCAAAGATAGGTACTAGGAGAAAGTTTCTGCCTTTTATTTTGAGTATCACTTTGCTTTTAAACATCTCTGTGTTCAAGATAGCTTTTACTTACATTGGTCTTAACACATATAAGTTTGTTTTCAAGTTTAGCAGAACATATTCGTACACCTCTTTTGCAAATGAACGCTTCATTATGATCAAAAGATACTTTATACATATGTTCAAGCAAACAAGAGATAGATACAAGATTTCTTTTGATTCCAGGAACCAAAAGTACATTTTCTAATAAAATAAATCTATCTCTAAACAACAACTTCACAGCTCCCACTGCTTTGGTTGAGACAACCTCTCCCGTTCCAACCCTGAGAGATATCTCCCCATCAGCAAGCTGCTGCCAGGAACTAGCTTCCTGAAAAGAAGAACAAACATGGTTAGTGGCTCCTGAATCTAATATCCAGGTCGAATCATCATGTTCCACTAAACATGTTTCAATAACGAGTAAATCATATTTACCTTGTTTTTCTTTCTCAGCTTTCTTTTCTCGCAAGGTATTTTGGGCGCTCCTCTTCCAAAGGTGCCTGCCTCGCACTACAAAGTGGAAACATTTTCCTATGGCTTTGGCCTTGCGTGCGGGAGTCTGTCCCTTCCTTTTTGTCCTTCTTTTTTTTTTTCAATACCCTTATTCTTAGAAAAGGAAGGACTGAGACTTGGTCCCAGGGGCGATCCTCTTAGGAACTTCTTCAAGTGACAACATTTGCCTCCTTCTCTTTTCCTTTTGATTTCATCAGAATTCAAAAGTCTCAGAGCTCGTTGAGAGAGTAGTAGTCGTTATACTCTATTTTATTCATTACCGCATTTGTGCGGAATGGCAGAAAAACTCTTCTAAGAGATTCCATAATAAAGGTTACCCGACTTCTCTCATCTATGATCGCCCCATTTACTTCAAATGCGTTGAAGTGGGTCATCATGTCAAGGACATGTTCCCTAACAGAGGCTCCTCCTTCATACGGGTTGTAAACGTATTTGACAAAGATCATAATGGACCGATGAGGACGGTTGTCCAAACATCGCCTGTAATGATCTCATGATCTCCTTTGCGGTGACCATGGTCTCATGTTTCTTAGACAACACATCAGATATGCTAGCTAAGATATAGACTCGGGCCTTCTCATTAGCCCTAATCCATCTTTCATAAGCATCCCGAACCATTCGGTTTGCAATGAGCCGGGAGGGAAGGACATTCTTCCGTTAAGACGAACCTCGATCATCATCAAGAACAAGAATTGTATTCAAGTTTGATTTCCAGTTCCATAATTATCGCCGCTAAGTTTATTGAAGGCGAGTAACTGGATAAAAGGGTTCGACATGCTGAAAAAGAATGAATTCTATTAGTGAATTGTTTGTAACCTATCCAATTTAAGAATTTAGCAAAAGTAATAACGTACCCATAAATTCATTATTGTTTTTGCAACGATACTTTAGTGAGTCAGAGCAACCGCTACCGAGGGGCAGTCAATCACTCCTTCACTGAACCAAGACATTCTAGACTAAATGTTAATACCGGAATAACTCTTATTCCAATAACATTCTAGTTATCGCACTTTGGTCAAGAATTTACTAACACTTAGCAATTCTTGTAAGTGTAACCCGCCATTTTCGGACCTCGCAGGTCGGCCCCAACAATGCTACCGAACCGGAGAGACAAAGTCGGGAATGGACCTAAGAGACCCTATCCATTTCTCGAGTTTGGGTTGTTCCAATCCCATGTTACATCCCTCCGAATGGGTGGTACTACTTGGGCACTCTGCAGCGCAACATGGGAATCTCACGGTCCAACCTAACGGAGAGACCGTAGGATGTGTTGACACACCTCCTTCGCTCACTTACTATAAATACTTTCTCCATTCACCTTGCTCTTGATTTATGCAAACACCATCCGAATGGGGATGCCCTATTGACATCACGAGGCCGAGCATAAATCTCACGGTGTGAACATCGTGGAGAGCGTAAGAGGAAATTGATATATCATATATACCTTTTCACTCCCACTCGAGTATTTTAAATAGCTTTGGGTAAACTTTTACTTAGGCATATTCCTTAAAACAATATCACCTAAGTCTACCAATATAACAATTATAATCGAATTACCTAAGTCTATTAACCTTTTAATAAACCTAGGTCTATGAGTTTAATTTATTAACTTTTAATAAACGCCACTCACGAAAGATAATTTATAAACCTATGGATTAAATTCACTCCTGTGTCGGTTCCGTAGGGGTGTTCCGCTTTCCGTCCTTAAGTACCCCAACCCAGCTGTAACATTCCTTAGTCGAGTCCTCTTTAATCAAAGTTTATAAATTATTGGTTTCCTAATTCTAATCTTATTAGAACTAGATAACCTAAGGTCTAATTAATTTCAGTTCTAAAACCATTTTAAAACTAATTAATTAACCTTAGGTTACATGCATTTCTATGTTATAAAATGATTAAACATTCATCACATGAATAAATATACATTTATAACAAATCCATCACATGAAAAATGCATAGCAATTATATGTTTAATTTTTAATTAATATAACCCTTATATTAATTATAATTAAAACATATAATATTTGTTTCATAAATTAATATAACTCTTATATTAATTCTTATGAAACCCAATAAACATGCATACAATATATTATAACACTTATAACATACTTTCAATGCATGGAGCATGCTTCCTATGGTGGGATTTTAAAATCTATATGGCATACTTTATGCACATACAATCGTGGATTTTAATTAAAACATACATTCACAATGCATAATTAATTAAACACACTAAAGTGGACTGGTTTTGGCATTTAATGCAAGCAAACTACTAAATTATTACAATAATAATCTAGAATTATCATCGAGCCACTTGAACTCTTCAATTTGGGTCGAACCGGCTTGCAGATGTGTGAACTAAACCTTCAAGAGGATAAACCGGGCTGTAAAAGGATGAACCGGGCCTCCAATTGGTGAAACGAATCTCCAAAATGGAAAAACCAGGCGTCGAAATAGTCGAACCGGTCTAAAAACACCCGAACCGGACCTAAAAACGAGCGAACCGGTCCAAAACCATTGAACCGGTCAAAGTCAACAAAACCGCAGATCAAAGTCAACAGTCAACATTTGGTCAACTCTTTCTTCTTCTTAAAAGCACGGGCCTGAAGGATTGAATTTATCAGTAGCAAAAAAACAAAAACCAGCAGACTTCTCTGCTTTCTAAATTCAAGACCTCCATGGCTTCTTTCTTCAAATTAAAGGCCTTCCCGAACTCCAATCGACCAAAAATTTTTACACTTTTTATTCTACACATTAATGCTCAAACACACTTGAGCAATTTGAAAATAAAGCACAAATTGATGCTCAATTTAAATGCCAAAGTCAGAAGAACACTTTAGACGCCTAAAAATTGTATTTCAAAGAACACCCACCACAGAACACAATTGATCAAATTGAGTGCTCAAAATTGCTCGATACCAATTGAAAGAGTCTAGATTAAGAAAACGGAAGCAATTTTGGATCTTGAACACTCTAAGTTGATCAATTTTGTAAAATAAAAACATGCTCAAAGCTGGAAAAAGCAGAGGATAGAAAACTCAACTTTGAAGATCAAATTCTCTTCACCCGGTTGATGGTTTTCAAAGACGAATACTTCGTGGACAACCGTTAGAGTCTTCCCTACTACCCTCGTGCCTTAGAACGGATTGTGGGATCCTAGGTTGAGAGAATTTGGAAGAAAAGACCTCAAAGGTCACTAATTCGGGAATATTGAATTTTCTCATGTAATTCTCTTAAAACACCTCAAATCACCATTATATAAAGCTTCAAAAGCTTCAATGGAGTGACAACTCAAGGGTGATGAGGATGCTTTGAGATGGAGGTGGCCAATTTTGGTGAATTTTGAAGATGAGTAAGATTGGGCAAGTTATAAACTTGTTTTTCATGAAAATCATGAAAAACCCTCATTTTACATTTAATTTTAATTCAAAAATCAATATTAAATTGATTTTTAATTAAAATTAATATAATTAATTAAATAATTCAAAATTAATTTAATTAATTAATTTTTAATTTAATTTAATATCAAATATTAAATTAAATAAATTGTTCGATCTCGATCGATTTTTTGAACATGAATCCTTATTCATGCTATAAACCGATCCCAATATTTAAATCATATTTAAATATATCCACCTCTTATTAATCATAGTTTAATTCATAATTAAGCTATGATTCGTTAAATATATCACATATAAATAACGCTTTCTCCCAAACTTGAATTTGAACAATTCAAATTCTTTTCTCTCAAAAAGTTATAAGGCTAAGTCCGAGCTAGTAAGGAGGACCTAATGGACCTACAAATCATGAGCTCCAACGATACGAGATTAACCGGCCAAACTCTTTAGCCTAGCTAATCAACATTCGTTAACCACCGGGACATTCCACTAAAGCCCAGTGGCTGCACTCTCCTCATCAGTAGATATATTTATGTCCACTTGATATAACCATGATTAGTAAGTCGATCCTTCACAGTCATTCGTAATTACAAATGGGTCAAAATTACCGCTTTACCCCTCAGAATTACCTCTTGTTCCTTAAGTTCCACCGATCCTCTAATGAACAATTGGTTTGTGGTCCAACCAAAGAAACCAAATCCCTCTCGGGCCAATGAGAGGGATGGGCCCATTGTTCAAGACCCGGAGTCAGTACTTAAGGGAACAACCTCTCTACTAATCCCTAAAGATGGTAGGAGTGAATTCCATCTTGTAGAACTATGTTCCCAACTATCTACCCGATTTTATCCCTGAAATGGCAGACTTATTGAGTCGGCAGTCTCGAGCCACTCTCACCCATGCAAATCTAAGGATAATCCGGATAAACAGGAGTCCATAGAACGCTCAGGATTAAGATCGAGTTACCTAGGTCATCGTATGAATATAGTCGATTAAGACAATGGCGGAGTTATAAAGTCTAAGTGACTATTGCGCGATCGATCTTATGCAAACTCATTGCATAGGGCGCCCCCACTCACATGTCTCCACATGAACGATTTAGGATCACATCGTTTGTTCTTTACAAAGTGGGCCGCGTCCATAGTGTCCCCAGGATAAGGTCCCCAACCCTGTTCTTATACTATAGACTGTTCTGGCTATAGCTTGAACTAGATCCACTTTTATGTCACACATAAAGTTCAAGTATTTATCCTATAGCCAAGGGTTTTTTATTGGATTAAGGTTACACAATACACAATAGTCAATAACACCTTTACTGAATAAATTTCAATAACAACTTTATTGTGATATAGAATATACGTTCAGTTTACAAAACCACGAGTTTTAGGACATAAAACCCAACAGTTGCAACGCCGATGGTGTGATGCAACATTCGTGGCAACGGGCAGAAACCAAAGATTTATTAATATTTAATATATAAAAATGTTTTTATATTAATTTTAATTAATATAATTAGATTATATTAATTAAAATTAATTTTAGGGTGCCAAAAGTGGTCTAATTTTGCTATTTAATTTATGTAATTGTTGTATGAATTATTTCTATGCATAATATATGCTATTTAGTTAAATCTCACCTTAGGTTAAGCATATTCATGCATCATTTATAGTATAAGAAGTTATATTATATAGTTTGCATGATGCATTAGTATAAATGTTATATTAATTTTGGAAAGCATTGACATGCATTTTTATTCATGAGATGAATATGTTATGTATGTGTTGCAATTCATATGATGAATGATCAAACACTTATAACATAGAATTGCATGTCACCTAAGGTTAATTAATTAGTTTTAAAATGTTTAGAACTTTGAATTAATAGACATTAGGTTATCTAGTTCTAATAAGATTAGAATTAGAAATCGAATAATTTATAAGCTATGATTAAAGAGAGACTCTGTCTAAGGAAAGTTCTGTCTAGGCTGGGGTATTTAAGCTGATGGAAACGGAACACCCCTACCTGAGAACTGATCTGGGAGTGAATTTAATCTAGAGGTTTAAAAATTATCTTTCGTGAGTGGCGTTTATTAAAAGTTAATAAATTGAACTCATAGACCTAGGTTTATTAAAAGGTTAATAGATTTAGGTAATTCCAGTATAATTGTTATATTGGTAGACTTAGGTCATATTGTTTTAGCCGAAATATGCCTAAGTAAAAGTATACCCAAACTGTTTAAAATACATAGTGGGAGTGAAAAGGTGTGGGGGTGTATGTCCTAATCTCGTGTAAGTTTGTAATATTCCATGTTGAAACAAATAAGAGTTATTTTTTTAATACTTTGTGTCTCGCATATTTATAAACTTAATCCAATAAACTAAGCTCCAAGGTCATTGTATTATGGGAGAACCCAAACTTGAATGGTGTGTAGTGGACACACGGGGAGGATCACGTTCGAGTGAATGACCCGAACGGTTTACAATATACGGATAGGGTTGGAGACCTAATCCAAGATACGCTTTGGATGCGACCCGCTTTGTATTAGATAAAAACGAGGTGATCCAACTACTTCATGTGGTTGACATGCGAGTGGGGGCATCCTGTGCAATGAGATTGTACAAGACCAGACCGTGAGTTATTAAACTTACTGATGTAACACCGTTAACAGTATAGGACTAATAAATTTGTAGATGACCATTCGTGACTCGTCCTTAATCCTGAGCGTGTTACGGACTCCTGTCTGCGGCGGTGTGTCCTTTAACTAGTACAGGTGAGGGTGGCCACAATTTCTGATACCAATTGAAGGGAATCGAAGTCCCCGCAGCGGAAGCGATTGCCAATCGCGCGCTCTTGATTTAGTTACAACGATTAATTCAAGAACATATAACAAAGATTAAACATAAAATAAGAGTATGGACAGCAAGAATTTACCTTTGAAGAACCTTTCTTCAAGTGCTCCTCCTCTCTTCACGATCAAGATCAACGCAACACAAACTCGTACGAACACCGACACCACCACTGGATCTTCTCCGTTGTTCTCTAGGTGAGGGAGGAAGGTGGGTTCCCTTTAGGAATAATGAGGTGTTTTTGTGAGAGAGATCTTTGTTGTCTTGGAACCTTTCCAACAACAAAAGACTAGGATACACTTAGAATGTCTTGGAAACGTCTTGGAAATGTCTTGGAAATGTCTTTTCCTAGTTGCATCTCATGCAACCATATATATAGGGGAATGGGATGGAAATGACCATCCTACCCCTCCTTTAATCACTCTTTAGTATATAGTTTATATATGAATCTAATTCACATTAAAACTATATATTATATCAATTACATCATATATAATTGATATAACTCCTCATGTATGAAATTGAACACTTCAATTTCACTCCTAACTTTATACCCTCAATATTACCATATTGAGCCAATGGAGGGATCTAATGGACCTACAGATCATGAGCTCCAATGATGTGAGATCAACTGATCAAACTCTTGGATCCAGTTAATCAATATTCATTAACTACAAGTCACTCCACTATAGACTTGTAGCTGCACTCTCCTCACTGTAGATATTATTGTGTCCACTGATATAGTCATTACCCATGAGTCGACCCTTCACGGGTTGTTCGTAATCACAATGGGGTCAAATTACCGCTTTACCCCCGTGATTACCTCTTTGCTCCTTAAGCACCACCGATCCTCTAATGAACAACAAGTCTAAGGTCCTACCTTAGACTCATACCCTCATAGAGGGCGGGCCCGCTGTTCAAGACACGAGTCAGATTCTTAAGGGCCCGCTTTGATAACGCTCCCGCTTCCTCTGCTTTCTTGTTTCGCTTTCATTTTTAAGAAACAGACTTGTTTGATAATCCATCCCGCTTTCTTGTTCCCAAAATTTGAGAAACGTTTCTAAAATTTAGACTAAATTTGAGAAACTTCAAATAGTAGTTTCTTTCTGTTTCGTTTCTTTTTATATTAAATGTTTCCCAAATTTGGCATCCTTAGCCTCCAGCCTATTGGTGAAATGCATGTCAAATCAATACTCCTTCCATTTCAAGCCCCCAAGTTTGATCCTTGGTCAGTACAACTTTTTGATTTTCTTTTTTATCAATTCTGTTTTTTTGCAATATATATAGTTTTGAATTTTATACATAATAATTATATAAATTTATATTATTATTATATAAATTTATTTTTTTTTATTTCATTTCTTCATTTTACAATCTCCATATTTCTATTATTTTAATTTGAAATTATATATATATATATATATGTATTATTTGAATTTTAAGTTTTAATTTTGCAATATTTATATTTATATATTATTGTAATTTTGCAATAAATAAATTTTGTTCACTAAAACATGCTTTTAACCTCATTTTAATATTTTACAAACTACAACATTTATCAATATAATTGAGTTTGATCTAAGTCGACATCATTTAAGACGAATGGTTCGAGCAAGAGATAAGATTGCATATCAAATTTGAACAACATTTGAAGAATAAAATAATTTTATTTATTTACTTTTATTATTAATTAATTTTGCATCGAGACTTGTTGGTATTTGATAATATAAATTTGTTATAATTAATTGTATATTTATATATTTTAATGCATGTTATATATTTTATATTACATAACTAAATTCTTTTTAAACTATAAAAAAATGACAAAAAAATGAGATAAAGAAAACATTCAAGAACAAGAAACAAGAAACGGTTATCAAACAAGTTTATGTTTCTATTTCTTGTTTTCAAAGAAAAAAGAAACAGAAATAGTTATCAAACATATTCTTGTTTCTTATTCTTAAAAAATGAGAAACAAGAAACAAGAAACAGGGAACAAGAAAAAGGAAACAAGAAACAGGAACGTTATCAAACGGGGCCTAAGGGAACAACCTATCTAATTCCTCAGTAGAGGAATGAGTGAATTCCATCTTGCACAGTTAAGTTCCCAGCTACCTACGTGGTTCTGTCCCTGAGAAGGTAGGCTTATTGAGTCGGCTACAGGCCACTCCCACCCATACTAGTCTAAGGAAACACCCCTATAAGCAGGAGTTCTTAACTTGCTCAGGATTCAGGTCGAGTCACTAATGACCATCTATAAATTACTAGTCTTATCCTGTTAACGGTGTTATACTGGTTAGACTAATAATTTGTGATCCAGTCTTGTATAAACTCTTCATACAGGATGCCCCCACTCACATGTCAACTACATGAATGAGTTGGATTACCTCATTTGTACTAATTACAAAGTGGGTCGCATCCATGGTGTTACCAGAATGAGGTTTCCAACCTTATTCTTGTACCATAGACTATTTAGGTTATAATCTTTGAAGGGAATGAGAATCCCCGCGCAGCAGAAGACGATTGAATCGTCGAGGTATCATTATGCAACTTGTGTTTATTAAAATTGATCTAACACTTAGATCTAGGCTAAACATGCTTAAAGAAGAAGAAATCTACAGCAAGTAGAGATTTTACTTACTTGTTGTAGACAAACACAACAATTTCTTCCTCGGATCACGAACTCTTCGTGCTACTCGATCTCGATGGATTCTTCCCACAAAACGATCTCGAACAACCGAGAACACCACCAAATGATCTTCTCGGTTGTTCTCTTTTGGAGAAGGGAAGTTGGTGGGAACTTGTTTGTGTTTTGGAGAGGGAGGAGAAATGAGAGAGTAGAGAGAATTCTCTTTTCTTCTCTTTGGTGAAAAACAAAAAATGAGAAGAGCGCTTCCCAAACCCTTCTTGCAAAGGGTTTAAATAGTGGAATGAGGGAGTTAATATTTCCACATTATTACCACTTTACCACAACCATAGGTTATGCAAATCTCATTTGCATAACCACATAATATAAGATATCTCATATCTCATATTGTAAATCTCATTTGCAGTAATTGTGGATTAATTAAATTGAATCACATCCAATTTAATTTCTCTCAATCAAATTCTCCAATTAGCCCTAATTCAACAATTAGACTAACTTATAGTTTATTATGAATCTCATTCACATTAAACTATATATTATATCATTCATATCTCATATAAATGACATAAATGCTCTTTAAGTGAAATTGAACACTTCAATTTCATACCAAAACATTAACCCTTCTTTTAACCCAGGTGGAGTCAACCGAGGGACCTAATGGACCTACAGTGACGGGCTCCAATGATCCGAGATTAACTGTCAAACTCTTTGACCCTTGTTAACCAACATTCATTAGCTACGGTAACACTCCACTATAGCCCGTAGCTGCACTCCCGTCAGTGCAGATTATTACGTGTCCACTGATATAACCAATGCCCATGAGTCGACCCTTCACAGGTTGTTCGTAGACACGGTTGGGTCAAATTACCGTTTTACCCCTGTGTCTACCTCTTGTTCCTTAAGTCCCCACTGCTCCTCTAATGAACAACATATTGTGATGGTCCAACGATACACAACTCCCTTCTCGGGTCAGTGAGAAGGTGGGCGCCCGTTGTCCAAGCCCTGGAGACAGCACTTAAGGGAAAAACCCTTCTAGTTTCCCTAAAGACGGGAACGAGTGAATTTCATCTCGCGTAGTTAAGTTTCCAGCTCCCTACTTGGTTCTGTCTTTGAGAAGATAGGCATATTGGGCGAGTAACTGTGACCACCCTCACCCGTACTAGTCAAAGAACAGTCCCTCGCAGACAGGAGTCCGTAACACGCTCAGGATTCAGGTCGAGTCACTAATGGTCATCTACGAAGTTATTAATCCTTCACAAAGCGGTGTTACATCGGTGAGCCTAATAATTCACAGTCCGGTCTTGTACAATCTCATTGCACAGGATGCCCCCACTCGCATGTCAACCACATCAGTAGGCCTAATAATTCACAGTCTGGTTCGTATCTAATACAAAACGGGCCGCATCCACAGTGTATCCAGGATTAGGTCTCCAACCCTATCCATATACTGTAGACCGTTCGGGTCATTAACTCGAACGTGATCCTCCCTGTGTGTCCACTACACACTTTTCAAGTTATAGTTCTCTCATGAATTCAATGACCCTGGAGCTTAGTTTATTGGAAAAGTTTATAAATATTGCGAGACACAAAGTGATGAAATGAATAACTCTTATTAATTTCAAAACAATATATTACAAACACAAGATTAGGACAAAAATCCCAACAAACACCCACTTGGACTAAGCTAGTGGAGAAAATACATTTCTGAAATGTACATAAATTACAATAAAGTAATACAATAAACAAGGGCATTGAATACCCGTTTACACATCTCCCACTTGCCCTAGTCGAAAGCTCTCAAGACCTAGACTCTCTAGGTGACCTCTCAAACACCTTAGCCGTGAGGGGCTTTGTAAATGGATCACCTACGTTGTGCTCCGACGCTATTTGCGTGACCGCCGTCTCCACGGTGCACAATCTCCCGTGACGATGATACTTGCGCTCAATGTGTTTGCCTCTCTTATGGCTCCGAGGCTCACGTGAGTTGGCTCTTTGCACCACCACCGTTATCACGAGCGATTGTGATCGGCAAGTTCATATTTGGAACAACTTCCAAATCTGTCATGAACTTCCTAAGCCAAACAAACTTCCTTTGCGACTTCACAAGCGCAACATACTCGCTTCCATAGTGGAATCGATGCATCCTCGCTGATGGTTCGCCATACTACGCTCCTCCATTCGAAATGAAGTGACCCCCGGCAAGTGGATTTCTTAGAATCCTTATCGGTCTGAAAATCAGAATCCGTGTATCCCGTAAGGATCAAATCCCCACTACCATACACTAAGCTATAGTTCCTCGTTCTCCTAAGATACTTGAGGATTGCCTTTACGGTGTCCAAAGATCTAATCTGGATTGAACTGATATCTCACCGACAATTCCTCTTGCATAACAGATGTCGGGCCTAGTACACAGCATGACATACATCAGGCTCCCTACAGCTGAAACATATGGAATGCGTCTCATATTCTCAGCATCTTGAGGAGTCTTAGGACATTGATCCTTAGACAAGTGAACCCCATGCCTGAAAGGCAGCAAGCCCTTCTTGGAGTTCTGCATCTTATATCTAGACAACATTTTGTCAATATAAGACGCATGAGACAAGGCTAGCGTTACTCGTTTCTTCCTGCCCGCACTATCTCGGATACCTAGAACATACTGAGCTTCTCCCAAATCTTTCATTTGGAATTGCGAAGCTAGCCACTTTTTAACGTCAGTATGAAATTCTACCGCATTTCCAATGAGAAGAATATCGTCCACGTACAACACCAAAAATGCGACAGTTTTGTTAACGATTTTCTTGTAGACACAAGGCTCGTCGACATTTTGATCAAAGTCATAAGATTTGATCACCTCATCAAACCTTATATTCCAAGACCTCGAAGCTTGTTTCAGCCCATAAATGGACCTATGAAGCCGACAAACCTATTGCTCTTGGCCTTGGGCAATGAACCCTTTGGGCTGGTCCATGTAGATGGTCTCATCAAGTTTGCCATTCAGAAAGGCTGTCTTGACGTCCATCTCCCATACCTCGTAGTCATAATATGCGGCAATGGCTAGAAGGATCCTGATCGACTTTACCATGGCAACAGGTGAAAAGGTCTCCACATAGTCAACCCCTTCAACCTGGGTAAAACCCTTTGCCACTAGTCGGGCTTTGAAGGTCTGCACCTTCCCATCTACGCCACGTTTACGCTTGTAGATCCATTTGCAACCAATAGGTTTTCCCCCATCCGGTTGATCCACAAGCTCCCATACAGAATTGAAGTACATAGACTCCATTTCCTGGTCCATAGCTTTGATCCACTCGTCTTTGTCAACATCAACCATTGCCTGATCATAGGTTAATGGATCCTCACAGTCATCATCAGGAGCGACAACTGAGGTTTCAACTAAACCCATTCACATTAAACTATACATTATATCATTCATATCTCATATAAATGACATAAATGCTCTTTAAGTGAAATTGAACACTTCAATTTCATACCAAAACATTAACCCTTCTTTTTAACCTGTGTGAGCCAACCAAAGGACCTAATGAACCTACGTGGATGTGCTCCAATGATCCGAGATTAATCACAAAACTCTTTGACCTTGGTTAACCAACATTCATTAGCTACGGTAACACTCCACTATAGCCCGTAGTCGCACTCTCCCGCCGTCGGTCACGATTATTACGTGTCCACCGATATAACCAATGCCCATGAGTCGACCCTTCACGGGTTGTTCGTGAGACACGGTTGGGTCAAATTACCGCTTTACCCTCGTGTGTCTACCTCTCTGTTCCTTAAGTCCCCACTTGCTCCTCTAATGAACAACATATTGTGATGGTCCAACCATACACAACTCCCTTCTCGGGCCAATGAGAAGGTGGCGCGCGTTGTCCAAGCCACAGAGACAAAGACTTAAGGGAAAAACCCTCTAGTTTCCCTAAAGGCGGGACGAGTGAATTCCATCTCGCGTAGTTAAGTTCCCGGCCTCCTCTCTTGGTTTTGTCCCCGAGAAGATAGGCATATTGGGTGAGTAATCGTGACCACCCTCACCCGTGCTAGTCAAAGAACAGTCCTCATGCATGACAGGGAATCGTAGCACGCTCGTGGATTCAGTGTCGAGTCACTAATGGTCATCTCACGAAGTTATTAGTCCTTCATGTCAACGGTGTTACATCAGTAGGCCTAATAATTCACGGTCCGGTCTTGTACAATCTCATTGCACAGGATGCCCCCACTCGCATGTCAACCACATGAACGAGTCAGATCACCTCGTTTGTATCTAATACAAAGCGGGTCGCATCCACAGTGTATCCAGGATTAGGTCTCCAACGCTATCCATATACTGTAGACCGTTTGGGTCATTAACTCGAACTTGATCCTCCCTGTGTGTCCACTACACTCCGTTCAAGTTATAGTTCTCTCATGAATTCAATGACCCTGGAGCTTAGTTTATTGGAAAAGTTTATAAATATTGCGAGACACAAAGTGATGAAATGAATAACTCTTATTAATTTCAAAACAATATATTACAAACACGGGATTAGGACAAAAATCCCAACAAACTCCCACTTGGACCAAGCTAGTGGAGAAAATACATTTCTGAAATGTACATAAATTACAATAATGTAATACAATAAACAAGGGCATTGAATACCCGTTTACACATCTCCCACTTGCCCTAGTCAGGAACAACTTCCAAATTTAGCATAAATTTCCTTAACCAAACGACCTCCTTAGCTGTTTCACAAGCTGCTACATATTCGGCCTCCATGGTGGAATCAGCGATGCATCCTTGCTTGACGATTCGCCATACTACAACTCTTCCGTTAAGAGTGAAAACTGACCCTGATGTAGATTTCCGAGAATCTTTATCACTCTGAAAGTCAGAATCCGTGTATCCTGTAAGGATCAAATCCTTAGCCCCATACACAAGCATGTAGTTCCTTGTTCTCCGAAGATACTTAAGGATCGTTTTAACTACGCCGGCCCAATGTTCAAGTCCTGGATTGGATTGATACCTACTGACCATCCCAACTACAAAACAGATGTCAGGCCTAGTACACAACATGGCGTACATCAGGCTCCCAACAGCTGATGCGTAAGGAATCCGTCTCATATCCTCAACTCCTTGAGGTGTCTTAAGACACTGTTCCTTAGACAAATGGATTCCATGTCTAAAAGGCAACAATCCCTTTTTGGAATCATGCATCTTAAATCTTGACAACACTTTGTCTATGTATGATGCTTGAGACAAGGCTAGTGTTTTATTCTTGCGGTTCCGGACAATCTGGATCCCAAGAACAAACTGCGCATCACCCAAATCTTCATTTGGAATTGCGTAGCTAGCCATTCCTTGATGTCAATAAGATAACCTACATCATTCCCAATGAGTAGGATATCATCCACATAGAGAATTAGGAATGCGACAGAACTTTTGATGATTTTCTTGTATACACAAGGTTCATCATCATTCTGGTCAAAACCATAAGATCTGATAACCTCATCAAATCTTATATTCTAGGACCTAGAGGCTTGTTTCAGTCCATAAATCGACCTTTTAAGCCTGCAAACCTTTTGCTCTTGTCCTGGTTTAATGAACCCTTTGGGTTGGTCCATGTAGATGGTTTCTTCAAGATTGCCATTCAAAAAGGTTGTCTTGACATCCATTTGCCATACCTCATAGTCATAATATGCGGCAATGGCAAGAAGGATACTGGATAGACTTTACCATAGCAGCAATGTGAAAAGGTCTCCTCATAATCAACCCCTTCAACCTGGGTATAACCCTTTGCTACTAGTCTAGCTTTAAAGATTTGCACCTTCCCATCTACACCACGTTTTCTCTTGTAGATCCACTTACAACCTATAGGTTTTACCCCATCAGGCTTATCTACAAGATCCCAAACAGAATTGAAGTGCATAGACTACATTCTTGGTCCATGGCTATGACCCATTTGTCTTTGTCAATGTCAACCATTGCTTGATTATAAGTCAATGGATCCTCGCAGTTGTCATCTGGTATAACAACTTGGGTTTCAGCTAAACCCATGTAATAGTCAGGCTGTATCACAACCCTCCCACTACGTCGAGGCATACTCAACTCCTGAGATGGACCCTCTTGACTAGACAACCTAGTATCAACAACTCTTGTTGACGTACTAGTGTTCTTATTAGCAACCTTTGCTATTATTCCGTCTAACTCACTCAACACTACCTTACTTTTTGGTTTGTGGTCCCTTATGTGGTCCTCCTCCAAGAAAGTGGCATTTTTCGACACAAAGACCTTATCTTCCTTAGGATCATAGAATAAACCACCTCTTGTTTCTTTTGGGTATCCTACGAATAGGCACAACTTTGAACGTGAATCCAACTTCTTTGGATTTGTCACAAGCACATGTGCTGGACAACCCTATATTCTGAAGTGACATAAACTACCTTTACGTCCTTTCCAGCGTTCAAAAGGTGTTTCAAAAACACTTTTGGAGGGCACACTATTCAAAATGTATACTGCAGTCTCTACTGCATAACCCCAAAAGGAACTAAGGAGATGAGCATAGCCCATCATTGATCGAACCATGTCCAACAAGGTTCTATTTCTCCTTTCCGATACACCGTTTTGCTGTGGTGTGTCGGGTGCTGAGAGTTGGGATGTAATTCCATGTTCTATCATATAGTTCTGGAATTTTAAATCCATGTACTCTCCACCTCGATCCGATCGAAGTGTTTTAACTCTTTTACCTAATTGATTTTCAACCTCAGTCTTGAATTCCTTGAACTTTTCAAGTGCTTCTGACTTGTGGTGCATTAGGTAAATATGCCCATATCTGGAATAATCATCTATAAAAGAGATGAAATATTCATATCCTCCCCTGGCTTTAACATTCATCGGACCACAAAGGTCTGAATGTATAAGCTCTAGAGTATTTTTGGCTCTATAACCTTTTCCACTAAAAGATCTTTTAGTCATCTTGCCTTCTAGGCAGGATTCACATACTTGGCAAGGAATTTTCTTTTAACTCGTTTAAAAGTCCGTTCTTTACCAATCTCTCAATCCTATTGAGATTAATGTGACCCAATCTTAGATGCCAAAGATGAGCATTTTCTTTAGGAGAAATTTTACGTTTCTTAGTTTGTACGTTTGTTGTTTTAAATAATTCAGTTTTCAAAACCATTTTGACTGAATTAGACCTTAAAACATACAATCCATTTTCTAATGAAGCTGAACATATTTCTAAATATTTCTTTAAAATAAACACTTTATTCATAGAAAAGGAAACAAAAATACATTGTTCAATAAGGCAAGAAATGGAAATGAGGTTTCTAGTAAACCCTGGTATCACTAATATATTGTCCAACAATACATATTTCTTGCCAAAATAAAGCTTCATTGTGCCTCTTCACTACAAATTGAGACGACTTCTCCATTTCCAACCCGGAGCGTTATCTCTCCTTGTCAGAGTCTGCGCGAGAATCAATTCCCTGAAAATAAGAGCAAACATGATTAGTGGCGCCTGAATCAAGTATCCAAACTGTTTTATCATTATCAACTAAACAAGCTTCTAGGCAAAGTAAATCATATTTACCTTCCTTATTCTTTTCTGCAATGTACTTCGAACAGTTCCGTTTCCAATGCCCGTCTTCGTTGCATTGGAAACACTTTCTTTGTCAAAGAACGTCTTTGACTTTCTTGCCCTTCAAGCGCAGCTTTGTCAACCTGTTTCCCTTTACCAACCTTCTTCATGTTCTTCTTCTTACCTCTCAGGTTAGAAGAAGATGAAGCCACTGTTTTTGTCCCAGAGGTCGAACCTCTGTGATAACTCCTACTGGTAACATTTGCCTCACCTTTCGATCCCTGAATTTTTATCAAAGACTGAAAGGTCTGGAGTTCATTCAGAAGGGAGGTTAGATTAAAAGTAAGCTTGTTCATAACAACATTACTTCTAAACTGCAAGAAACTATCTGGATGAGTTTCCAGAATTAAGCTGACTTTGCTCGACTCATCGATGGAAGCACCATTCGACTCCGTGATGTTGAAGTGCACCATCATTTCCAGGACCTGATCCCGAACAGATGTACCCTCTGGCATCCTCGAGTTGAATATGTACTTTAGGGCATTATGTCGGGCTTGTGTGGACTGTTGTCCAAACATACCTTGCACAGAATCCATGATTTCCTTAGCGGTAATCATGCCCTCATGCTTCTTGGCTAATATGTCAGACATACTTGCCAGCATGTAGGCCTTGGCCTTATCATTGGCTTTGATCCATCGATCATAAGCATCACGAACATTTCGTGATGCATTCGAGCCTGGCACCTGATGACATTTCTCAGTTAGCACAAACTTCAGAACATCCACTACCAAAATAGTGTTGAGTTTGTTTTTCCATGTCATCATATGCTCTCCGGTTAACTTTTCCGCACCCAATAAGGAAATTATAGAGCTAGAAGTTTTTGCTGAAAAAATTACAAACAAACTTGTATGAGTTTCTTGCTATAACTCTAATCCAATCATGTTTTAGCTAATTATCAAATGATTCCTAGGCCATTTATAATTTGCAATGATACTCCAAAGGTTTAGAATGTATGACAATCAGGGTAATAAAAACACTCCTCCTCTTGATCAAGACATTCTTGACCAAAACCTAACACCAGAATAACTCTTATTCTTATAGGTTTTAGTTACCATTTTTCGGTCTGGATACATACACAACTTATGTACCCCGTGAGTGTAACCCTTTGTCTTTAGATCCCAGAGTCTCGATCCAATAAAATCCACCGAAGGGAGGACTAGATTGGAAAATAATCTAAGGAAATCTTTATCCCTTTCGGTGTCTCATCATGTTAGATCCACTATGATCAAGCCCTCAGAGGGATTGTGCAGTCGAGCCAAACTAGCGAGTGACCATAGTGGTCTAACGGTGTAAACAAACAAAAGAGACCGTAGGTTTTGTTTTCACTAAACCTGCTCTCACTCACTTTAAGTACCCTCTCCATTCACCTTGGTATTGACTCACACAAACACCATCCAAAGGGGGACGCTCCCGTTTGCGCCACGAGGCCAAGTATGAGTCTCACGGTGTGAACTTCTCGGAGATAGTGTAGGTGAAAAAATATGTATCTCATAAAATTTTCCTCCCACTGAATACTTTAAAGTTATAGGAATCTTACTTAGGCTAAAACCTGGCTAATGGTTTTACCTAACTCTATCAATATAACTCTTATATCGATAATCAATATAACTCTTATATTGATTGTATCATAAGTTTGTCAATATAACTCTTTATATTAAACCTAGGATTTCTAGTTTATTAACCCCTTAATAAACCCGTTGACACTACTATAATTTATAAACTCTCTAATTAAATTTCACTCACAGGTCAGTTCCCAGGTAGGGGTGTTCCGTTTCCGTCAGCTTAAATACCCCAGCCTAGACAAAACTTTCCTTAGACAGAGTTCCTCTTTTAATCATAGCTTATAAATTACTTGGTTCCTAATTCTAATCTAATTAGAACTAGATAACCTAAGGTCTATTATTTCCAAGTTCTAAACACTTTAAAACTAATAATTAACCTTAGGTGATATGCATACTATGTTATAGTGCTTGATCATTCATCACATGAATAATAAGATATTCATAGCATATTCATCTCATGAAAAATAATGCATGTCAATGCTGTCCAAAATTAATATAACAACCTTATATTAATTAATCATGCAAACTATATAATATAACTCCTTATATTATAAATGATTCATGAAAATGCTTAACCTAAGGTGGGATTTCTAAAATACAAGCATACTTTATGCATGACAATAATTACACAACAATTACATAATTAAAATAGCAAAAATTAGACCAATTTTGGCACCCTAATTTTAATTTTAAATAATATAATCTAATTATATTAATTAAAATTAATTAATTAAATATAAATTAAATATAAAATATTTTTATATTTAATATATAATAAAATTAACGTTTCTGCCCGTTGTTGCCTTGCGTGAAATGGCTCCGGCGTTGCAACGCTGTTGCCTTCTTCTACCGCGCAAGGCTGCTTGCGATGATGGCGTTACTGTAACGATGAACAAATACAGTAACGCAATTCACAAAACAACACATGGAATCACCATTCCTTGCTCGTTTTCGCTCCGATCTTCTCAGCAACCGCCTTGCTTCGATCGAAACGGACTTACAGACTCGATTAACAATTAAATTTTCCCAAAACACCGGGCCCTTACATTGAACATTTCAATGAAAATTGTAAATCTAAGTGCCAAAATTGAAAACATCTAATTTCGCAAAAAAACGTTCATACATCTCATGCAAAAACAGTAAATCTCACCTTGTTCTTGAAAAATCCAGAACATAAATCAAGAACGCAATTGGTCTCTGATACTAATTGAAGGGAATCGAAGTCCCCGCAGCGGAAGCGATTGCGAATCGCGCGCTCTTGATTTAGTTACAAATATTAATTCAAGAACATATAACAAAGATTAAGCATAAAATAAGAGTATGGACAACAAGAATTTACCTTTGAAGAACCTTTCTTCAAGTGCTCCTCCTCTCTTCACGATCAAGATCAACGCAACACGAACTCGTACGAACACCAACACCACCACCGGATCTTCTCTGTTGTTCTCTAGGTGAGGGAGGAAGGTGGGTTCCCTTTAGGAATAACGAGGTGTTTTTGTGAGAGAGATTTTTGTTGTCTTGGAACCTTTCCAACAACAAAAGACTAGGATAAACTTAGAATGTCTTGGAAATGTCTTGGAAATGTCTTTTCCTAGTTGCATCTCATGCAACCATATATATAGGGGAATGGGATGGAAATGACCATCCTACCCCACCTTTAATCTCTCTTTAGTATATAGTTTATATATGAATCTAATTCACATTAAAACTATATATTATATCAATTACATCATATATAATTGATATAACTCCTTATGTATGAAATTGAACACTTCAATTTCACTCCAAACTTTATACCCTCAATATTACCATATTGAGCCAACGGAGGGATCTAATGGACCTACAGATCATGAGCTCCAATGATGTGAGATCAACTGATCAAACTCTTGGACCCAGTTAATCAATATTCATTAACTACAAGTCACTCCACTATAGACTTGTAGTTGCACTCTCCTCACTGTAGATATTATTGTGTCCACTGATATAGTCATTACCCATGAGTCGACCCTTCACAGGGTTGTTCAGAATCACACCCGGGTCAAATTACCGTTTTACCCCTGTGATTACCTCTTTGCTCCTTAAGCACCACTGATCCTCTAATGAACAACAAGTCTAAGGTCCTACCTTAGACTCATACCCTCATAGAGGGTGGGGCCCCGTTGTTCAAGACCTGGAGTCAGTTCTTAAGGGAACAACCTATCTAATTCCTTAGTAGAGGAATGAGTGAATTGCATCTTGCACAGTTAAGTTCCCAGCTACCTACGAGGTTATGTCCCTAAGAAGGAAGGCTTATTGAGTCGGCTACAGGCCACTCTCACCCATACTAGTCTAAGGACAAACCCTTATAAGAAGGAATTCTTAACTTGCTCAGGATTCAGGTCGAGTCACTAATGACCATCTCAGTATATTACTAGTCTTATCCATTAGCGACGGTGTTATCTTTGTTAGACTAATAATTTCTTGATCCAGTCTTGTATGAACTCCTCATACAGGATGCCCCCACTCGCATGTCAACTACATGAATGAGTTGGATTACCTCATTTGTACTAATTACAAAGTGGGTCGCATTCATGGTGTTACCAGAATGAGGTTTCCAACCTTATTCTTGTACCATAGACTATTTAGGTTATAATCTTGAACTCAACCCAAATAGTGTCCACTACATTGATTTCAAGATAAATGTTATAACCTTGGAGCTTAGTTTATTGGATTTATAAAAGCAAGACTGGAATCTTATCAAAACAAATAACATTTTATTTAATTGATCAAAATTACACAAGTTTAGGACATAAATCCCAACACCAATATGCCTACCTTCTCAGGGACAAGACCACGTGGGGAGCTGGGAACTAGACTACGCGAGATGGAATTCACTCGTTTCCGAATTAGGAAAACTAGAGAGGTTGTTCCCTTAAGTGTTGTCTCCAAGGCTTGGACAAAGGGCACCCACCCTCTCACTAGCCCGAGAGGGATGTTGTTTATGGCCGGACCATACAACATAGTTGTTCATTAGAGAAGCAGTGGGACTTAAGGAACAAGAGGTAGACACACGGATAAAATGGTAATTTGATCCGACTGTGACTACGAACAACCTGTGAAGGGTCGACTCATGGACATTGGTTATATCAATGGACACAACTTGTCCTATAGTGATGGGAGTGCAACTACGGGCTTTAGTGGAGAGTTACCATAGCTAATGAATGTTGAATAATCGGTCAAAGAGTTTGACAGGTTAATCTCGAATCATTGGAGCTCGTTATCTGTAGGTCCATTAGGTCCATTAGGTCCCTCGGTTGGCTCAAACTGGATAAATTGAGGGTTTACAGTTTGATGTGGATTTGAAGTGTTCAAATTCATTAGTTGGGTATTTATGTCATTTATATGTGATATAGTTGAGATAATATATAGTTTTATGTGAATGAGATTCATAAGAAACTATAGTATATCCTAATTGATTAATTAGGGCTAATTGGAGAAATTGAATTGAGAGAAATTAAATTGAATGTGATTCAATTTAAAATTCCACAATTATACAAATGTTATTTGTATAATAAGGTATAAGATACCTTATAGTATATGACATGCAAATATGATTTGCATATCATATGGTTGTGGTAAAATGGTGAATTGGTGGGGATTTTAACTCCACCACACACCATTATAAATAGAAGCATTCAAAGGCATCTTGGTACTTGACTTGTCATTTTTTGGATTTGGCATCCAAGAGAAAAGTGCTCACTCTCACAAAGCTTTCAAATTCTCTCTAGAATTTCTCCTCGCCCAAAAACCAAAGGGAGACCCACATACTCTCCCTCAACCTATCGTGAACAACCGAGAAACGCTTTTGGAGGTGTCCAGTTGTTCGGTCCGAGGATCGTGATCGTAGAGATCGTTGGAACGAAGGAGTTCGTGATCGGAGGAGAAAACGTCGAAGAAGAGTTCTTCAACAAGTAAGTAACTTTACCTACTGTTTTCTCTTGTTATTATGCATGTTTATCCTAGAATGTAAGTGTTATGTTCAATTTTAAGATACGAATTACACAACGAATCAACGACGTTTCACAGCGTTTTCCGTTGCGGGAATTCCAATCCCTTCAATTGGTATCAGAGCCAATCGTTGCTCTTCGTTATGTATTCTGTCATATCTTAAAATTAGGTGGGTAGCTTTTAATTTCATGAGATGAATTGCTAGTTTGCGTATTGGATGTTTTCGTGTTTTGACACATGGATAGGTTTACATTAAAGTTGATGAGATCAATATAAGGGCTTGTTGGTTTAGGCATTTTTTAATGTATATCAAGTCTGTAAGTCCGTGTCATTTGTGGCAAGAGTTTCTGTGAAGAAAACATAGCCAAAACGGACGAAATCGATGAAAAACAGCAAGAGGAGCTTGCTGAATTTTCATCGACGTTGCGACACTGTTTTTTGGCGTCACAACGCCAACCGCGCGGATGGATGGCAGGCTGCAGGGCAACATTGCAACATTTGGTGTAGCATTGCAACGCTAAAGGCGTTGGGCACGCGAGGCATGACGCTGACGCCGCAAAGATTGCAACGCCGCCACGACGCGCAACGCCAGTGGCGTTAGTGGCGCTTCGCGAGAAAAACACGCGGGAGTGGCGACGTGAAGATGGGGAGTGCGGCGGTTCGAACAGGGGCCAACGCAACTGTTTTTAATTTATTTTATTTTTTGTAAAATAAGTATTAATTAATATTAATATAATTGTTATATTAATGTTAATTAATTAAATTAATTTCCCTAGGGTGCCAAAAATTTGTCCAATATTGCTATTTATTTAATTTTATGCATGTGATGTATGAATTTTTTTTTCTATGTGCATAATGTATGCCATATAGATTAAAATCTCACCTTAGGTTAAACATTTCATGCATCATTTTATATTTTAAGAGTTATAATATATATTATGCATGATAGGATTATATTATAAGTGTTATAATATAAAGTATGTGTTTTAATTTAATTAATATAAGGGTTATATTTCTTAGATTAAAAACATTGACATGCATTTATACATGTGATGTATGTATATTATATAGTTTAATTATTCATGTGATGAATGATCAAGCATTATAATATAGAAATGCATGTAACCTAAGTTAATTATTAGTTTTAAATGATTTAGAACTTGAATAATTGACTTAGGTTTTCTAGTTCTAATAATATTAGAATTAGGAAATCCAATATGACTTATGAATGGTGACTGATTAGTAAGTTTGCCTAAGGAAGGTTCTGTCTAAGGCTGTGGTATTTAAGCTGACGCTTTGTGGAACACCCCTACCTGGGAACTGACTTGGGAGTGAATTTGGTCAGGAGATTCATAGGTTATATTCTCGTGGGTGGCGTTTAATTAAGTGTTGATTAAATTACTCACATAGACCTAAGTTAATAATGTGATTATAGACTTAGGCCAATCCAATATAAGTGTTATATTGGTAGACTTAAGTAAATAATAGCCGATTTATCTAGGTCAATCCCAATTAATTTAAAGTGCTGAGTGGGAGGAAATAAAGGGTATAAGATACATTTCATTTTTCATCCACAAATCTCCGTTAAGTTCACACTGTGAGATCCATACTCGGCCTCATGGCGCAAATGGGAGCGCCCCCCTTTGAATGGTATTTGTATGGGTCAATATCAACGTGAATGGAGAGAGTACTTATAATGAGTGGGAGCGAGACCTGTGAAAATAGGATCCACAGTCCTTTCTATCGATTCACACCGTGAGACGCCTATGATCCGCTTGCTAGTTTAGCCTGGACCAGACAATCCCTTCGGAGGGCCTTGATCATGGGAGTCGGAACACCGTGAATTGTCGAAAGGGATACACTTTCCTTGTTGGTTTTCCTTCGTAGTCCTCCCTTCGACGGCTATTGTTTGGACGAATACTTGGAAATTTAAAGATAGAGGGTGACACTCACGAGATTCATTAAGAGTTAATGGATTCAGACCGAAAAATGGTAACTAGATGCCTAATGGAATAAGAGTTATTCTGGTATTAGGGTCTGGTCGAGAAAGTCTCGTCCCAGAGGATGAGTGATTTTGTCTACCCTTCGGTGGCGGTCATTCTAAACCTTTGGGGTGTCATTGCAATTTTTAATGACCTAGGAATCATAGAATACAAATTTGCTAAAACCTGATTGGATTTTTCAAAGTTTTTTGCGAGACTAATACAAAGTTTTTCATATTTCAGCAAACAAAATGTCTAGTTCAATCATTGCTCTATTAGCTTTGGATAAGTTAGTCGGCGACAATTTTAAAACATGGAAAAATAATATCAACACGATTTTGGTAACTGACGACTTAAGTTCGTGCTCACTGAGAAGTGTCCTCAGGTGCCGAGCTCGACCACATCACAAAGTGCTCGTGATACTTAAGATCGATGGATCAGGGCTAACGAAAAAGCCAAGGTCTATATCATTTCCAGCTTATCTGAAGTCTTGGCAAAGAAGCATGAGGTAATGGTCACCGCTAAGGAGATCATGGAATCGCTGCAGAACATGTTTGGACAACAGTCCTTTCAGGTTCGACACGATGCCATCAAACACGTTTTCAATGCAAGGATGAAGGAGGGCACGTCTGTCCGTGAACATGTTCTGGATATGATGACCCACTTAACCTGGCAGAGATGAACGGGGCTTCGATCGATTAGTCGAGTCAGGTTAGCTTTATCATGGAGACTCTTCTGAAGAGTTTCGTTTAGTTTTGTAACAACGCTGTTATGAGCAAGATTAACTACACACTGACCACCTTACTCAATGAATTGCAGAACTTCCAGTCTCTGATGCAAGTCAGGGGACCGAAAGCTGAGACAAATGTTGCCTTCAGGTCCTTTCATAGGGATTCGACCTCTGGGACTAAGTCTGTAGGTTCTTCAGGCCCAAAAGGGAAGAAGAAGAAATTGAGGAAGGGTAAAGCTGATCGCATTGCCACCCAGAAGGGAAAAAAGGTCAAGGAAGTTGCGAAGAAAGGAAAGTGTTTCCACTGCAACGGGGATGGTCACTGGAAGAGAAACTGTCCCAAGTTCCTTGTCGACAGGAAGAAAGAAGGTAAAAGTGATTTACTTGTTACAGAAACTTGTTTAGTGGAGAGTAACAACTCAGCCTGGATACTGGATTCAGGCGCCACTAACCATGTTTGTTCTTCTTTTCAGGGAATTAGCTCCTGGCAGCGGCTGCAAGAGGGTGAGATAACGCTACGGGTTGGATCCGGGGAGGTTGTCTCTGTTGCAGCGGTCGACACGGTGAAGCTTTATTTTGGTAGGAAATACTTATTATTAGATAATTGGTACATAGTTCTAGGGTTTACTAGAAAACCTAGTTTCAATTTCCTGCATGATTGAACATTGTATTTCATTTCTTTTGAATTAAATAAAGCGTTTATTTCTTTCAAAGGAAACTTGTTATGTTCTATTTTACTTGAGAATAATTTATACATTTTAAGCCTAATTCGGTCAAAAGTGTTTTGAATACTGAATTGTTTAAAACGACTGAAACACGAACTAAAAGAATAAAGGTTTCTCCAAAAGAAAATGCCCATCTTTGGCATCTAAGGTTAGACAACATAAATCTCAATAGGATTGAGAGATTAGTGAAGAACAGACTTCTAAGCGAGTTGGAAGAAAACTCTTTACCGGTTTGTGAGTCATGCATTGAAGGCAAAATGACCAAACACCCTTTTAGTGGAAGGATATAGAGCCAAAGAGCCTCTTGAGCTTATACATTCTGACCTCTATGGTCTGATGAGTGTTAAAGTACGAGGAGGTTACGAATACTTTGTATCTTTCATAGATGACTATTCAAGGTATGGGTATGTTTACCTACTGCATAGGAAGTATGAAACTCTTGAAAAGTTCAAGGAGTATAAGACTGAGGTTGAGAACCTGTTAGGTAAAACGATTAAAACACTTCGATCGGATCGATGTGGAGAGAATATGGACACTGAATTTAAGGACTATATGATAGAACATGGAATTAAGTGTCAATTCTCAGCACCTGGTATATGCCACAACAGAATGGTGTATCGGAGAGGAGAAACCGAACCATGTTGGACATGGTTCGGTCGATGATGAGCTATGCTCGTCTCCCTGATTCTTTTTGGGGTTACGTAGTGGAGACTGCAGTTTACATTTTGAACAACGTTCCCTCGAAGAGTGTTTTAGAAACACCTTTCGAACTTTAGAATGGTCGTAAAGGCAGTTTACACCATTTCAGGATTTGGGGATGTCCGACCCATGTGTTGGTGTCAAACCCGAAGAAGTTGGAACCCCGTTCAAAGTTGTGCCTCTTTGTAGGTTACCCAAAAGAGACAAGAGGTGGTCTATTTTACGATCCTAAGGATAATAGGGTGTTTGTGTCGACAAACGCCACATTCCTTGAGGAAGACCACATTAGGGATCACTTACCAAGGAGTAAAATAGTGTTAAACGAAATGGATAGTACATTAACAAGAGTTGTTGATCCTAGTTCGTCTAGTCAAGTTCGTTCTCAAGAGTTGAGAATGCCTCAACGTAGTGGGAAGGCTGTGAGACAGCCTGAACGTTACATGGCTTTGGCTGAAACGCAAGTCGTCACCCCTGATGATGACTGCGAGGATCCATTGTCCTATGATTAGGCAATGACAAACGTTGATAAAGACGAATGAATTAAAGCTATGGACCTGGAAATGGAGTCGATGTACTTCAATTCCGTATGGGAGCTTGTGGACCAACCAGATGGGGTTAAACCTATTGGTTGCAAGTGGATTTACAAGCGTAAACGTGGCGTAGATGGGAAAGTGCATTGTTAAGATTTATGCCCTAAACTTGTGTAATTTTGATCAATTAAATAAAGGGCTATTTATTTTGATAGAATTACAGTCTTGCTTTATAAATCCAATAAACTAAGCTCTAAGGTTATAAAATATATCTTGAACATAAGTGTACAGGACACTATTTGGGTTGAGTTCAAGAATATAACCTAAATGGTCTATGGTATAAGAATAAGGTTGGAAACCTCATTCTAGTAACACCATGGATGCGACCCACTTTGTAATTAGTACAAATGAGGTAATCCAACTCATTCATGTAGTTGACATGCGAGTGGGGGCATCCTGTATGAAGAGTTCATACAAGACCAGACTGCAAATTGTTAGTCTAACCAGTGTAACACCGTTAACTGGATAAGACTAGTAATTTATAGATGATCATTAGTGACTCGACGTGAATCCTGAGCAAGTTAAGAACTTCTGCTTATAGGAGTTTGTCCTTAGACTAGTATGGGTGAGAGTGACCTGTAGCCGACTCAATAAGCCTACCTTCTCAGGGACACAACCTCATAGGTAGCTGAGAACTTAACTGTGCAAGATGGAATTCACTCATTCCTACACTAAGGAATTAGATAGGTTGTTCGCTTAAGAACTGACTCCAGGTCTTGAACAACGGGGCCCCGTCCTCTATGAGGGTATGAGTCTATGGTAGGACCGTAGACTTGTTGTTCATTAGAGGATCAGTGGTGCTTAAGGAGCAAAGAGGTAATCACAGGGGTAAAACGGTAATTTGACACAGTCGTGATTACGAACAACCTGTGAAGGGTCGACTCATGGGTAATGATTATATCAGTGGACACAATATAATCTACAGTGAGGAGAGTGCAGCTACAAGTCTATAGTGGAGTGACTTGTAGTTAATGAATATTGATTAACTGGATCAAAGAGTTTGATCGGTTAATCTCATATCATTGGAGCTCATGAACTGTAGGTCCATTAGGTCCCTCCGTTGGCTCAACATGGTAAGATTGAGGGTATAAGGTTAGGAATGAAATTGAAGTGTTCAATTTCATATATGAGATGTCATATCAATTATATGTGATATAATTGATATAATATATAGTTTTAATGTGAATTGGATTCACATATTAACTATATACTAAAGAGAGAATGAAAGAGGGATAGGATGAAAATTTCCATCCCTATCTCCTTATATATATATTTGCATAAGATGCAACTAGGTTAAGACATTCCAAGCTCTTGTGTGTTGTAGGAAAGGTTCCACAAACACATTCTCTCTCACAAAAAAATATCTCATCTCACCTAAAGGGAACCCACCTTCCTCCCTCACCTAGAGAACAACGAAGAAGATCTAGTGGTCGTGTCTTCGTCCGTTTGTGTTCCTGTTGCTGAGACCGGGAGAATGGAGCACTTGAAGAAAATTTCTTCAAAGGTAATATTTCTTGCTGTCCATATTCTATTTTATGCTTAATCTAGTTGGTTACGTTCTTGAATGAAATCGTTGTAACTAAATCGAGACCGCACGATTCACAATCGCTTCCGCTGCGGGATACGATTCTCTTCAATTGGTATCAGAGCTCAATTGCGTTATTGATTTATGCTCTGGATTTTTTAAGAACGAGGTGGGATTTACTTTTTTGCATGAGATGTATGAACGATTTTGCAAATTAGATGTTTTCGATTTTGGCACTTAGATTTACAATTTTTTCCATTGAATCGTTCAATGTAAGGGCCTGGTTTTTTTGGCAAATTTAATTATAAATCGAGTCTGTATGTCCATGTCGATCAAGGCAAGGTGGTTGCTGAGAAGACCGGAGCGAAAACGAGGTTGGAATAGGAGATTCCGTATGTTGTCTTTTTGCAGCGTTGCAACGCTGTTTATTGGCGTTGCAACGCTGCGCTTGCGGAAGGACTTACACATTCCAAGCTCTTGTGTGTTGTAGGAAAGGTTCCACAAACACATTCTCTCTCACAAAAAAATATCTCATCTCACCTAAAGGGAACCCACCTTCCTCCCTCACCTAGAGAACAACGGAGAAGATCTAGTGGTCGTGTCTTTGTCCGTTCGTGTTCCTGTTGTTGAGACCGGGAGAAAGGAGTACTTGAAGAAAATTTCTTCAAAGGTAATATTTCTTGCTGTCCATATTCTATTTTATGCTTAATCTAGTTTGTTACGTTCTTGAATGAAATCGTTGTAACTAAATCGAGACCGCACGATTCACAATCGCTTCCGCTGCGGGATTCGATTCCCTTCAATTGGTATGAGAGCTCAATTGCGTTATTGATTTATGCTCTGGATTTTTTTAGAACGAGGTGGGATTTACTTTTTTGCATGAGATGTATGAACGATTTTGCAAATTAGATGTTTTCGATTTTGGCACTTAGATTTACAATTTTTTCCATTGAATCGTTCAATGTAAGGGCCCGGTGCTTTTGGCAAATTTAATTGTAAATCGAGTCTGTAAGTCCGTGTCGGTCGAGGCAAGGTGGTTGCTGAGAAGATCGGAGCGAAAACAAGCTTGGAATAGGAGATTCCATATGTTGTCTTTTTGTAGCGTTGCAACGCTGCGCTTGCGGAAGGAGCGCGCAGGAGACGACAGCGTTGCAACGCTGCTAATGAGATGCGTTTTAGCCGACAGAAGAGGACAAACCGCAGCGTTGCAACGCCACAGACGTTTCACGGAAAAGAGCAACGAACAAAATTTTGTAATTATTATATATAATAAATATAAAAATGTTTTATATTTATTTATATTTAATTTATTTAATTTTAATCAATATAATTAGATTATATTAATTAAAATTAATTTTAGGGTGCCAAAATTGGTCTAATTTTGCTATTTCAATTATGCAATTGTTGTGTAATTATTGCTATGCATAATGCATGTTTTTTTTAGAAATCCCACCTTAGGTTAAGCATTTTCATGCATCATTTATAATATAAAGAGTTATATTATATTGTTTGCATGATTAATTAATATAAAGTTGTTATATTAATTTATGGACAACATTGACATGCATTATATATCATGAGATGATTATGCTATGAATGTCTTATTATTCATGTGATGAATGATCAAGCACTATAACATAGTATGCATGTCACCTAAGGTTAATTATTAGTTTTAAAATTTTTAAAACTTGGAAATAATAGACCTTAGGTTATCTAGTTCTAATTAGATTAGAATTAGGAACCAAGTAATTTATAAGCTATGAATAAAAGAGGAACTCTGTCTAAGGAAGGTTCTGTCTAGGTCAGGGTATTTAAGTCGACTGAAACTAACACCCCTACACGGAACCGACTGGGAGTGAAATTTAATCGAGAGAGTTTATAAATTACAGTAGCGTCAGCGGGTTTATTAAGGGGTTAATAAACTAGAAATCCTAGGTTTAATATAAAGAGTTATATTGACAAACTTATGATACAATCAATATAAGAGTTATATTGATTATCGATATAAGAGTTATATTGATAGAGTTAGGTAAAACTATTAGTCGGATTTTAGCCTAAGTAAGATTCCTATAACTTTAAAGTATTCAGTGGGAGGAAAAGTGTATGAGATACATATTTTTCCACCTACGCTATCTTCGGGAAGTTCACACCGTGAGACTCATACTTGGCCTCGTGGCGCAAACGGGAGCGTCCTCCTTCGAATGGTGTTTGTATGAGTCAATATCAAGGTGAATGGAGAGGGTACTTATAGTGAATGAGAGCAGGTTTAGTGAAAACAAAACCTACGGTCTCTTTTGTCGGTTTACACCGTTAGACCACTATGTCAGCCTGCTAGTTTGGCCTGGACCAGACAATCCCTTCGGAGGGCATGATCATAGGGGATCGAACACAGTAGACACCCGAAAGGGATAGAGATTTTCTTAGACTTTTTTTCAATCTAGTCCTCCCTTCGGTAGATTTTTTTGGATGGAGACTCTGGGATCTAAAGACAGAGGGTTACACTCACAGTGTACATAAGTTGTGTATGTATCCTGACCGAAAAATGGTAACTAAAGCCTATAGGAATAAGAGTTATTATGGCATTAGGTTTTGGTCAAGAGTGTCTTGATCCAGAGGAGGAGTGTTTTTGATTACCCTTCGGTGTCATACATTCTAAACCTTTGGAGTATCATTGCAAATTATAAATGACCTAGAAACTATTTGATAATTAGCTAAAACATGATTGGATTAGAGTTATAGCAAGAAACTCATACAAGTTTGTTTGTAAAGTTTCAGCAAAAATGTCTATTTCTATAATTTCTTTATTGGAAAAGGAAAAGTTAACCTGGAGAGAATATGATGACATGGAAAAACAAACTCAACATTATATTGGTAGTGGATGATTTAAAGTTTGTGCTAACTGAGGAGTGTCCTCAGGTGCCAAGCTCGAATGCGTCACGAAATATTCGTGATGCATATGATCGATGGATCAAGGCAAATGATAAGGCCAAGGTCTACATGCTGGCAAGTATGTCTGACATATTAGCCAAGAAGCATGAGGGCATGATAATCGCAAAGGAAATCATGGATTACGTGCGGTATGTTTGGACAACGATCCACACAGCCCGACACAATGCCCTAAAGTACATATTTAACTCAAGGATGCCGAGAGGTACATCCGCTCGGGATCATGTCCTGGATATGATGGTGCACTTCAACATCGCGGAGTCGAATGGTGCTTCCATCGATGAGTCGAGCCAGGTCTGTTTCATTCTGGAAACCCTTCCAGATATTTTCCTACAGTTTAGAAGTAATGTTGTTATGAACAAGCTTACTTTTAACCTTACCTCCCTTCTGAATGAACTCCAGACCTTTCAATCTTTGATGAAAATTCAGGGATCGAAAGGTGAGGCAAATGTTGCCAGTAGGAGTTATCACAAAGGTTCGACCTTTGGGATGAAAACAATGGCTTCATCTTTTTCTAATCTGAAAGGGAAGAAGAAGAACATGAAGAAGGTTGGTAAGGGGAAACAAGCTGACAAAGCTGCCGCCCAGAAGGGCAAGAAAGTCAAAGAAGTTGCTGACAAATGAAAGTGTTTCCACTGCAACGAAGACGGGCATTGGAAACGGAACTGTTTGAGGTACATTGTAGGAAAGAAGAATGAAGGTAAATATGATTTACTTTGCCTAGAAACTTGTTTAATGGATAATGAGAAAACTGTTTGGATACTTGATTCAAGCGCCACTAATCATGTTTGCTCTTCTTTTCAGGGAATTGATTCCTGGCAGCAGGTAGAGAAATGAGGGATAACCCTCCGGGTTGTAAATGGAGAAGTCGTCTCAGCTGTAGCAGTAGGCACGATGAAGCTTTATTTTGGCAAGAAATATATATTGTTGGACAATATATTAGTGATACCAGGGTTTACTAGAAACCTTATTTCCATTTCATGCCTCATAGAACATTGTATTTCTGTTTCTTTTTCAATGAATAAAGTGTTTATTTTGAAGAAAGGTATAGAAATATGTTCAGCTTCATTAGAAAATGGATTGTATGTTTTAAGGCCTAATTCAGTCAAAATGGTTTTGAACACTTAATTATTTAAAACTGCAAACGCACAAACTAAGAAACGTAAATTTTCTCCTAAAGAAAATGCTCATCTTTGGCATCTAAGATTGAGTCACATTAATCTCAATAGGATTGAGGGATTAGTAAAGAACGAACTTCTAAACAAGTTAGAAGAAAACTCTTTGCCAGTATGTGAATCCTGCCTAGAAGGCAAAATGACTAAAAGATCTTTTAGTGGAAAAGGTTATAGAGCCAAAGACCCTCTAGAGCTTTACATTCAGAACTTTGTGGTCCAATGAATGTTAAAGCCAGGGGAGGACATGAATATTTCATCTCTTTTATAGATGATTATTCTAGATTTGGGCATATTTACCTAATGCACCATAAGTATGAACCACTTGAAAAGTTCAAGGAATTCAAGACTGAGGTTGAAAATCAATTAGGTAAAACTATTAAAACACTTCGATCGGATCGAGATGGAGAGTACATGGCTTTAAAATTCCAGAACTATATGATAGAACATGGAATTACATCCCAACTCTCAGCTCCCGGTACACCACAGCAAAACGGTGTATCAGAAAGGAGAAATAGAACCTTGTTAGACATGGTTCGATCAATGATGAGTTATGCTCATCTCCCTAGTTCCTTTTGGGGTTATGTAGTGGAGACTGCAGTATACATTTTGAATAATGTGCCCTCAAAAAGTGTTTCTGAAACACCTTTTGAACTCTGGAAAGGATGTAAAGGTAGTTTATGTCACTTCAGGATATGGGGTTGTCCAACACATGTGCTTGTGACAAATCCAAAGAAGTTGGATTCACGTTCAAACTTATGTCCATTCGTAGGCTACCCAAAAGAAACAAGAGGTGGTTTATTCTATGATACTAAGGAAGATAAGGTTTTTGTGTCGACAAATGTCATTTTCTTAGAGGAGGACCACATAAGGGACCACAAACCAAAAAGTAAAGTAGTGTTGAGTGAATTAGACGGAACAATAGCAAATGTTGCTAAGAACACTAGTACGTCAACAAGAGTTGTTGATACTAGTTTGTCTAGTCAAGAGAGTCCATCTCAAGAGTTGAGTATGTCTCCACGTAGTGGGAGGGTTATAATACAATCTGACCGTTACATGGGTTTAACTGAAACCCAAGTTGTTATACCAGATGAAAACTGCGAGGATCCATTGACTTATAATCAAGCAATGGTTGACAAAGACAAAGACAAATGGGTCATAGCCATGGATCAAGAAATGGAGTCTATGTACTTCAATTCTGTTTGGGATCTTGTAGATAAGCCTAATGGGGTAAAACCTATAGGTTGTAAGTGGATCGACAAGAGAAAGCGTGGTGTAGATGGGAAAGTGGAAACCATTAAAGCTAGACTAGTAGCAAAGGGTTATACCCAGGTTGAAGGGGTTGACTATGAGGAGACCTTTTCACCTGTTGCTATGGTAAAGTCTATCCGTATCCTTCTTGTCATTGCCTCATATTATGACTATGAGATATGGAAAATGGATGTCAAGACATCCTTTTTGAATGACAATCTTGAGGAAAACATCTACATGGACCAACCCAAAGGGTCCATTGAACCAGGACAAGAGCAAAAGGTTTGCAGGATTAAAAGGTCAATATATGGATTGAAACAAGCCTCTAGGTCCTGGAATATAAGATTTGATGAGGCAATCAGATCTTATGGTTTTGACAAGAATGATGATGAACCTTGTGTCTACAAGAAAATCATCAATAGTTTCTGTCGCATTCCTAATTCTCTATGTGGATGATATCCTACTCATTGGGAATGATGTAGGTTATCTTCTCGACATCAAGGAATGGCTAGCTACGCAGCCCAAATGAAAGATTTGGGTGATGCGCAGATTTGTTCTTGGGATCCGTTGTCCGGAACCGTAAGAATAAAACACTAGCCTTGTCTCAAACATCTTACATAGACAAAGTGTTGTCAAGGTTTAAGATGCAAGATTCCAAAAAGGGCTTGTTGCCTTTTAGACATGGAATCCATTTGTCTAAGGAATAGTGTCCTAAGACACCTCAAGAAGTTGAGGATATGAGACTGATTCCTTATGCATCGGCTGTTGGGAGCCTGATGTATGCCATGTTGTGTACAAGGTCTGACATCTGTTTTACAGTTGGAATGGTCAGTAGGTATCAATCCAGTCCAGGGCTTGAACACTGGACAACGGTTAAAACAATCCTTAAGTATCTTCGGAGAACAAGGAACTACATGCTTGTGTATGGGGCTAAGGATTTGATCCTTACAGGATACACGGATTCTAACTTTCAGACTGATAAAGATTCTAGGAAGTCTACATCAGGGTCAGTATTTACTCTTAACGGAGGAGTTGTAGTATGGTGAAGCGTCAAGCAAGGATGCATCGCTGATTCCACCATGAAGGTCGAATATGTAGCAGCTTGTGAAGCAGCTAAAGAGGTCGTTTGGTTAAGGAAATTCGTGCTAAATTTGGAAGTTGTTCCAAATATGACTTTGCCCATCACGTTGTATTGCGATGACAATGGTGCAGTGGCAAATTCGAGGGAACCCCGAAGTCACAAGAGGGGAAAGCACATAGAGCGGAAGTATCATCTCATCCGGGAGATCGTGCATAGAGGAGACGTGATTGTCATGAAGATAGCCTCAGAGCACAACGTTGTTGATCCTTTTACAAAGGCTCTCACGGCTAAAGTATTTGAGAGTCACCTAGAAGGTCTAGGTTTACAAATCTTCCCCAACTAGGGCAAGTGGGAGTATTTTGTACAAAGGGGTTTAAATGCCCTAGTTTATTGTATTTACATTACTGTAATGTTTTAGTACTCCACAAGCTTTAGGTCAAGTGGGAGATTGTTGGGATTTATGCCCTAAACTTGTGTAATTTTGATCAATTAAATAAAGGGTTATTTATTTTGATAGAATTACAGTCTTGCTTTATAAATCCAATAAACTAAGCTCCAAGGGTATAACATATATCTTGAACATTAGTGTAGAGGACACTATTTGGGTTGAGTTCAAGAATATAACCTAAATGGTCTATGGTATAAGAATAAGATTGGAAACCTCATTCCGGTAACAGCATGGATGCGACCCACTTTGTAATTAGTACAAATGAGGTAATCCAACTCATTCATGTAGTTGTCATGCGAGTGGGGGCATCCTGTATGAAGAGTTCATACAAGACCATGAGGTAATCCAACTCATTCATGTAGTTGTCATGCGAGTGGGGGCATCCTGTATGAAGAGTTCATACAAGACCGGACTGCAAATTGTTAGTCTAACCAATTGTAACAATCGCTAATGTGGATAAGACTAGTAATTTATAGATGATCATTAGTGACTCGACTTGAATCCTGAGCAAGTTAAGAACTCCTGCTTATAGGGGTTTGTCCTTAGACTAGTATGGGTGAGGGTGGCTTGTAGCCGACTCAATAAGCCTACCTTCTCAGGGACCGAACCTCGTAGGTAGCTGGGAACTTAAATGTACAAGATGGAATTCACTCATTCTTACACTAAGGAATTAGATAGGTTGTTGCCTTAAGAACTGACTCTAGGTCTTGAACAACGCGACCCCGCCCTCTATGAGGGTATGAGTCTATGGTAGGACCGTAGACTTGTTGTTCATTAGAGGATCAGTGGTGCTTAAGGAGCAAAGAGGTAATCACAGGGGTAAAACGGTAATTTGACCCAGTCGTGATTACGAACAACCTGTGAAGGGTCGACTCATGGGTAATGATCATATCAGTGGACACAATATAATCTACAGTGAGGAGAGTGCAACTACAAGTCTATAGTGGAGTGACTTGTAGTTAATAAATATTATTAACTGGATCGAAGAATTTGATCGGTTAATCTCATATCATTGGAGCTCATGAACTGTAGGTCCATTAGGTCCCTCCGTTGGCTCAACATGGTAAGATTGAGGGTATAAAGTTAGGAATAAAATTGAAGTGTTCAATTTCATATATGAGATGTCATATCAATTATATGTGATATAATTGATATAATATATAGTTTTAATGTGAATTGGATTCACATATTAACTATATACTAAAGAGAGAATGAAAGAGGGATAGGATGGTAATTTCCATCCCTATCTCCTTATATATATAGTTGCATAAGATGCAACTAGGTTAAGACATTCCAAGCTCTTGTGTGTTGTAGGAAAGGTTCCACAAACACATTCTCTCTCACAAAAAAAAATATCTCATCTCACCTAAAGGGAACCCACCTTCCTCCCTCACCTAAAGAACAACAGAGAAGATCCAGTGGTCGTGTCTTCGTCCGTTCGTGTTCCTGTTGCTAAGATCGTGATCTTCGGAGAAAGGAGCACTTGAAGAAAAGTTCTTCAAAGGTAATATTTCTTGTTGTCCATATTCTATTTTATGCTTAATCTAGTTGTTTACATTCTTGAATGAAATTGTTGTAACTAAATCGAGAGCGCGCGATTCACAATCGCTTCCGCTGCGGGATTTGATTCCCTTCATGCATACCTTCAAAGCCAAACTAGTGGCAAAGGGTTTTATCTAGGTTGAAGGGGTTGACTATGAGGAAACCTTCTCTCCTGTTGTCATGGTAAAGTCTATCAGGATCCTTCTGGCCATCACCGCATATTATGACTATGAGGTATGGTAGATGGATGTCAAGACGACCTTTCTAAATTGCAATCTTGATGAGACCATCTACATGGACCAACCCAAAGGGTTCATTGCACAAGGCCAAGAGCAAAAGGTTTTCCGGCTTCAAAGGTCTATTTATGGACTGAAACAAGCCTCGAGGTCTTGGAATATAAGGTTTGATGAGGCGGTCAAATCTTATGGCTTTGATCAGAATGTTGATGAGCCTTTTGTTTACAAGAAAATCATCAACAACACTGCCGCATTTCTGATATTGTATGTGGATGATATCCTATTCATTGGGAATGATGTAGGATTTCTTACTAACATTAAGAAATGACTGGCATCGCAATTCCAAATGAAAGATTTGGGAGAGGCCCAGTATGTTCAAGGTATCCAGATAGTTCGAAACATGAAGAACAGAACGCTAGCCGTGTCTCAAGCGTCTTACATTGACAATATGTTGTCTCGGTATAAGATGCAGAACTCCAAGAAGGGTTTACTGCATTTCAGGCATGGGGTTCACCTTTTTAAAGATCAATGTCCTAAGACGCCTCAAGAAGTTGAGGATATGAGATGAATCCCCTATGCTTCAGTTGTAGGGAGCCTAATGTACGCCATGCTGTGTACTAGGCCCGACATCTGTTATGCAGATGGGATTATCTTTTAGTATCAATCCAATCCAAGATTTGATCACTGGACAATCGTGAAGGAAATCCTCAAGTATCTAAGGAGAACGAGGAACTACAACCTTCTATATGGAAGTGGGGATTCGATCCTTACGGGATACACATACTTTGACTTTCAGACCGATAAGGATTTTAGGAAATCCACTTCGGGGTCAACATTCAAACTTTGTGTAGTTTGTAATATTTATTGGGGTGGACTGTTGGGGTGTATGCCCTAATCTCGTGTAGTTTGTAATATTTATTGTTGAAATAAATAAGAGTTATTTATTCAAACTTTGTGTCTTGCATATTTATAAACTCAATCCAATAAACTAAGCTCCAGGATCATTGTATTATGAGAGAACTAGAACTTGAACGGTGTGTAGTGGACACACGGGGAGGATCACGTTCGAGTTAATGATCCGAACGGTCTACAGTATACGGATAGGGTTGAAAATCTAATCCTGGTTACACTGTGGATGCGACCCGCTTTGTATTAGATACAAACGAGGTGATCCAACTCGTTCATGTGGTTGACATGCGAGTGGGGGAATCCTGTGCAATGAGATTGTACAAGACCGGACCGTGAGTTATTAGATTTACTGATGTAACACCATTAACAGTATAGGACTAATAACTTCGTAGATGACCATTAGTGGCTCGTTCTTAATCTCGAGCGTGTTACGGACTCCTGTCTGCAGGGGTCTATCCTTTGACTATTACGGGTGAAGGTGACCATAGTTGCTCGCCCAATATGCCTATCTTCTTGGGGACAGGACTTCGTGGGGAGCTGGGAACTTAACTACGCAAGATGGAATTCACTCGTTTCCAATTTAGGGAAACTAGAGGGGTTGTTCTCTTAAGTCTTGTCTCTAGGGCTTGGACAATGGGCACCCACTCTCTCACTGGCTCGAGAGGGATGTTTTTTATGGTTGGACAATGCAACGAAGTTGTTCATTAGAGGAACAGTGAGACTTAAGGAGCAAGAGGTAGACACAGGGTAAAACGGTAATTTGACCCATCTGTGACTACGAACAACCAGTGAAGGGACAACTCATGGGTATTGGTTATATCGATGGACACAACTTGTCCTACAGTGATGGGAGTACAGCTACGGGATTTAGTGAAGTGTTACCGTAGCTAATGAATGTTGAATAACCGGGTCAAAGAGTTTGACAGGTTAGTCTCGGATCATTGGAGCTCGTCATTTGTAGGTCCATTAGGTCCCTCAGTTGGCTCAAATTGGAGGAATTGAGGGTTTATAGTTTGGTGTGGATTTGAAGTTTTCAAATTCATTAAGTGGGTAATTATGTCATTTATATGTGATATAATTGACATAATATATAGTTTGGTGTGAATGAGATTCATAATAGACTATTGTATAGCCTAATTGATTAATTAGTGTTAAAATGGAGAAATTGAATTGAGAGAAATTGAATTGAATGTGATTCAATTTAAAATTCCACAATTACGCAAATGAGATTTGTATAATAAGGTATGAGATACCTTATATTATGTGATATGCAAATATGATTTTCATATCATATAATTGTGGTAAAATGGTGAATTGGTGGAGATTTTAACTCTACCACATACCATTATAAATAGATGCATTCGAAGGCATCTCATAAGGCAATTGGTCATTTTTTGGATTTTGATCCAAGTTCAAGAGCATTCTCTCTAAAAAAAAAAGCTCTCTTAATTCTCACATCTTTTCTCTCAAAACCCAAAACCAAAGGGAGTCCCACAACTCAACCTCAACCTATTGAGAACAACCGAGAAGTCCTTTCGGAGGTGTTCCTGTTGTTCGGTTCGAGGAACGAGATCGTAGAGATCGTTGGTTCAAGAGAATTCCTGACCGGAGGAGAAAACATCGAAGAAGTGTTCTTCAACAAGTAGGATTTTGCTTTATGTTTTTCTTCTCTTTACAGCATGTTTAGCCTAGGATGTATGTGATACGTTTGATTTTAAGAAAACTGAAACACAACGAATCAACGACATTTCACGATGTCTTCCGCTGTAGGAAATTCAATTCCCTTCATGGACTATGAAGAACCTTCTCCCTTGTTACCATGCTTAAGTCGATTAGAATACTCTTGTCCATTGCCATGTTTTATGATTATGAAATTTGGCAAGGGGATGTCAAGACAACCTTTCTGAATGGCAATCTTGAAGAGAGTATCTACATGGATCAACTAGAGGGGTTCATAGTTTAGGGTCAGGAGCAAAAGGTTTGCAAGCTTAAACGATCCATCTATGGATTGAAACAAACATCTAGATCCGAGAATATAAGATTTGATACTGCGATCAAATCTTATGGTTTTGAACAGAATATTGATGAGCCGTGTGTCTACAAGAAGATAGTCAATAACACTGTATCTTTCTTAGTCTTGTACGTAGACGATATCTTGCTCATTGGGAATGATGCAGGATTGTTGGTTGGCGTTAAGCAATGGCTAGCGACCCAATTCCAAATGAAAGATTTGAGAGAGGCTCAATTTGTCCTTAGAATCCAAACTGTTCAGAATCGCAAGAACAAAACGCTAGCACTGTCTCATGCATCTTATATTGACAAGATGTTTATTAGTTATAAGATGCAGAATTCCAAGAAGGGTTTATTATCTTTCAGGCATGAAATTCATTTGTCGACGGAACAGTGTCCTAAGACACCTCAAGAAGTTGAGGATATGAGACGCATTCTCTATGCATCAACCGTCGATAGTATGATGTATGTCATCCTATGTACTCGGCCCAACATATGCTATGCAGTGGGAATTGTCAGCAGGTATCAGTCCAATCCAGGATATGATCATTGGACTTCCGTTAAGAATATCCTCAAGTATCTTAGGAGAACGAGAGACTATATGCTTGTGTATGACGGAAAGGATCTGATCCTTGCAGGATACACTGACTCTGATTTTCAGACTGATGTAGATTCGAGGAAATCCACATCGGGATTAGGATCAGTGTTCACTCTTAACGGAGGAGCTATAGTATGGAGGAGTATAAAGCAAGGATGTATTGCTGACTCCACCATAGAGGCTAAGTACGTCGCAGCTTGCGAAGCAGCGAAGGAGACTGTATGGCTTAGGAAATTCTTTACTGATTTGGAAGTTGTCCCAAATATGGATTTTCCTATCACCCTTTATTGTGATAACAGTGGTGCAATGATAAATTCTAAAGAACCTAGAAGCCATAAGCGCGGAAAGAACATAGAGCGCAAATATCATCTCATCAGGGAGATTGTGCAATGAGGAGACGTGGTCGTCAAGCAGATCGCTTCGGAGCACAACATTATTGATCTGTTCACAAAGCCCCTCACGACTAAAGTTTTTGAGGGACACCTAGAGAGTCTAGGACTACGGGTTGTACAGTAGGGTAGTTTTCTTACTCAACATATTTGACCCCACTGACGTTTTAGACCAAGTAGGAGTTTGTTGGGTTTTATGTCCTAAAACTGGTGGGTTTGTAAACTTAATGTATATTTTATTTTATAATAAAGTTGTTATTGAGATTTATTCAATAAAGATGTTATTGAATAAAGTGAATTGTATATTTTGAAACCCTAATCCAATAAAGAACCTTTGGCTATAGGATGCGACCCACTTTGTAAAGTACAAACGATGTGATCCTGAATTGTTCATGTGGAGACATGTGAGTGGGGGCGTCCTATGTAATGAGTTTGCATAAGACTGGATTGAGAAATAGTCACTTAGACTTTATAACTCCGTTTACTGTTTTAACTGACTATATTCATACGATGACCTAGGTAAATCGATCTTAATCCTGAGCGTGCCATGAACTCCTATTTATTTGGATTATCGTTAGATTTGCATGGGTGAAAGTGGCCTAAGATTGTCGACTCAATAAGCCTCCCATTTCAGGGATAATATCGGGTAGATAGTTGGGAACATAGTTCTGCAAGATGGAATTCTCTCCTACCTACTTTAGAGATCAATCGAGAGGTTGTTCCTTTAAGTGCTGACTCCGGGTCTTGAATAAAGGCCCACCCCTCTCATTGGCTCGAGAGGGATTCAGTTTGTTTGTTGGACCACATATAAATTGTTCATTAGAGGATCAGTGGAACTTAAGAAACAAGAAGTAATTATAGGGGTAAAACGATAAATTTGACCTAGCTATAATAACGAACGACCTGTGAAGAATCGACTTACTAATCATGGTTATATCGAGTGGACAAAAATATATCTACAGTGAGGAGAGTGCAGCCACTGACCTTTAGTGGAGTGACTCGGTGGTTAACGAATGTTGATTAGCTAGGCTAAAAAGTTTTGTCGGTTAATCTTGTAGGTCCATTAGGTCCCCTTTACTAGCTCGGACTAAGCCTTGTAACATTTGAGAGAAAAGAATTTGAATTGTTCAAATTAGATTTTGGGAGAAAACTTTAATTATATGAGATATACTTAATGTGTCATAGATTAATTATGAATTAAACTATGATGAAGAAGAGGTGGACGTATTTCAATATGATTTAAATATTGGTTCGGTTTAGAACATGAATAAGGATTCATGTTCGAACGATCGATTTAAGAAATCGAGATTGGTCTAATTATTTAATTTGATATTTGATATTAAATTACATAATTATTTAAAATTAATTAATTAAATTATTTAATTAATTAAATTAATAAATTAATTTTAATTTAAAATTAATTTTATATTAATTTTGAATTAAAATTAAATGGAAATTCAAATTGATTTTTGAAGTTTCAATTAGACCAACTTCATAAATGCTGAACAAGCAACTTTGAATTTGAAATTCACCATAGTTGAGCACCTCCTTCTTGAATTGTCCTCATCACACATTTGCTGGCATCTTCCCAAAGCTTATTGAAGCTTTAATTAAAGAAGAATTAAGTGGATTGAGGAGGATTTTACAAATTTTTTCTAGTTTTCTTGGTTTTGAACCATCTCCCTTTTTTTTCAAATTCTCTCAACTTTGGATCCCACAATCCGTTCCAAGGCCTGAGGATAGTAGGAAAGACTCTAAGGGTGGTCAATGAAGTGTTCGTGATCAGAATTAGCCCACAGATTTGGAGAATTTTGAGTTAGAAAGGTATGTGTTCTTACTCTCTGTTTTTACAAATTTGAGCATGCTTTTTATTTTGTAAAATTAATCAACTTAGAGTGTTCAAGATCTGAAATTGATTTCACTTTCTTGATATATACTCTTTCACTTATCTCATGCTAGTTTTGCTACACCCACGTGCTTATTTGTCAATTTTACAGGAGATTTGCTTCTTGAGGAAATTCTTGAGATTTAGAAAGGATCGAGAGTTAAAAGACCAAAATTATGACGAAGAATAATGCATTAAATCAGAAGAAAAAGAGCTTGACAAGCCAAAGAGACTGCTTGCAAAGCGCCTAGACGCTAATCACTCTTAAGCAAGAAGACCCGCACCCAGAGCGTCTAGACGCTGTTTGAAGCGAGGAGGTGAGAGTCGGCGATGGTCGCAAGAAGGAAGAGGAAGAAGCTCAAAGAGGGATCGGCGTGCGCGAGGGTTCCCTTCGATTTTCCCTTTCTTTTTTTTTTCTTTTTTTTAGGAATAACCGTACGAAGGGAAAGGTTGGGATTGTGGGTGGATGATTGGTCAATTGGAGGGAGAGAGCTCGATGGTGTTGGGCTTCCAGCGAGTGAGACGAACGACAAAGAGGTGAGGGTTGGTGACGGTCGCAAGAAGGAAGAGGAAGAAGATCGAAGGGGGGTCAACGTGTGCGAAGGTTCCCTTCGATTTCCCATTTCCTTTTTTTAGGAATAATGATAACACCATAAAAGTGCTACTTTATCTATTTATATTATGCTGGTTTTGCTACTCTCATGTGCTTATTTGTTTATTTTATAGGAGATTTGTATTTTGAGGTCATTCTGGAGGCTTAGGAATGATCGAGGGTTAAAAGGGGAGAATTATAACAAAAAAATGCATCAAATTGAGAAAATAAGAGATTGACAAGCCAAAGAGACCGCCTGCAGAGCATCTAGACGCCTAAAAGAAGTGTCTAGACGTACAAGAAGAACTGCACACGAAGTGTCTAGACGCTATTCGAAGCATCTCGATGCTGGCACACATGCAATCGTGAGGGTTCGCTCGACGCTGCAGGGAGGCTCTGCTCGACGCTTTCGAGACGTTGTTTCAAGCGTCTTGATGCCACCCTTTATTCTTGAAAATATTCCCTTATTTAGATGGGGGTGATGGAACATGAGATATACGCAGCGGAAAAAGGATCTAATGACGCTTTAATTGCATCTAACTTAATAGAAATTAACATGCAAACATACAAAAATAGTGAACTAAAAAAAGGAATAGAGTACAACCTTTGTAGCTCGATTTCTTCACAATCTCCTTGCCTAAGCATAACTCGAACACAACCGGACCACCACTAGAGCTTCCCTGCTATCCTCTAGACTTAAAACCGGGTTGTGGGACCCGGTGAATGAAGGAATGAAAAGGAAGAATGGGAGGTTCAAAGGTTCATGTGAGGAAAAAGGAATTTTGGTGAGACTATTTGGGAAAAAATGTAAAATTTTTTAGCAAGAAGAAGAAAAACTTTTGTTTTTTAAAACCATTCATATTTATAAAACAATTACATGCATCTAATGCATGTAAAAGCTCACAAAAATGCAACACCTCACAAAACACTAACCAAAGTCGGCTATGTGTCATTCTATAATGTTTACACATAGTCCACTTAAATTAGTGGGTTTATCCAACAAAAATATTGGATAATTCCACTAACTCTAGTCAAGAGCAAAATAGTTTTTTCCATTTGGTCACTTTTCCTGAGCAAAAAATCTACCTTTTGACTTTTTACGGTTTTGACCCTCTTGACTAATTGTGACCTCCCGAACATGAATCCACATTCATATTTTCAAAATTCAAATCACATTTGAATATAGAATGCCATACAAAAACTGATAGTTATATCACATATACTTGTCGGTTTAAAACTCCTTTCCTAATTTGAACAATTCGAATTAATCCAACATATTGTTCTAAGTTTAATCCATATGAGCTAGCAGGGGGACCTAATGGACTTACAAATCATGGGCTCCAAAAATTCGAGATTAACCGATCAAACTCCTGAACCTAATTAATCAACATTTGTTAACTAACGGGTCATTGCACTAAAGTCCCGTAGTTGCACTCCCCTCACTGTAGATATATTTCTGTCCACCTGATATAACCGTAACCAGTAAGTCAATCTTTCACAAGTTGTTCGTGGTCTCGGTTGGGTCAAAATACCGTTTTACCCCCGAGAACACTTCTTGTTTCTTAAGTCTCACTGAACCTCTATAGAACAATTGATTTGTGGTCCAACCAACAAATCTAGTCCCTCTCAGCCTAGTTAGAGGGTGGGATCCCTTGTTCTAGTTCCGAAATCAGTACTTAAGAGAACAACCTATCTACTATCCCTAGAGTCGGGTAGGGAGTGAATTCCACCTTGCACCCTATGTCCCCAGCTATTTACCCGGTCTTACCCCTGAAATGGGAGGAGGCTTATTGAGCCAACGCTATTGAGCTGCTCTCACCCATGAAGATCTAAGGATAATCCCGAAGAAATAGGAGTTCATAGTTAGCTCAAGATTGAGATCGAGTTACCTAGGTCATCAAATTTGAATTAGTCAGTTTTATACAGTAAACGGTGTTATAAAGCAAAAGTGACTAAGTCGTGGTCTAGTCTTATACAAACACATTGCATAGGATGCCCCCACTCACATATCTCTATATGAACGATTCAGGATCACATCGTTTTTACAAACTACAAAGTAGGTCGTATCCATAGTTTCCCCAGAATAAGGCACCCAACCTTATCTCTATACTATAGACCATTTTAGGCTATATACTCGAACTTGATCCATGTTTTACGTCATCACATAAAGTTCAAGTCTACATTAAATAGCCTCGGGACCGTAGTTTATTGGATTCAAGATTATAGTATACTAATTCAATAACAATTTTATCGAAAAAGAAACAAAAAAAAAGCTTATCAATTACAAACTACGAGTTTTAGGACATAAAATCCAACATGGGAAGCGTCTAGAAGCTCTCCTTGGTGTCTAGACGCTCCCAGTTATTATAAATATGAACTTTTCTTTTAAGTTTTGAATGAACAATGTGGAGACTTCTCTCCCACTTTCGAGATTAGGTCTAGTTTATAGTTTAGAATAGTTTCTTTAGTATTTTTTTTTTATAATTTTTGGGTTGTATCGATGAAGACCATGGAGGTCGTTGGTGTGATCGTGACTATGCTTGGCTAAACGTACTCTTCTGATTCATAGGTCGGTCAGAACCAATTATAATGTAGTGAGGCTAGTTTGTAACTCTTCACTATTCCGACTTTTATTTCTTGAACTCTCTACTTTAATCTTATGACTGTGCATCTATATCTGAATTGACGCCTCATTGGTTTATGCATATCTACTGTTATTCCATAATTGACCTAACCCGTAATTATGATTTTGTACTTGTAACAATAGAGTTTTAACTGTGTGTGAGTCTTGGGAATATCATGATTCATATCTCATGCGAGATTCTAGAGAATTTGAGAAGCATATTAATTGGATCTTTCTAATTAAGATGTCTTGGTGTTCCACGGTGTTTAATGCCTTTATCTTAATTGCTTATGTATGAAGAGTGCTATATAATTAAGATAATAGAGGATAATGGAGACTGAATAGGTAAAGTTAATGAACTTAGGGAAGTAGTCTTTTAGGAAACCATTAGGGTAGCCAAGTTAATTGCCTATTTACTTATAATGTTTTATGAATGCTTGAGATCTATATTACAATTGGTACAACCACACCTATGAACTAGAAATTGGTAAAATTTGATATCTCCTAAAATACTTTCTCTCTCATTTTTTATTCCTTGTTTTTCTTTTATTTACCTTGTTTCAAACCAATATATTCAAAACCCATTTTTTCTCTTTCTGCTTTCTCATGGGAATCTAATTCTGGAAGATTGAGATTTATTGCTCCTTGTGGTTCGACCTAGTCCACTATTAAGTGGTGCAAGTATTTAATCTAAATCAGTTATACAAATTGTATTTGATTGAGCCTTCGACAAGCTCACCATCAAATAACAAAGTAAAAGATGAAGAAGGAGAATAAGAAAAGATGCTCACCATATTGCTTCGTCTTGCAACTGAACTGCAAAGCCAATACAAACACGGTGAAGAGAAGAAGGGATTTGAAATGTGTAAGCTTCACCCAATCGGACTTAAATAGACCTAACTAGATCAGTCCAGGTCCCTTCTAAAATTCAAAATAAGAGATCTGCCCCAAAATCTTTTTAAAATCTTAAATTTCAGCCTAAACCACTAAATATTAACAACTTGAACCAAAAGTTTACCTAAATTGAACTCAAAATTCAATCTACCTTAACAAGGTGTCAACGAGCAGAGGAGAGAGCTGGAAGAAAGGGAGTTGCTGCAATTTTCCTATTTCGACAACAATTCTTCTATTCTCTCCTCTATTCTTTTCGAAGTTTCTGTAATTGCATTCTATAGAAGTTTAGTTTTAATTTGTTTGTAGAGTGTAATATGAACTAAATCAACTTTGGGTTATTTTTATCAATCTAAGACAGGGTTAAAGCCTCTTGGCTCTTCTCATTCTAGTTGTTTGAGTTTTTATTGATTAGTACTTAGAGTCTATCTGATCTACACACACCATCTTCTGTATTTTTGGAAAAATATATAGAGAATCAATTTCCTGCAATCACATTAGCTCCTCGATTGGATTAGTGTCTAACTAAGAGGGTATGTTAGGAATAGTAATTTGCCTAATGTGTAAAGTCAACATGTTTAATTAAGGTGGGTTAATGAGAATTAAGCTACTAAAATCTAAAAATGTGGGAGGATTCTATGTTAGTGTTGAGAGATTTGAGAGAGAGAAGTTTTGCTAGAGCATCTTGATTAGAAAGATATTCCTAATCCAATCCTATTTTTATTACTATGTTGTTGAATCGTTTGGTTTTTTTAGCCTACACCTTTTACATCTCAACAATTTTGTTTAGCATCTTTTTTTTCAGTTTTTTTTTTTTTAATGTTTAACTTAGTTAAAACCCCTAATTATATTCTTGGTTACCCACTTGAATTTTTTACTTATTAATTAGCCAAAGAAAAGTAAATTTCTATCCTTAATTCCTATGGAGACGATAAATACTTATCACTTGCTACTGACTATGTGCATTTGCATAGCCAATATTAAGAATTATTAATTGTTTTCAATATCATTTTGGAGGCAAAACATTACTTGAATCTTCATCTCCGACCCGACGCGTAATAGCCACTGGTAATGACATCCCTTAATGGTTTTTTTCTCCCCTTCGTGATTGCGTCCCTCCACTGCCATCAGTTCACCACGCTTGAGTCTCCACTTCCACTAAGTCTTCATCTCAAACCATGTAACACCAATAAGTTCAATCTCTATCATTTTTTTCATTCGTTGATTATCTCGACTTAAATACTGATTTCGGGACTAAAAATAATGGGGCTTCCCCTTTCACTGGTCCGAAAGGGGCTTAGTTTGTGGTTGGATTATAAATAAATTGTTCATTAGAGGATCAATGTACTTAAGGTGCAAGATATAGTTACAAGGATAAAATGAACTTTTCACCCAACTAAAATTATGAACAACTTGTGAAGGATCAACTTGCATGTTGTGATTATATCTATGGACACAACTTGTCCTATAGTACATAAGAGTGCAACTCTAGGTCTATAGTGGAGTGCCCCTACATTTAATGAATAAAATTTGGTTAATTAAAGAGTTTAATTAATTAATTTTGTATCATTGGAGCTTATAATCTATAGGTTCATAAGGTTTCCTTGTTAACTCATGGTAACATTAAAAGATCAAATTAGTTGAAAGAAAATTTTGAAATATTCAATTAATATTTTATATATCAGATATATTAAATATAAAAGAGGAAAATATATTTATTGTATTTAATGCATTAAATCTTAAATAATTGATGTATATTACATACATTAAAGAAAAGATATTTATAAAATTTGTATAAGATTCAAATAAAGAAATAAATATCGTAGAAGAATTTAAATTAAAGAAAAGATATTTATAAAATTTGAATAAGATTCAAATAAAGAAATAAATATTATACGAGAATTTAATTTATATTTATAAAATTTGAATATTTAATATCATAGGAGAATTTAAATTAAAATAAAGATATTTATAAAATTTGAATAAGATTGAAATAAAGAAAGAAATATTATAGGAGAATTTAAATTAAAGAAAAGATATTTATAAAATTTGAATAAGATTCAAATAAAGAAATAAATATTGTAGGAGAAATTAAATTAAAGAAAAGATATTTATAAAATTTGAACAAATAAATATCGTAGGAGAATTTAAATTAAAGAAAAGATATTTATAATTTGCTCTAGGTCCCTATAAAAGGATCTTTGAGAGGATCTTTGGGTTGAGCCATTATAGAATATTTCTTCTCAATAGATTGAGAAATAGAGAATTCTCTCTAGATCTCTTCCTCTACATTCCCTTGTGGGTTTTCTTTCAAGAGACTCTAACAAGTTTTAGTCTTGTATTTGAGTCATAGCAAGTAGGCTTTATAGTATTGGAGTTTCAATTTCATTGGATGTAGAGTAACAAGATTCAAAACCCGCCAAAACTATCTCCATACCTTTCCAGGTAAGTTAATCAAAGACGATTTAATGCTTCTGCTACAGAGTGAAATATTCATTTCTTCAAGTGGCAAAGCTATTTATTTAATTTGAGATTATTAAATTTGCAAGCATCGTTAAATTAAATTAAGACGATTTAATTTTAAGTGACAAAGCTATTTATTTAATTTGAGATTAATTAAATTTGCAAGCATCCTTAAATTTAAATTCAGGAAAATCCAAATTTGTAACTGGGTTGCATGAAATTTGAGTCAATTGTAGAGAAAACCCAAATAGGAGGCCTTAATCCAACCAAGTCTTAGATCAGAGGGCTAGGCTCAAAGTCAATTAGGTCAAGTCCAACAGGGTTTAGGCCCAAAGTTAACCAGGCTCGGTCCAACGGTCAGACCCAAACCCACCTGAGACTCTATAAATAAATGAGCTCTTCTTTATTTTAAAGATTCAAAAATTGGAGATTCTAGAGAAAAAAACTCAAAGAGAATTCAACAAACAAAGAATAAAAAATTTCTCAAGCTCTTAAAGATCAAACCCTCTAAACTAAAGCCTTGTAGACCAGAAGACTTTGAAGATCGAGAACAAGCTCCAAAGCCCTCGAATAACTTCACACCATAGAGCAAACTGCCAAAGCCCTCGAGACAAGTTTACATTTGAGAACAAGGTGCAAAGCCCTAGAGACAAGTTCACATTCGAGAACAACTTGCGAAGCATTTGAATCAAATCTACGTTTGAGAACAAGCTGCAAAACCCTCGAATAACTTCACACTTGAGAACAAGCTACAAAATTCCTTGGAAGAGCTTCACATTCGATAACAAGCTACAAAGCCCTCGAGACAAGTTCACATTCGAGAAGAAACTGCGGAGACCTCGAATCAAATCTACGTCCAACAATAAGTTGCAAAGCCTTCAGACGAATTACACTTAAGAAAGAAAGAGTTATAGGATAGATATTAAAGATTGTAATCCACTACACAAGATTAATACAAATACAAATTCAAGTTATTTACACGTGTCTCATTTTCATTTCTTTATTGAAATCACGTGTGAACACATATCTCTTGCCAACAATCCAGTGTTCCATGATCGCACGAAAAATATTGAGATTGACTAAGGAGAAAGTTGTTGGTAAGGATATATCTTTTAGATTTATCACTTCCAAAGACCAACTCATAAATTTACTTATCAAGGCGTTACCTTCTCAGACATTTTTATCCTTTCGAGACAAACTTTTAACTTCCATCGTCCAGTCTTCAGATTATGGGGGCATGTTAGGCAAATAATTGTCTTTAATCTTGTCAATATTTTTGTCATAATTGTTGCATTATACTGTAAATGTTGTAGCTATAATTTTACATTTACTTGAGTAATTTGTCATTCTAATGTATATAAAACCCCTTTATTCAATGAATAAAATTGAGATGAAATTATACAATTAATTAATTTCTTTCTTTTCGTCTCTCTAATCCATTCTCTCTTTATCTATTTTTTACTATACTCAACTGCTGGAAATAAAAAGCTTATTTCAAGTTATTCAGATCACTTTCTTAAATTTTTATAAGAAAAGTAAAAAGTTAATTTCAAGCATTTACTTTTGGGAAAAATACCTTTTTTGGAACAACGACCCTAGATTTTGGAATGAACCTATTTAGGGAGGTTAACTATGCCACACCGTCCATACCAAAATTTTGGCAGCATAATGACGCTATTAGGAGAAATTCAAAAGTTTAAGAACCTGTTTGGGACAATAAGATACTCCTTATCTCAAACAAAATGCCAGCCTCTGTTGTGTAAAAAGATATTTGCAATACCGCAAGTGTACGGGTCAAGTTTTACTATAGTGATTTGAGTACAGAGTATCGTCCTGAGCAATGGGTTTCTAGATTGATTAATTACCAAGATACTTATTCTAAATTTTATATAAAGCAACAAAACTTAGAAATAAGGTGAAAACAAAGATAAAAAGGCAGATATACAAGTGGAGAAACGAATATGATAGAATTGTTAGGGGGATTGATTTCACAATTAATTCCTTATTTAGCACATGCAAAGAACTATGGTTGCGAGGTTATAAACAAGAAGTAAAGATACTCAAAAGAATCTCTCGGTCTCTAGTGATTCTCATGCATAGCAATAAATCCTAAAGTTACCTTATGAATTTTAAAAGCATGCACGACATGAAGCAACTTCTTAAAACGTTTCCTAGAGAACCTTAGGTTAAACATTTCATGCTTTATATTATAAGAGTTATAATATATAGTATGCATGATAGGTTTATATTATAAGAGTTATAATATAAAGTATGCATGTTTTAATTTATTTAAATATAAGTGTTATATTTTTAGATCAAAAGCATGCACATGCATTTAATTCATGTGATGAATGTATATGTTATAGTTTATTATTCATGTGATAAATGATCAAGCACTATAACATAGAAATGCATGTAACCTAAGTTAATTATTAGTTTTAAAATGTTTAGAACTTGAATAATTAGACTTAGGTTTTCTAGTTCTAATGAGATTAGAATTAGGAAATCAATATAACTTATGAATGGTGACTGATTAGTAACTCTGTATAAGGAAGGTTTTGTCTAAGGTTGGGGTATTTAAGCTGACGCTTTGCGGAACACCCCTACCTGGGAACCGACTTGGAAGTGAATTCGGTCAGGAGATTCATAGGTTATATTCTCGTGAGTGTCGTTAATTAAGAGTTAATTAATTTACTCACATAGACCTAAGTTAATAATGTGATTATAGACTTAGGCTAATCCAATATAAGAGTTATATTGGTAGACTTAGGTAAATTTTAGCCGGTTTATCTAGGTCAATCCCGATTAATTTAAAGTGCTGAGTGGGAGGAAATAAAGTGTATGAGATACATTTAATTTTCCATCCACAAATCTCCGTTTAGTTCACACCGTGAGATCCATACTCGGCCTCGTGGCGCAAATGAGAGTGTCCCCCTACAGGTGGCATTTGTATGGGTCAATATTCAACGTGAATGAAGAGAGTACTTATAGTGAGTGGGAGCATGACATGTGAAAACGGGGCCCACGGTCTCTTCTTTCGATTCACACCGTGAGACGCCTATGATCTGCCTGCTAGTTTGGACTGGACTAGATAATCCCTACGGAGGGCCTTAATCATGGGAGTCAGAACATCGTGAATTTTCAAAAGGGATACAATTTCCTTGTTGGTTTTCCTTCGTAGTCCTCCCTACGACGGCTATTGTTTGGATGGATACTTGGAAATTTAAAGATTGAGGGTGACACTCACTGGATTCATTAAGAGTTAATGGATTCATATCGAAAAATGGTAACTGGATGCCTAATGGAATAAGAGTTATTCTGGTATTATGGTCAGGTCGAGAAAGTCTCGTCTTAGAGGAGTTGTGGCTTTGTCAACCCTACGATGGTAGTCATTCTAAACCTTTGGGGTATCATTGCAATTTTTTAAATGACCTAGGCATCATAGGATAAAAATTTTCTAAAACCTAATTGGATTTTCAAAAGTTTCTACGAGACTAATACAAAGTTTTTCATTTTTCAGCAACAAAATGTCAAACGCTTTTAACGCTCCTTTAGCTTCCGTTAAGTTAGTCGGCGATAATTTTTCGTGGAAAAATAATATTATCACGATTTTGGTAAATGACGACCTAGAGTTCGTGCTCACTGAGGAGGGACCTCAGGTGCCTGGTACAACAGTCCTATTCAACGATCTACAAACCTTCTAGTCCTTGGTGCAAATCGAGGGACAGGAAGCTGAGGCAAGTGTTGCCTTTAGACCTTTTCACAGGGGTTTGACCTCTGGGATAAAGTTTGTAGATTCTTCAAGCCTGAAAGGGAAGAAGAAGAAGTTGAAGGAGGTTAAGGGCAAAGAGATCAAGGAAGTTGCCAGAAAGTGTTTCTACTGCAACGGGGATGGACACCTGAAAAGGAGTTGTCCCAAGTTCCTTGACGAAAAGAAGAAGATAGATAAATATGATTTACTTGTCACAGAAACTTGTTTAGTGGAGAGTAATGACTCTGTCTGGATACTGGATTCAGGCGCCACTAACCATGTTTGCTCTTCTTTTTAAGGATTAAGTTCCTGGCAGCGGCTGCAAGTGTTTGGGTTTTATGTCCTAAAACTCGTGGTTTTGTAAACTGAATGTATATTCTATTTTGCAATAAAGTTCTTATTGAGATTTATTCAGTAAAGGTGTTATTGAATTAAGTGAATTGTGTATTGTGTAACCCTAATCCAATAAAGAACCCTTGGCTATAGGATGAATACTTGAATGTATGTGTGACATAAAAGGGATCAAGTTTAGGTTATAGCCAGAACGGTCTATAGTATAAAGATAGGGTTGGGTATCTTATCCTGGGGACACTATGGGCGTGACCCACTTTGTAGAGTACAAACGATGTGATCCTAAAACATTCATGTGGAGACATGTGAGTGGGGGCGTCCTATGCAATGAGTTTGCATAAGATTGGACCGCGAAATAGTCACTTAGACTTTATAACTCCGTTTACTGTCTTAACTGACTATATTCTTAATCCTGAGCGTTCTATGAACTCCTGTTTATTCGGATTATTCTTAGATTTGCATGGGTGAGAGTGGCCCGAGATTGCCGACTCAATAAGCCTCCCATTTAAGGGATAAGTCTAGGTAGATAGCTGGGAACATAGTTCTGCAAGATGGAATTCACTCCTACCTGCTTTAGGGATTAGTAGAGAGGTTGTTCCCTTAAGTTCTTACTCCGGGTCTTGAACAAAGGGCCCACCCCTCTCATTGTCCCGAGAGGGATTCGGTTTGCTGGTTTGACCACAAACCAATTGTTCATTAGATGATTAGTGGGACTTAAGGAACAAGAGGTAATTACAGGAGAAAAACGGTAATTTTGACCCAGCTATAATTACGAACGACCTGTGAAGGATTGACTTACTCATCATGGTTATATCGAGTGGACAGAAATATATCTACAGTGAGAAGAATGCAACCACTGGGCTTTAGTGGAGTGTCTTGGTGGTTAACGAATGTTGATTAGCTAGGCTAAAGAGTTTGGCCGGTTAATCCCGTATCATTGGAGCTCAGGATCTGTAGGTCCATTAGGTCCCCCTTACTAGCTCGGACTAAGCCTTGTAACATTTGGAGAGAAAAGAATTTGAATTGTTCAAATTCGATTTTGGGAGAAATCGTTAATTATATGTGATATATTTAACGAGTCATAGCTTAATTATGAATTAATCTATGATTAAAATGAGGTGGATATATTTAAATATGATTTAAATATTAGATCGATTTATAGCATGAATAAAGATTCATGTTCGAAAAATCGATCCAGGTCGAGTAATTTATTTAATTTAATATTTGATATTAAATTAAATAAAAAATTAATTAATTAAATTAATTAATTAATTATTTAGTTAATTAAATTAATTTTAATTAAAAATCAATTTAATATTGATTTTTGAATTAAAATTAAATGAAAAATCAAGGCTTTTCATGGATGGCAACTTGCCAACTTGCCAAATCCTTCTCATCTTCAAATTCACCAAAATTGGCCACCTCCATCTCAAACCATCCTCATCACACTTGAGTTGTCACTCAAATGAAGCTTGATAAAGCTTTATTTAATGGTGTTTTGAGAGAATTTTGCAAAAAAAAAAAAGAATTCCCGAGTTAGTGACCTTTGAGGTCTTTTCTTCCAAATTCTCTCAACCTAGGATCCCACAATCCATTCCAAGGCCTGAGGATAGTGGGAAAGACTCTAACGGTTGTTCACGAAGTGTTCGTGTTGAAAATCATCCACTGAGTGAAGAGAATTTGATCTTCAAAGTCTAGTTTTTTATCCCCAATTTTTTCCAGCTTTGAGCATTCATTTTATTTTACAAAATTGATCAACTTAGAGTGTTCAAGATCCAAAATTATTTCCGCTTTCTTAATCTAGACTCTTTCAGCAAGAGGGTAAGATAACACTTAAGGTTGGATCCAGAGAAGTTGTCTCAGCTACAACAATTGGCACGGTGAAGTTGTTCTTTGGCGGGAAGTACTTATTATTAGATAATATGTACATAGTTCTTGGGTTTACTAGAAACCTAGTTTCTATTTCCTGCCTATTAGAACAAAATATTTTTGTTTCTTTCAATAGTAATAAAGAGTTTATTTCTCGAAATGGAAATTTGATTTATTCTGCTTCGCTTGAGAGTAATTTGTATGTTTTGAACCCTAATTCGATCAAAAGTATTTTGTATACCGAATTGTTTAAAACAACTGAAATGCGAACTAAGAGAGTAAAAGTTTCTCCAAAAGATAGTCCCCATCTTTTGCATCTACGGTTAGGCCACATAAACCTCAATAAGATTGAGAGACTAGTGAAGAGTGGACTTCTAAGCGAGTTGGAAGAAAACTCTTTACTGGTTTGTGAGTCATGCCTTGAAGGAAAAATGACAAAACGTCTTTTTAGTGGAAAAGGATATAGAGCCAAGGAGCCCCTTGAGCTTATACATTCTAACCTCTGTGGTTCGATTAATGTTAAAGCACTAGGAGGTTACGAATACTTTGTATCTTTCATAGATGACTATTCGAGGTATGGGTACATTTACCTAATGCATAGGAAGTCTGAAACTCTTGAAAAGTTCAAGGAGTTCAAGACTGAGGTTGAGAACCTGTTATGTAAAACTATTAAAACACTTCGATCAGATCAAGGTGGAGAGTATATGGACACTGAATTCCAGGACTATATGATAGAACATGGAATTACGTCCCAACTCTCAGCACCTGGTATGCCACAACAGAATGGTGTATCAGAGACGAGAAACAGAACCCTGTTGGACAGGGTTCGGTCGATGATGAGCAATGCTCGTCTCCTTGATTTCTTTTGGAGTTACACAGTGGAGACTACAGTATACATTTTGAACACAGTTCCGTCGAAAAGTGTTTATGAAACACCTTTCAAACTCTGGCATGGTCGTAAAACCATTTTACGTCATTTCAGAATTTGGGGATGGTCGACCCATGTGTTGGTGTCAAACCCAAAAAAGTTGGAACCCCGTTCAAAGTTGTGCCTCTTTGTAGGTTACCCAAAAGAGACTAGGGGTAGTTTGTTTTACGATCCTAAGGATAATAAGGTGCTTGTGTCGACAAACCCCACACTCCTTGAAGAAGACCACATCAGGGATCACTTACCAAGGAGTAAGATTGTGTTGAATGAAATGGACAGATCATCAGCAAGAGTTGTTGATGGTGCTAGTACGTTAACAAGTGTTGTTGATCCTAGCTCGTGTAGTCAAGTCCGTTCTCAAGAGTTGAGAATGCCTCGACGTAATGGGAGGGTTGTGAGACAGCCTGAACGTTACATGGGTTTAATTGAAACCCAAGTCGTCCCTCCTGATGATGACTGTGAGGATCCATTGACCTATGATCAGGCAATGACAGACGTTGAAGAGACAAATGGATTAAAGCTATGGACCAGAAAATGGAGTCGATGTACTTCAATTTCGTCTGGGAGCTTGTGGACCAACCGGATGGGGTTAAATCTATTGGTTGCAAGTGGATCTACGAGCGTAAACATGGCGTAGATGGGAAGGTGCAGACCTTCAAAGCTAGACTAGTGGCAAAGGGTTTTACCTAGGTGGAAGGGGTTGACTATGAGGAAACCTTTTCACCTGTTGCCATGGTAAAATCTATTAGAATCCTTCTGGCCATTGTCGCATATTATGACTATGAAGTATGGTAGATGGATGTTAAGACCACTTTTCTGAATGGCAACCTTAACGAGACCATCTACATGGACCAACCCAAGGGGTTCATTTCCCAAGGCCAAGAGCAAAAGGTTTGCCAGCTTCAAAGGTCTATTTATGGACTGAAACAAGCCTCGAGATCTTGGAATATAAGGTTTGATGAGGTGATCAAATCTTATGGCTTTGATCAAAATGTTGACGAGCCTTGTCACTACAAGAAAATCGTCAACAGTACTGTCGCATTTCTAATATTGTATGTGGATGATATCATTCTCATAGGGAATGAGGTAGGATTTCTTACTGACATTAAAGAATGGATGGCTTCGCAATTCCAAATGAAAGATCTGGGAGAGGCTCAGTATGTTCTAGGTATCCAGATAGTCCAAAACCGGAAGAATTGAACGTTGGCTATGTCTCAGACGTCTTATATTGACAAGATGTTGTCTAGATATCAGCTGCAGAACTCCAAGAAGGGCTTGTTGCCTTTTAGGCATGGGGTTCACTTGTCTAAGAATCAATGTCCTAAGACGCCTCAAGAGGTTAAGGATATGAGACGGATCCCCTATGCTTCAAATGTAGAGAGCCTCATGTATGCCATGTTGTGTACTAGGCCCAACATCTGTTATGCAGTTGCGATTGCCAGTAGGTATCAATCCAATCCAGGATTAGATCACTGGATAACCGTAAAGGCAATCCTCAAGTATCTTAGGAGAACGAGGAACTACAGCCTTGTGTATGGGAGTGGGGATTTGATCCTTACGGATGGGAGTGGGGATTTGAACCTTACGGGATATACAGACTCTGACTTTCAGACCGATAAGGATTCTAGGAAATCCACTTCGGGGTCAGCCTTCATTTTGAATGGAGGAGCTGTAGTGTGGCGAAGCATTAAGCAGGGATGCATCGCTGATTCCACAATGGAAGCCGAGTATGTTGCGGCTTGTGAAGCTGCAAAGAAAGCTGTTTGGCTCAGGAAGTTCATGACGGATTTGGAAGTTGTTCCAAATATGAACTTGTCGATCACGTTGTTTTGTGACAATAGTGGTGCAGTAGCCAACTCGAGAGAACCTCAGAGTCATAAAAGGGGCAAGCACATTGAGCATGAGTATCACCTGATACTAGAGATTGTTCACCGTGGAGACGTGGCAGTCACGCAGATAGCTTCGAAGCACAACGTTACTGATCCATTTAAAAAGGCCCTCACGGGTAAGGTGTTTGAGGGTCACCTAGAGAGTCTAGGTCTTCGAGTGCTTCCTGACTAGGCAAGTGGGATTATTGTAACGGGATATTCAATGCCCTAGTTATTGTAATACTATACTGTACATTTGAGAAATGTATTATGTACTCCACTACCTTAGTCCAAGTGGGAGTTTGTTGGGATGTGTGTCCTCATCTCGTGTAGTTTGTAATATTCCAAGTTGTAAATAAATAAGAGTTATTTATTTGAATTTTGTGTCTTGTATTTTTCATAAACTTAATCCAATAAACTAAGCTTCAGGGTCATTGTATTATGAGAGATTTAAGAACTTAAACGGTATGTAGTGGACACACATGGAGGATCACGTTCGAGTTAAATGACCCGAATGGTCTACTACGGATACGGTTGGAGACCTAATCCTAGATACGTTGTGGATGCGGCCCGCTTTGTATCAGATACAAACGAGGTGATCCAACTCGTTCATGTGGTTGACATGCGAGTGGGGGCATCCTGTGTAATAAGATTGTACAAGACCGGACCGTGAATTATTAGACTTACTGATGTAACACCGTTAACAGTATAAAACTAATAAATTCGTAGATGACCATTAGTGACTCGACCTTAATCCTGAGCATGTTACGGACTCCTGTCTGCGGGGGACTGTCCTTTGACTAGTACGGGTGAGGGTGGTCACAGTTACTCGCCCAATATGCCTATCTTCTTAGGGATAGGACCACGTGGGGAGCTGGGAACTTGACAACGCAAGAAGGAATTCACTCCTTCTCGAGTTAGGGAAACTAGAGTGGTTGTTCCCTTAAGTGTCGTCTCTAGGGCTTGAACAACGGGGCCCCACCCTCTCACTGGCCCGAGAGGGTTGTTGTTTATGGTTGGACCATACAACGTTGTTGTTCATTAGAGGAGTAGTGGGACTTAAGGAGCAAGAGGTAGACACAGGGGTAAAACGATAATTTGACCCAGCAGTTCTACGAACAACCTGTGAATGGTCGACTCAGGGGCATTGGTTATATCGATGGACACAACTTGTCCTACAGTGATGAGAGTGCAGCTATGAGATTTAGTGGAGTGTTACCGTAACTAATGAATGTTGAATAACCGGGTCAAAGAGTTTGACAGTTTAGTCTCGAATCATTGAAGCTCGTCATCTGTAGGTCCATTAGGTCCCTCGGTTGGCTCAAATTGGACAAATTGAGGGTTTACAGTTTGGTGTGAATTTAAAGTGTTCAAATTCATTGTTTGGGTTTTTATGTCATTTATATGAGATATAAATGACATAATATATAGTTTGATGTTAATGAGATTCATAATAAACTATAGTATAGCCTAATTGATTAATTAGTACTAATTGGAGAAATTAAATTGAGAGAAATTAAATTTAATGTGATTCAATTTAAAAATCAATAATTATGCAAATGAGATTTGTATAATAAGGTATGAGATACCTTATATTATGTGATATACAAATATGATTTGCATATCATATGGTTGTGGTGATATTGTGTTTTGGTGGAGGTTTTAACTCCATCACACAATAGTATTTAAGGGCTTTGCAATAAGCCTTTGGTGAAGCCAATTGCCATTTTTTGGATTTTGATCCAAAGAGAGCAATAGGATTCTCTCTCAACTCTCTTAATTCTCTAAGAATTCTCCTCACCCAAAACAAAAGAGAGCCCCACCTACTCTCCCTCAACCTCCCGAGAATAACCGAGAAGACATTTTGGAAGTGTCTTGCAACACTGTTCGAGGATCGAGTTCGAGGAGTTCATTAGTTCGAGAGAGATCGTGACCAGAGGAGGAAAGCTTTGAAGAAGAGTTTTTCAACAAGTAAGTACTGAGATACCTTACTGTTTTCTTCTCTTTTATGCATGTTTAGCCTAGGATTTATGAGATAGGTTCGATTTTAAAATAAGAATTACACAATAAATCAACGACGTTTCACAACGTTTTCCGCTGCGGTAATTCCCAATCCCTTCAAAACCTATTGGTTGCAAGTGGATCTACAAGTGTAAACGTGGCGTAGATGGGAAGGTGCAAACCTTCAAAGCTAGACTAGTGGCAAAGGGTTTTACCTAGGTTGAAGGGGTTGACTATGAGGAAACCTTTTCTCCTGTTGCCATGGTAAAGTCTATCAGAATCCTTCTGGCCATTGTCGCATATTATGACTATGAGGTATGGCAGATGGATGTCAAGACTGCCTTTCTAAATGGCAACCTTGACGAGACCATCTACATGGACCAGCCGAAGGGGTTCATTGCCCAAGGCCAAGAACAAAAGGTTTGTCGGCTTCAAAGGTCTATTTATGGACTGAAACAAGCCTCGAGGTCTTGGAATATAATGTTTGATGAGGCGATCAAATCTTATGGCTTTGATCAAAATGGTGACGAGTTTGTGTCTACAAGAAAATCGTCAACAGTACTGTCGCATTTCTGATATTCTATGTGGATGATATCCTTCTCATTGGGAATGAGGTAGGATTTCTTACTGACATTAAGGAATGGTTGGCTTCGCAATTCCAAATGAAAGATTAGGGAGAGGCACAGGATGTTCTAAGTATCCAGATAGTCCGGAACCAGAAGAACAGAACGCTAGCCATGTCTCAGGCATCTTACATTGACAGATGTTGTCTAGATATAAGATGTAGAACTCCAAGAAGGCTTGCTGCCTTTCAGGCATGGGGTTCACTTGTCTAATAATCAATGTCCTAAGACGCCTCAAGAGATTGAGGATATGAGACGAATCTCCTATGCTTCAGTTGTAGGGAGCCTAATGTATGTCCTGTTGTGTACTAGGCCCGACATCTGTTATACAGTTGGGATTGTCAGTAGGTATCAATCCAATCAAGGATTAGATCACTGGACAACCGTAAAAGTAATCCTTAAGTATCTTAGGAGAACGAGGAACTACAACCTTGTGTATGGGAGTGGGGATTTGATTCTTACGGGATACACAGACTCTGACTTTCAGACCGATAAGAATTCTAGAAAATCATCTTCGGGGTCAGCCTCCATTCTGAATGGAGGAGTTGTAGTGTGGTGAAGCATCAAGTAGGGATGCATCGCTGATTCCACGATTGAAGCCGAGTATGTTGCGACTTGTGAAGCTGCAAAGGAAGTTGTTTGACTTAGGAAGTTCATGCTAGATTTGGAAGTTGTTCCAAATATGAACTTGCCAGTGACCCTGTTTTGTGACAATAGTGGTGCAGTAGCGAACTCGAGAGAACCTCGGAGTCATAAGAGGGGCAAACATATTAAGCGTAAGTATCACCTGATATGGGAGATTGTGCACCGCGGAGACGTGACAGTCACACAGATAGCTTCGGAGCACAATGTTGTTGATCCATTTACAAAGGCCCTCACGACTAAGGTGTTTGAGGGTTACCTAGAGAGTCTAGGTCTTCGAGTGCGTCCTAACTAGGGCAAGTGGGAGTATTGTAAAGGGGTATTCAATGCCCTAGTTTATTGTATTACTTTATTGTATTACTATACATTTGAGAAATGTATTATGTACTCCACTAGCTTAGTTCAAGTGGGAGTTTGTTGGGGTGTATGCCCTAATCTTGTGAAGTTTGTAATATTTCATTATTGTAAATAAATAAGAGTTATTTATTCGAATTTTGTGTCTTGCATATTTCATAAACTTAATTCAATAAACTAAACTTCAGGGTAATTGTATTATGAGAGAACTAGAACTTGAACGGTGTGTAGTGGACACACAGAGAGGATCACGTTAAAGTTAAATGACCCCAACGGTCTAAAGTATATGGATAGGGTTGGAGACCTAATCCTGGATACGTTGTGGAGGCGACCCACTTTGTATTACATACAAAAGAGGTGATCCAGCTCGTTCATGTGGTTGACATGCGAGTGGGGGCATCATGTGCAATGAGATTGTACAAGACTGGTGTTGGGATTTGTGCCCTAAACTTATGAAATTTTGATCAAATAAATAAATAGTTATTTGTTTTGATAAAATTATATTCTTGCATTATAAATCCAATAAACTAAGCTCCAAGGTTATAATGTATCTTAGACATTAGTGTAGTAGACACTATTTTGGTTGAGTTCAAGAATATAACCTAAATGGTCTATGGTATAAGAAAAATGTTGGAAACTTCATTCTGGTAACACCATGGATGCGACCCACTTTGTAATTAGTACAAATGAGGTAATCCAACTCATTCATGTAGTTGACATGCAAGTGGGGGCATCCTGTATGAAGAGTTCATACAAGACTCGGACCATGAAATTATTAGTCTAACCAAAGTAACAATCGCTAATGAGGATAAGACTAGTAATTTATAGATGGTCATTAGTGACTCGACCTGAATCCTGAGCAAGTTAAGAACTCCTGCTTATAGGAATTTGTCCTTAGACTAGCTGGGTGAGAGTGGCCTGTAGCCGACTCAATAGGCCTACCTTCTCAGGGACAGAACCTCGTAGTAGCTGGGGACTTGGCTATGCGAGATGAAATTCACTCATTCCTACACTAAGGAATTAGATAGGTTGTTCCCTTAAGAACTGAGTCCAGGTCTTGAACAATGGGGCCCGCTTTCTAAACTGACTTAGACTTGTTGTTCATTAGAGGATTAGTGGTGCTTAAGGAACAATGAGGTAATCACAAGGGTAAAACGGTAATTTGACGCAACCGTGATTACGAACAACTTGTGAAGGGTCGACCATGGGTAATGATTATATCAATGGACACAATATAATCTACAGTGAGGAGAGTGTAGCTACAAGTCTATAGTGGAGTGACTTGTAGTTAATGAATATTGATTAACTGGATCAAAGAGTTTGATCAGTTAATCTCACATCATTGGAGCTCATGAGCTGTAGGTCCATTAGGTCCCTCCGTTGGCTCAACATGGTAATATTGAGGGTATAAAGTTAGGAATGAAATTGAAGTGTTCAATTTCATATATGAGATGTTACATCAGTTATATGTGATGTAATTGATATAATATATGGTTTTAATGTGAATTAGATTCACATATAAACTATATACTAATGAGAGGATGGTAATTTCCATCCTATTTCCCTATTAATAGTTGCATGAGATGCAATTTTGAGGTGAAGAAAAGATAAAGCTTTTGAAACCCTAGAGTTCCATATCATTGTGTTTTTGGAAAGGTTTCAAACACATTTTTCTTTCAAAACCTCCACATCTAAAGGAACCCACATTCCTCCCTCACCTAGAGAACAACGGAGAAGATCTGGTGGTGGTGTCTTCAGTCGTTCGGGTTCGAGTTGCTGAGATCGTGATCGTGGGGAAGGAGCACTTGAAGAAAGAGTTTTTCAAAGGTAATTACTTGTTGTCCAATATCTTATAGTATGCTTAATCTTAGTTATATTTGATCTTGATTGAAATCCATGAGACTAAATAAGAACACACGATTCACAATCGCTTCTGCTGCGGGATTCGATCCTTTCAATTGGTATCAGAGCCCAATTGTGTTCCTTATTTTGTTCTAGATTTATCAAGATCATAGGTGGGATTTACTATTTTTTATGTGATGAATGAACGGTTTGCAAATTAGACGTTTTCAATTTTGGCACTTCGATTTATATTTTTCATTGAATCGTTCAATGTAAGGGCCCGGTGTTTTGGCAATTTTAATTGTAAATCTAGTCTGTAAGTCCGTGTCGATCGAGGCAAAGTTGTTGCTGAGAAGAACAAAGCGAAAACGAGGCAAAAATGGGAAAAGAGCTTACTGTTCTGTGTGCAGCGTTGCAACGCTGTTCATCAGCGTTGCATCGCCAATGAGGCAGATTTCAGGCTGCAAGAAGATGCAGCGTTGCAACGCTCCTCCCAGCGTCTCAACGCTTGGACGATGAGGCAATGGCGTTGCAACGCCAGCACGAGCGTCTCAATGCTGAAGGACAAAGGCGTTTCACAACGCGCTCCAACGGTCAGAAACGGACAAATTGCAGCGTTGCAACGTTGCCATCAGTGTTGCAACGCCGAAGACGTTTTCAACAGCTTTCAAACGGGCAAAAAATGTATATTTAATTATATATTAAATATAAAAATATTTTATATTTAATTTAAATTTATTTTATTTAATTTTAATTAATATAATTAGATTATATTAATTAAAATTAAGTTTAGGGTGCCAAAATTGGTCTAATTTTGCTATTTAAATTATAATATAAAGTGTTATATTATATAGTTTGCATGAATAATTAATATAAAGTGTTATATTAATTTATGGATAACACTGACATGCATTATAATTCATGAGATGATTATGATATGTATGTTTTATTGTTCATGAGATGAATGATCAAGCACTGTTACATAGTATGCATGTCACCTAAGGTTAATTATTAGTTTTAAAATGTTTAGAACTTGGAATTAATAGACCTTAGGGGGTTGTTTGGGGCGCAGGTTCGGAATCAGAATCCTGGGAATTTGAAGCCTGGAGGGTTTGTCCTGAGGGGTTCTGAAGCCTGGGAATCAGAAAATTGTGTTTGGGGTACAGTGTTCTGAAGTCTTGGAATCGAGAAAATCGTATGCAAAGTGCAGTGTTCTCAAGCACAGGAATTAGAGAGTTGTGTCTTGGGTGCAGTTTTCTGAACTCTAGTTTTGGTACAGTTTTGTTTCACCTTTTTTCTTTGAGCTATTTTTTTTTTCAAATTTTTGTAATTGATCTTATGTGAATTGTAGAAGTTAATGTCTAACATGGATCAATTTTTTAAGTAACTTTTCCATGAAACTTTCAATTTAGGTAGTTGTTGAGGAATAAAAAAAAAGTTTTAAACCTTTAGAACAATTTTTAGCATTTAGACCCAACCCAACTATTCGAGTTGCAAATATCTTCAACCCAAACAACCCTAATTAAGTGATGAACTCAAATCTAACCCAACCATGAGACATTTGGGTTGGGTTAGTTTAGGTTGATATGTAATATAAATATATATATACATATATTGAATTAAGATTAAATTAAGATTAGAAACTTCACTTTAATTTATATTATGAATGTTTACCTTCCAAAAGAGTCAAAATCTTATTTTAAAAAGTTATTGAAGAATAAATCATCTGAAAAATAATTATAAAATTAAATAAATATATGTACATATAGTGTTGTAATATAAGTAAAAAAATATTTTTTCTAAATTAATTAATAGGAAGTTTGGGTTGATTTGGTTCTAGGTTCAACCAAAACTAATTTTTTGTACGTGAGCCCCACGAACCAACCCAACTCGTAAAGTTTATTTTTAACCCAACAAATTCGGTTGGGTTGATCGGATTTTTCGGATCATCAGGTTTTTTGAACACCCCTACCACGAGTTTACACATATAGATACATCGTCCAAAAGTGTTGCAACTAATATGAAACAAAAGAACATAAAACGCCTTTGTGCGAAAGAAAAAAAATTATTTCATTTTTTCTAACTTTTAAAAAAGACTAGATAGTTAGATTGTTGAAGTGGTCGAGTTGATGAGGTGGTGGGGTTGTCGAGGTGGTCGTTGGATTTTTAGTTGTTGGTGGTCATCGGGTCGTCGAAGTTGTTGTTGAAAAGGTCGTTGAGGCAACCATCAATGGTGGTTAGTCGTCGATGTGGTAGTCAGAGTTGTCGTTGTCTGTGGTCGCCGGAGTTGTCACTGAAGTTGTTGTCGAAGTGGTGGCTGAAAAATAGTAACGACAAATGAAAGAGGAAATAGGAAACCAAGTGGTCGCAAGAGGTAACCGTCAACGGTGGTTGAGTCCCTAGTGTGGTCGTTGTAGTTGTAGTTATCATTGTCGGGTGGTCACTGGAGTTGTCATCTCGGAGTTACTATCGAAGCGGTCACCGATAATGAAAAACAACAAATTGAAGAGGAAATGGAAAATCAAGTATTTTTCGGAGGCAGTCGTCAGCAGTAGTCGAGTCGCTGGTGTGGTCGTCAGAGTTTTCGTTGTCGATGGTGTCGGGTGGTCGTCGGAGTTGTCACCGGAGTTGTTGTCAAAGTGGTCGTCGGAGTTGTCGTTGTCGGTGGTTGTTGAGTGGTCATCGAAGTTGTCACCGGAGTTATTGCCAAAGTGGTCGCCGGTGCGGTCGTCGAAGTTATCGTTGTCGATGGTCGTCAAGTGGTCGTTAGAATTTTTACCGGAGTTGTCTTTGTCGATGGTTGTCGGTAGTCGCCGAAGTTTTTATCGGAGTTGTCGAAATAGTCGACAAATGGATGGGAAAAACATGGAACAAATTCCATGAGATTGCACTGTTGTAACCCATGGGAATGGGTTTCAAAACCAAGGATTTGGAACACCTTGCTCCAAACATGGGTTTAGATTTGGAATCCAAATCCATCCAAATCCAAACCCATGGGCCAAACACACCCTAGGTTATCTAGTTCTAATTAGATTGGAATTAGGAACCAAGTAATTTATAAACAATGATTAAAAGAGGAACTCTGTCTAAGGAAGGTTTTGTCTAGGCTGGGGTATTTAAGCTGACGGAAATGGAACACCCCTACCTGGAAACTGACCTGGGAGTGAATTTTTAATCAGAGAGTTTATAAATTATAGTAGCGTCAGCGGGTTTATTAAGGGGTTAATAAACTAGAAATCCTAGGCTTAATATAAAGAGTTATATTAGCAAACTTAGGATAAAGTCAATGTAAGAGTTATATTGATTATCAATATAAGAGTTATATTGATAAGTTTAGGTTAAACCATTAGCCGAGTTTTCAGCCTAAGTAAATTTCCTATAGATTTAATGTATCCAGTGGGAGGAAAAGTGTATATGATACATATTTTTCCACCTACATATCTCCGGGAAGTTCACACCGTGAGACTCATACTTGGCCTCGTGGCGCAAACGGGAGCATCCCCCTTTGGATGGTGTTTGTATGAGTTAATATCAAGGTGAATGGAGAGGGTACTTATAGTGAGTGGGAGCAGGTTTAGTGAAAACAAAACCTATGGTCTTTTCAGTCGGTTTACACCGTAAGATCACTATGGTCAGCCTGCTAGTTTGGCCTGGACCAGTTCGGAGGGCTTGATCATAGGAGATCGAACATAGTAGACACCCGAAAGGGATAAAGATTTCCTTAGTCTGTTCTTCAACCTAGTCTTCCCTTCGACGGATTTTGTTGGATGAGGACTCTGGGGTCTAAAGACAGAGGGTTACACTCACAAGGTACATAAGAAGTGTATGTGTCCTGACTGAATAATGGTAACTAAAACTTATAAGAATAAGAGTTATTTTGGCATTAGGTTTTGGTCAAGAGTGTCTTGATTTAGAGGAGGAGTGTTTTTTATTACCCTTCTGTGTCATACATTCTAAACCTTTGGAGTATCATTGCAAATTATAAATGACCTAGGAATCATTTAATAATTAACTAAAATAGTATTGGATTAGACAATTATAGCAAGAAGCTTATACAAGTTTTCTTTGTAAATTTTAGCAAAATGTTTAGCACAATAATTTCCTTACTGGGTGCGGAAAAATTAACCGGAGAGAACATAATGACTTGGAAGAATAAACTCAACATAATCTTGGTTGCACATGATCTTAAGTTCGTTCTCAATGAGGAGTGCCCTCAATTCCCTGCTCAAAACACACCTCAATCTGTTGAGGATGCGTATGACCGTTGGATCAATGCCAATGAAAAGGCAAAAGCCTATATCTTGACTAGCATACCTGATGTTTTAGCCAGGAGGCTGGAGGGCAAGGTCTCAACTCGTGAGATCGTGGATTTTGTGCTAAATTTGTCTAGACAACCGTCCAAACAAATTCGGCATGAAGCCCTAAAGTACGTTTACAACGCGCACATGGAGGAGGGAACGTCAGTAAGAGAACATGTTCTCAATTTGATGACTCACTTCAACATAGCGGAATTAAACGCGGCGACCATAGATGAGAAAAGTTAGGTTTCGTTCATCCTAGAATCTCTTCCGAAGAGTTTTCTGCAATTCCGCAGCAATTTCGCAGCAATACAGCGATGAACAACATAGAGTATGATCTGACTTCTCTGCTAAATGAGCTGCAGAACTATCAGTTTCTTAGGATGATAAGAGACAATAAAATGAAGAGGCAAATCTGTTTGCCCATTCCAAAAGTTCTCAGAAGGGTTCACCCTCTGGAACTAAGAACTGCAGTCATACTTCTGAACTTAAGAAGATACAGAAGAAAAGGAAAATGAGCAAATAAAGGGCAACCGTCTGGCAAGAAAAAGCAGTTATTTGATAACATGTATGTAGTTTCAGAGTTTATTAGAAACCTTATTTCTATTTCTTGCCTTAGCGAACATTGTACTTCAATTTCTTTTCAATTAGATAAAGAGTTTATTTCTTTGGAAAAGTATTGGACTATGTGTTGCTCTTCTTGAGAATTATTTGCAATGGTTTAATTCAGTTAAAATAGTTTTAAACACTGAATTATTCAAAATAGCAAATACACGAACTAATTTCAACTAAAGAAAATGCTCATCTTTGGCATCTTAGATTGGGTCAAATTAACCTCAATAGGATTGAGAGATTGGTAAAGAATGGACTTCTAAATGAGTTAGAAGAAAATGTTTTACCTGTATGTGAATCTTGCCTAGAAGGCAAAATAACTAAAAGACCTTTTAGTGGAAAAGGTTATAGAGCCAAAGAACTTCTTCAGCTTATAAATTCAAACTTTTGTGGTCCGATGAGTGTTAAAGCCAGAGGAGGTTATGAATATTTCATCTCTTGTATAGATGATTATTCTAGATTTGGGCATATTTGCCTAATACAACATAAGTATGAAGCACTTGAAAAATTCAAGGAATTCAACACTAAAGTTGAAAATCAATTAGGTAAACCAATTAAAACGCTTCGATCAGATCGAGGTGGAGAGTACATGGATTTAATATTCCAGAACTATATGATAGAACATGGAATTACATCCCAACTCTCGGCTCCCGGTACGCCACAACAAAACGGTGTATTGGAAAGGAGAAATAGAACCTTGTTGGACATGGTTCGATCAATGATGAGTTATGTTCATCTCCCTAATTCTTTTTGTGGTTACGCAGTAGAGACTGTGGGATACATTTTGAACAATGTGCCATCAAAAAGTGTTTCTGAAACACCTTTTGAACTCTTGAAAGGACGTAAAGGTAGTTTATGACATTTCAGAATTTGGGGTTGTCCAGCACATGTGCTTGTGAAAAATCCAAAGAAGTTGGATTCACGTTCAAAATTGTGCCTTTTCGTAGGCTACCCAAAAGAAATAAGAGGTGGTTTATTCTATGTTCCTAAACAAGAGGTGGTTTATTCTATGATCCTAAGAAACAAGGGGTGGTTTATTCTATGATTCTATGCCCCGTTGTTCAAGACCTGAAGTCAGTTCTTAAGGGAACAACCTATCTAATTCCTTACTGTAGGAATGAGTGAATTCCATCTTGCATAGTTAAGTCCCCATCTATCTACGAGGTTCTGTCCCTGAGAAGGTAGGCTTAATGAGTCGGCTATAGACCACTCTCACCCATACTAGTCTAAGGAAAAAACCCTATAAATTATCAGCATCTATAAATTATCAGTCTTATCCTGTTAACGGCGTTATACTTGTTAGACTAATAATTTGCAGTCCGGTCTTGTATGAACTCTTCATACAGGATGCCCCCACTCGCATGTCAACCACATGAATGAGTTGGATTACCTCATTTGTACTAATTACAAAGTGGGTCGCATCCATGGTGTTATCATAATAAGATTTTCAACCTCATTCTTATACCATAGACCATTTAGGTTATACTCTTGAACACAATCCAAATAGTGACTACTACACTGATGTTCAAGATACATTATAACTTTGGAGCTTAGTTTATTGGATTTATAAAACAAGAATATAATTTTATCAAAACAAATAACTCTTTATTTATTTGATCAAAATTACATATGTTTAGGGCATAAATCCCAACAATATCCCACTTGACCTAAAGCTTGTGGAGTACTAAAACATTACAATAATGTAAATACAATAAACTAGGGCATTTAAACCTTTTGTACAATATACTCCCACTTGCCCTAGTTGGGGAAGACTTGTAAACCTAGACCTTCTAGGTAACTCTCAGATACTTTAGCCGTGAGAGCCTTTGTAAAAGGATCAACAATGTTGTGCTCTGAGCCTATCTTCGTGACGATTACATCTCCTCGGTGCACAATCTCTCGGATGAGATGATATTTCTGCTCAATATGTTTTCCCCTCTTATGACTTTGGGGTTCCCTTGAATTTGCCACGGCACCACTATTATCACAATACAGCGTGATGGGCAAACTCATATTTGGAACAATTTCCAAATCCATTATGAATTTCCTTATCCAAACGACCTCTTTAGCTGCTTCACAAGCTGCAACATATTCGACCTCCATGGTGGAATTGTTGAGATTTGTGCCCTAAACTTATGTAATTTTGATCAAATAAATAAAGATTATTAGTGTTGATGAAATTATATTTTTGCTCTATAAATCCAATAAACTAAGCTCCAAGGCTATAATGTATCTTGAACATCAGTGTAGTAGACACTATTTGGATTATATTCAAGAGTATAGCCTAAAAGGGTCTATGGTTTAAGAATAAGGTTGGAAACCCTATTATGGTAACACCATGGATGCGGCCCACTTTGTAATTAGTACAAATGAGGTAATCCAACTCATTCATGTGGTTGACATGCGAGTGGTGGCATCATGTATGAAGAGTTCATAAAAGACCGGACTGCAAATTATTAGTCTAACTAGTATAACGCCGTTAACAGGATAAAACTGATAATTTATAGATGGTCATTAGTGACTCGACCTGAATCCTGAGCAAGTTAAGAACTCCTACTTATAGGGGTTTGTCCTTAGACTAGTATGGGTGAGAGTGGCCTATAGCCGACATAATAAGCCTACCTTCTCAGGGACAGAACCTCGTAGGTAGCTGGGGACTTAACTATGCAAGATGGAATTCACTCATTCCTACACTAAGGAATTAGATAGGTTGTTCTCTTAAGAACTTACTCCAGGTATTGAACAACGAGGCCCCGCCCTCTATGAGGGTATGAGTCTATGGTAGGACCTTAGACTTGTTGTTCATTAGAGGATCAGTAGTGCTTAAGGAACAAAGAGGTAATCACAGGGGTAAAACGGTAATTTGACCCAGTCGTGATTACGAAAAACCTGTGAAAGGTCGACTCATGAGTAATGATTATATCAGTGGACACAATATAATCTACAGTGAGGAGAGTGCAGCTACAAGTCTATAGTGGAGTGACATATAGTTAATAAATATTGATTAACTGGATCAAAGAGTTTGATCAGTTAATCTCACATCATTGGAGCTCATCAACTGTAGGTCCATTAGGTCCCTCCGTTGGCTCAACATAGTAATACTGAGGGTATAAAGTTAGGAATGAAATTGAAGTGTTCGATTTCATATATGAGGTGTTATATCAGTGATATGTGATATAATTGATATAATATATGGTTTTAATGTGTATTATATTCATATATAAACTATATACTAATGAGAGAATGAAGGAGGGATAGAATTGTAATTTTCATCCTATTTCCCTATAAATAGTTGCATGAGATGCAACTTTGTGGCTAAGCAAAAATCTTGGAAAACCCTAGATTATCAAGTGTTTTGTGTTGTTGGAAAAGTTCCACAAAACAAAAACACAACTTCTCTCACAACCACCTCACCTCATCCTAAAGGAACCCACATTCCTCCCTCACCTAGAGAACAACAGAGAAGATCTGATGGTGGTGTCTTCATCTGTTCGGGTTCAAGTTGTTGAGATCGTGATCGTGGGAGGAGAACTTGAAGAAAGAGTTCTTCAAAGGTAATTACTTGTTGTCCATCTTGTAGAAGCATGCTTAATCTTAGATCTAGTTCTTGTTTATGAGATCCTTGTAACAAAATTAAGAACACGCGATTAACAATCGCTTCCGCTGTGGGATTCGATCCCTTCAAGAATCAGTGATGCATCATTGTTTGACGCTTCGCCATACTACAACTCCTCCGTTAAGAGTAAATACTGACCCTGATGTAGATTTCCGAGAATCATTATTAGTTTGAAAGTCAGGATTCGTGTATCCTGTAAGGATCAAATCCTTAGCCCCATACACAAGCATGTAGTTCCTTGTTCTCCCTAGATACTTAAGGATTGTTTTAACCGTTGTCCAGTGTTCAGGTCCTTGATTGGATTGATACCTACTGATCATTCCAATTTCAAAACAGATGTCTGGCCTAGTACACAACATAGCGTACATAAGGCTCCCAACAGCTGACGCATAAGGAATCCGTCTCATATCCTCAACTCCTTGAGGTGTCTTAGGACTTTGTTCCTTAGACAAATGAACTCCATATCTAAGAGGCAATAAACCCTTTTTTGGAGTCTTGCATCTTAAAGATCAACAACACTTTGTCGATGTAAGATGTCTGAGACAGAGCTAGTGTTTTATTCTTACGGTTCCGGACAATCTGGAATCCAAGAAAAAAATGCGCTTCTCCAAAATCTTTCATTTGGAATTGCATAGCTAACCAATTCTTAATGTCAGTAAGATAACCTACATCATTCCCAATGAGTAGGATATCATCCACATATAGAACAAGGAATGCGACAGAACTTTTGATGATTTTCTTGTAGACACAAGGTTCATCATCATTCTGATCAAAACCAAAAGATTTGATTGTCTCACCAAATCTTATATTCCAGGACTTAGAGGCTTGTTTCAATCCGTAGATTGACCTTTTAAGCCTGCAAACCTTTTGCTCTTGTCCTGGTTCAATGAACCCTTTGGGTTGGTCCATGTAGATGTTCTCATCAAGATTGTCATTCAAGAATGTTGTCTTGACATCCATTTGTCATACCTCATAGTCATAATATGCGGCAATGACAAGTAGGATATGGATAGACTTTACCATAGCAACAGGTGAAAAGGTTTCCTCATAGTCAACCCCTTCAACCTGGGTATAACCCTTTGTTACTAGTCTAGCTTTAAAGGTTTGCACCTTTCCATCTACACCACGCTTTCTCTTGTAGATCCACTTACAACCTATAGGTTTTACCCCATCAGTCTTATCTACAAGATCCCAAATAGAATTGAAATACATATACTTCATTTCTTGGTCCATGGCTATGATCCATTTGTCTTTGTCTTTGTCAACCATCGCTTGATTATAGGTCGATGGATCCTCACAGTCGTCATCTGGTATAACAACTTGGGTTTCAGATAAACCCATGTAACGGTCAGGTTGTGTTATAACCCTCCCACTACGTCGAGGCATACTCAACTCTTGAGATGGACCTTCTTGACTAGACAAGCTAGTATCAAAAACTTTTGTTGACGTACTAGTTTTATTAGCAACCTTTGCTATTGTTCTGTCCAACTCACTTAACACAACTTTACTTCTTGGTTTGTGGTCCCTTATGTGGTCCTCCTCTAAGAAAGTGGCATTTGTCGACACAAAAATCTTATATTTCTTAGGATCATAGAATAGTCCACCTCTAGTTTAGGGTATAAATCCCAACAGACTCATTGATCGAAACCCCATTCATCTCAGCCAGATTAAAGTGGGTCATCATGTCTAGAACGTGTTGACGGACTGACGTCCCTTCTTTCATCCGCGCGTTGAAGACGTGTTTGAACGAGTCATGTCGGACTTGAAAGGATTGTTGTCCAAACATATCCTGAAGGACTTCTTTATCTCCTTGGCGGTGATCATCAACTCATGCTTCTTTGCCAAAACTTCAGAAAAGCGGGCAATGATGTAGACCTTGGCCTTTTCATTGGCCCTAATCCATCGATCGTACACATCACGAATACTTCGTGATGTGGTCGAGCTCGGCACCTGAGGACACTCCTCAGTGAGCACGAACTTAAGGTCATCAGTTACTAGAATCGTGTTTATAATGTTTTTCGAAGTTTGGAAATTATCTCCCACTAGTTTGTCAGATGCTAGTAAAGCTATTATTGAGCTAGACATTTTGCTGAAAAACAAGTAAAACTTTGTGTCAGTCTCACAAATTTTTTTGAAATCCAATCAAGTTTTAGCAAAATTTTATCCTATGATCCCTAGGTCATTAAAAATTTGCAATGATATCCCAAAGGTTTAGAATGACCGCCACCGAAGGGTGAACAGAAACACTCCTCCTCTAGGACGAGACTATCTCGACCAGACCCTAATACCAGAATAATTATTATTCCATTAGGCGTCCAGTTACCATTTTTCGGTCAGAAACCATTAACTCTTAATGAATCCTGTGAATATCACCCTCAATCTTTAAGTTTCCAAGTATCCGTCCAAACAATAGCCACCGAAAGGTGAACAAAGAAGGAAAACCAACAAGGAAACTATATCCCTTTCGGGAATTCACGGTGTTCCGATTCCAATGATCAAGGCCCTCCGAAGGGATTGTCCGGTCCAGGCCAAACTAGCAGGCAGATCATAGGGGTCTCACGGTGTGAATCGAAAGAAGAGACCGTGGGTCCCGTTTCACAGGTCCCGCTCCCACTCACTATAAGTATTCTCCATTCACTATGATATTGATCCATACAAATACCATCCGAAGGGGGACCCTCTCATTTGCGCCACGAGGCCGATTATGGATCTCACGGTGCGGACTTTAAAAGAGATTTGTGGTCGAAAAATTAAATGTATCTCATACACTTTATTTTCCTCCACTCAACACTTTATATTATTCGGGATTGACCTAGATAAATCGGCTAATATTTACCTAAGTCTACCAATATACCTCTTATATTGAATTAGCCTAAGTTTATAATCACATTATTAACTTAGGTGTATGTGAGTAAATTTATCAACTTTTAATTAACGCCACTCACGATAATATAACCTAAGAATCTCCGGACCGAATTCACTCCCCGGTCGGTTCCTAGGTAGGGGTGTTCCGCAAAGCGTCATCTTAAATACCCCAGCCTTAGACAAAACCTTCCTTAGATAAAGCTACTAATCAGTCACTATTCAAAGGTCATATTTGATTTCCTAATTCTAATCTTATTAGAACTAGAAAACCTAAGTCTAATTATTCAAGTTATAAACATTTTAAAACTAATAATTAACTTAGGTTACATGCATTTCTATGTCATAGTGCTTGATCATTCATCACATGAATAAAACTATACTATAACATACATTCATCACATGAATTAAATGCATGAACATGCTTTTAATCTAAAAATATAATACTTATATTTAAATAAATTAAAACATGCATACATTATATTATAACACCTATAATATAACCTATCATGCATACTATATATTATAACACTTATAAAATAAATATGATGCATGAAATGTTTAACCTAAGGTGGAATTTTAAATCTATATGACATACATTATGCACATAGAATTAAATATTTCATACATATCATGCATAAAATAAATAAATAGCAAAAATTAGACCGGTTTTGGCACTTGGGGACATTAAATGAATTAATTAGCATTAATATAACTTTTATATTAATATTAATTAATTAATTTAATTTATAAAAACTAAAAATACATTTTACAATAATTAAATTAAATAAAAAACTAAGAAAACTGCCCCCACGTTGAAGGAATTCTCCACAAGCCCACGTACGCGCGAACCGTCCGCGAACTGTCGCTCAACACACGCAGCGTTGCAACGTCGTGGGCAACGTTACTGCTGCTGCAAAGACTCGGCGATCGCGACGCCGCGCGTGCTCCACGCCAGCGCGTTGCAACGCCGCTTCTGCAAAGACAACCTCGGCTGCGCGAGACAACATTGAGACGCCGAAGAACAGCGTCTCAACGTCGTCGACAGAACAACAAGCTCCTTTGTTGTTCTTCGTCGTTTCTCGCCCGTTTCCACTCCGATTTCTTTACAACAACTCTTGCCGACAAAGACACGGACTTACAGACTCGATTTATTTTCTAAAAGCCCCAAAAACACGGGCCTTTCATTGATCTAATCAACGAAAATAAATCTAAAACGAAAAATGCCAAAACCGAAAACATCCAATCTTGCAAACTACAATTCATCACATAAATTGAAGCAATACCCACCAAATTTTAAGAAAAATATTAGCACAACGAAAAGCCAACCTCGCTCTGATACCAATTGAAGGAATGAAAATCCTACGCAGCGGAAAAGCGATTGAATCGTCGTGGTATCGTTGTGAAAAACGTATTCTTAAAATTGAAACTATCTCATAGTAACTAGGCTAAACCATGGTATTAAATTTTCGTCGACATGTCGACATTTCCATCGATATTTCCATATGTCTATGGGTTCGACATCCACATCAGGGGTGAATCGACATTTCCATTATATCGTACAAAATTGATGAAATATTAAAGAATATTGTAACAAAATGTAATATAATGTGAATATAATATTATAACAGGTATTTTAACTCATTTAAAAAGTGTAGAAGGTTTATTTTTTAAATTTAAATATATTTTTTTAATTTGTTATTTTAAATTTTTTCAGAAATATCCATAGATATCGACATTTTATCGATATTTCCATCGACATTTACATGAAATTCAAACTGATATTTCCATCGACATTGACATTTTAAACCTTGGGCTAAACATACATTTAGGAAGCAAAAACAGTAAGAAATACTTACTTGTTGAAGAATCGGTTTTCACGTTTTCCTCCTCCAGTCACGAACTCTTCGCGAACACGATCTGAACGAACTCGATCTCCTCGAACGAACCAACGAACCGAACACCTCCGATAGGCTTCTCGGTTGTTCTTCCTTAGGTAGAAGGAGAGTAGGTGAGACTCCTTTTTGGTGAAAGGGGAGGAGAGGTTTGAGGGAAGGTTGAGAGAATTTGCAGTACTCTTTTGGTGAGAAATCCAAAAAATGAGCCAAATGCATATGAAATCCTTCTTGCAAAGGGTTTATATAATGGTGATAGGTGGAGTTGAAATCTCCACTTATTTACCATTTAACAACATCCATAGGTTATGCAAATCATATTTGCATAACCACATATAATAAGATATTTCATATCTCATTATACAAATCAAATTTGTATAATTGTGGATTTTAAATTGAATCACATTCAATTTAATTTCTATCAATCCAATTTCTCCAAATTAGCCCTAATTAGACAATTAGGCTAACCTTTAGTTTATTATGAATCTCATTCACATTAAACTATATAATATGTCAATCATATCTCATATAAATGACATAATTACCCTTTAATGAATTTGAACACTTCAAATCCACACCAAAACTGTAAACACTTTATTTATCCAGTTTGAGCCAACCGAGGGACCTAATGGACCTACAGGTGACGAGCTCCAATGATCCAAGACTAACCTGTCAAACTCTTTGACCCGATTAATCAACATTCATTACCTTCGGTAACACTCCACTAAAGCCCGTAGTTGCACTCCCGTCACTGTAAGACAAGTTGTGTCCACTGATATAACCAATGCCTTTGAGTCGACCCTTCACAGGTTGTTCGTTGACACTGTTGGGTCAAATTACCATTTTACCCCTGTGTCTACTTCTTACTCCTTAAGTCCCCACTGCTCCTCTAATGAACAACAACATTGTAATGGTCCAACCATATACAACACCTCTCTCGGGCCAGTAAGAGGGTAGGCGCCCGTTGTCCAAGCCCTGGAGACAACACTTAAGGGAACAACCCCTCTAGTTTCCCTAAAGTCAGGAACGAGTGAATTCCATCTCGCATAGCTAAGTTTCCAGCTCCCTACGTGGTCATGTCCTTGAGGAGATAGGCATATTGGGCGAGTAACTGTGACCACCCTCACCCGTACTAGTCAAAGGACAGACCCCGCAGACAGGAGTCCGTAACACGCTCAGGATTAAGGTCGAGTCACTATTGGTCATCTAGGAAGTTATTAGTCCCATACTGTTAACGGTGTTACATCAGTAGGTCTAATAATTCACGGTCCGGTCTTGTACAATCTCATTGCACAGGATGCCCTCACTCGCATGTCAACCACATGAACGAGTCAGATCACCTCGTTTGTATCTAATACAAAGCAGGTCGCATCCACAGTGTATCTAGGATTAGGTCTCCAACCCTATCCATATACTGTAGACCGTTCGGGTCATTAACTCGAACGTGAACCTCCCTGTGTGTCCACTACACACTGTTCAAGTTCTAGTTCTCTCATATTTTTAATAACCCTGGAGCTTAGTTTATTGGATAAAGTTTGTAAAATTGTGAGACACAAAACGATGAAAGAAATAACTCTTATTTATTTCAATAGGTAATATTACAAACAAATACGAGATTAGGACATACATCCCAACAGGTTGTACCTTTCCAGTTGCATCTCTCTTTCTCTTATAGATCCATTTACACCTTATGGGTCTAACCCCTTCAGGTTGCTCTACAAGTTCCCATACTAACTTGAAGTACATTGACTCCATTTCAAGATTCATGGCTTTGATCCATTGGTCCTTGTCTACGTCATTCATTGCCTGTCTATAAGACAATGGATCTTCTACGCCGTCATCAGGTATGACGACTTGAGTTTCAGCTAAACCCAAGTAGCGGTCAGGTTGGGTAACAACCCTCCCACTACGTAGAGGCATTCCCAACGATTGAGAAGGACGATGCTGACTTAATGTGTTGGCTTCTTCATCAACTCTTGATGAAGGTCCAGCTTGATCAACAACTCTTGTTGGTTCAGTTGTAGCTTCATTTAGTACTAGTTTACTACATGGTTTATGGTTCCTCATGTGATCTTCCTCCAAGAAAGTGGTGTTTGTCGATACAATCACCTTGTTTTCTTGTGGGTCGTAGAAAAGACCACCTCTCGTTTCTTTTGGATAGCCAACAAATTGGCATAATCTTGAACGAGGTTCCAATTTCTTTGGGTTTGTCACCAGCACGGGTGCCTGACAACCCCAAATCCTGAAGTGTTGTAAACTAGGTTTACGCCCCTTCCACAATTCAAAAGGTGTTTCTGAAACTCTCTTTGATGGAACAGTGCTCAAGATTTGAACTACAGTCTCTACTGCGTATCCCCAAAACGAGGCAGGCAATCGAACATAGCTCATCATAGATCGAACCATGTCCAACAAGGTTCTATTTCTCCTTTCTGACACACCATTTTGTTGTGGTGTATTAGGTGCTGAGAGTTGAGATTTAATTCTATGTTCTATCAAATAGTCCTGGAATCTCAAATCCATATACTCTCCACCTCGATCGGATCGAAGTGTCTTAATGGTTTTCCCTTACGCATTCTCAACTTCAGCCTTATACTCTTTGAACTTTTCAAGAGCCTCTGACTTATGATGCATTAGGTATAGATAACCATACCTCGAATAATCATCTATGAAAGAGATGAAATATTCGTACCCTCCTCGAGTTTTAACAATCACCAAACCACAAAGATCCGAATGTATAAGTTCTAAGGGTTCTATGGCTCTATAACTTTTTCCAGTAAAAGGTCGCTTAGTCATTTTACCTTCCAAGCAAGATTCACAAGGAGGTAAAGAATCATCTTCTAACTTGTTTAGAAGTCTATTCTTAGAGAGTCTCTCAATCTGGTTGAGATTTATATGACCAAGTCTAAGATGCCAAAGATAGGTATTATTATGAGAAATTTTTTTCCTTTTACTTTGAGTTTTAACAGTTTTAAACATCTCATGATTTAAAATCGCCTTTGTTTGATTCGGTTTAAGTACATACAAGTCGTTTTCTAACTTAGCAGAACAAATATTGACACCTTTCTTTAAAATGAATGCTTCATTAAAAGAAAAAGTAATACAATAGCCAAGTTCAATTAAACAAGAGATAGAAATTAAGTTCCTCTTAATCTTGGGAACTATATACAGATTTTCTAAAAATATAAATCTATCTCTAAAAAATAGCTTGGCATCTCCCATCGCATGTCGAGACGACGCCTCCGCTTCGACCACGAAAGTCCATCTTACCCTCTTCGAGCTCCTTGAAGGAACTAGTTTCCGAAAGAAGAGCAAACGTGATTAGTGGCTCCTGAATCAAGTATCCAGGTAAAATCATTATTTTCCACTAAACAAGTTTCAAGAATAAGTAAATCGGATTTACCTTTCTTCTCTTTGAGCTCAACAAGGTACTTTGGGCAGTTTCGCTTCTAGTGTTCGTCAATGTTGCAATGGAAACACTTTCCTTTGTCTGCAACCTTGGCTTTTTCCTTGCCCTTATCAGCAGCAGGTATCTTCTCTTTCCCTCCTATCTTCTTCTTTTGGGTCTTCTTAAGCCCAGAAGATAAACTACATGACTTAATCTTAGAGAATGAACCCTTCTGGAACCTTCTGGAATGAGCAAACAGATTTTCCTCTCCATCAGCGTGTCCCTTATTCTTCATAAAAGACTGAAAAGTTTGTAGTTCATTAAGGAGAGTAGTCAGGTTATACTCTATTTTGTTTATCATCGCATTGCTGCAAAATTGCAGGAAACTCTTCGGAAGAGATTCCAGGATGAACGAGACCTGACTTTGCTCGTCTATGACCGCACCGTTCATTTCAGCCACGTTGAAGTGAACCATCAGATCGAGAACGTGTTCTCTCACCAACGACCCCTCCTTCATACGGGAGTTATAAACGTACTTGAGGGATCCGTGCCGAAGTTGTCCAGACGGTTGTCCAAACATGTTCTGTAACGAACTCATGATCTCACGAGTTGAGACCTTGCCCTCGTGCTTTTTGGCCAGAACTTCAAAAACACTAGCCAAAATGTAGACCTTGGCCTTATCATTGGCCTTGATCCAGCGGTCGTACGCATCCTTAATAGATTGAGGAGCGTTTTGAGCAGGGACCTGAGGACATTCCTCAGTCAGTACAAACCGAAGGTCGTCAATAACAAGAATCGTATTCAGGTTGGACTTCCACGTAGTATAGTTTTCACCAGTTAAACGTTCACTTTTCAGTAAGACTATAATTGAGGACGACATGCTGAAATTTCAAAATTAGTTCTAATTAGTTATGCCTTCAACCCATTATAACCAATCAAATTTAGCAAAATTATTACAGAACCCTAGTGTTGAAATTAAACCTTTAATTTTGCAACGATACTTCAAGAGTTTAGAACAAAAGCCACCGTCGGATGGTCAGTCACTCCTCCCCTGAATTGAGACTATCTCGGCCAATTCTCACTACCAGAACATCTCATGTCCCAATGATCTTTAGCTACCGTTTGTTTGGTAAAGGACTTGTTAACTAGCTTAACTTATCCCGTAAATGTGACCCTACCAATTTCAGATCCAATAGGTCTGAGCCAACAGGCTACTACTAAGAAAGACAACTGCTGGCAAATTACCTAAGAGACTCTATCCATTTCTGGAGTTCGCGATGTTCTGATCCCTATAGTCAGGCCTGTTTGGATTTGTGCCCTAAACTTATGTAATTTTTATCAAATAAATAAAGAGTTATTTGTTTCGATAAAATTATATTCTTGCTTTATAAATCCAATAAACTAAGCTCCAAGAATATAATGTATCTTGAACATCAGTGTAGTAGATACTATTTGGATTATGTTCTAGAGTATAACCTAAATGGTCTATGGTATAAGAATAAGGTTGGAAACCTTATTCTGATAACACCATGGATGCGTCCCACTTTGTAATTAGTACAAATGAGGTAATCCAACTCATTCATGTGGTTGACATGCGAGTGGGGGCATCATGTATGAAGAGTTCATACAAGACCGGACTGCAAATTATTAGTCTCACCAGTATAACGCCGTTAACAGGATAAAATTGATAATTTATAGATGGTCATTAGTGACTCGACCTGAATCCTGAGCAAGTTAAGAACTCCTGCTTATAGAGGTTTGTCCTTAGACTAGTATGGGTGGGAGTGGCCTGTAGCCGACTCAATAAGCCTACCTTCTCTGGGACATAACCTCGTAGGTAGCTGGGGACTTAACTGTGCAAGATGGAATTCACTCATTCCTACACTAAGGAATTAGATAGGTTGTTCCCTTAAGAACTGACTCCAAGTCTTGAACAACGGGGCCCCGCCCTCTATGAAGGTATGAGTCTATGGTAGGACCTTAAACTTGTTGTTCATTAGAGGATCAGTGGTGCTTAAGAAACAAAGAGGTAATCACAGGGATAAAACGATAATTTGACCCAGCCGTGATTACGAACAACCTTTGAAGGGTCGACTCATGGGTAATGATTATATCAGTGGACACAATTTAATCTACAGTGAGGAGAGTGCAGCTACAAGTCTATAGTTGAGTGACTTGTGGTTAATGAATATTGATTAACTGGATCAAAGAGTTTGATTAGTTAATCTCACATCATTGGAGCTCATGAACTGTATGTCCATTAGGTCTCTCAGTTGGCTCAACATGGTAATATTGAGGGTATAAAGTTAGGAATGAAATTGAAGTGTTCAATTTCATGTATGAGGTGTTATATCAATTATATATGATATAATTGATATAATATATGGTTTTAATGTGAATTAGATTCACATATAAACCATATAATAGTGGGAGAATAAAGGAGGGATAGGATCGTAATTTCCATCCTATTTCCCGATATATATAGTTGCATGAGATGCAACTTGAAGCCTAAGCTCTTGGTGAAACCCTGGTGCATTCTCTCATAGTGTTGGAAAGAGTTCCAACTATATCTTGAGAAGATCATCTCACCTCACCTAAAAAGGAACCCACCTTCCTCCCTCACCTAGAGAACAACGGAGAAGATCCGGTGGTAGTGTCCGTGATCGCTCGGGTTCGTGTTGCTGAGATCGTGATCGTGGGAGAAGGAACACTTGAAGAAAGAGTTCTTCAAAGGTATAATTCTTGTTGTCCATCTTGTTTTATATGCTTAATCTAGTTAGATTTATTTTTTATTGATATCCATGTAACGAAATTAAACATGCGCGATTCACAATCGCTTCCGCTGCGGGATTCGATCCCTTCAAGACCCTCCACAGGGATTGGTTGTTCCAGAACAACCTAGCAGGCGGAATATAGAAATCTCACGGTGCGACCTAATGGAGGAGACCGTTGGATACGTTGACCCGCGTTCTGCTCCCATTTATTATGGATACTTCCCTCATTCACCTTGGTATTGAACCATGCAAACACTTACCGTAGGGGGACACCCTATTGACGCCACGTAGCCGAGCATGAAACTCACGGTGTGAACTCTTGAGGACGTGAGAGTAAACTTGATGCGAACATCTCGTTTTCTCCCACTGAAGCTCCAAAGATTAGGGTGTATGTTTAACTTAGTTGGATTCTGGCTAAAAAAATCTATCTAAGTCTATGTCTATTATAACTATTATAACTAGGTTTTTTAACCTTATGTCTAGGTGAATAAACATTTTAATTACCTAGATATAAAACAAGACTAAGGTTAATTCAACTCAAGCTCCAGGTCAGTTTCCAGGTAGGAGGTGTTGTGTTAACCGTCAGCTTAAGTACCCCAACCTTAGACAGAACTTCACCGGTAGAGTTCCCTTATAACCAAAGTTCTATTGTCCTACTATATTTAAAACTTTTTAATATACTATATGCAAGGCAAACTTCTAATCCTATTAGAAATTAAAACTTAGGTCTAAATTAATTTTAAAAAAATTAAAACTAATTTAATTTAACCCAAGTTCCTATGTTTGCATGCAATTCTTTGTTATTGGTTATGGTTTCTAAAACCCCTTTAATTTATAACTCTTATAAATTTTAATAACTAACCTATGACAAGAAACTATATTATAAAACCAAATTGAAATTATAAAAAAATATTCAACTAATTGAATAACTAAAATTACTTAAATAAAATAACAATTATTTTAAACTAAGTAATTTCATGCTCCATGCAATTTATTTTTCATATTATCTAATTATAACAATTATAAATAAATACTTATGAAAAATAAATTACATCATGCATTTCTACCATGTTTTTATAATAATTATACAAATAAAATGCATGAACATGCTTATCCTAAGGTGGGAAAAATTCTAAATGACATGCATAAAAAAAAATAGCTGTAAAACCGGAATAATTTGGCCCCTAAAGTGCAAAAATAATAAAATTACACTAATCTTATTACAAAATCGGTCCAAAACTCCTTGATCCGGACTCAAACCGCTCGAACTGCACCAAAACCGGAATCGAACCGCCTGCATGTGTCCAGTAGCTTTAGGTTGGCGCCACGGCAAGCGTAACGCTGATGGGAGCGTTGCAACGCCGCCTCATCTCGCGTGCGCGCCTGGCATCGGAGTGGCGTTGCAACGATGAGGGGCAACGTTGCTGACCCTTGGAGATTCTGCATCAATAGGGAGCCTCAGCGTTGCAACGTTGTTGCTTCGGCAACAACAATTTCCTTCGGACACAACAACTTCAATCGCCAATTACTCCTTCGATACTCATCCAAATTGTACGAAACTTGTCCCGAACGACTCATAACTCGATTACAGACTCGATTATGTACTTAATTACCAAAAAACAAATGGGCTTTTATATTTAATTTGATCAAATCAAAAGAAACTAAGACCAAAAAATTTCTAAACAGTTTTACAGCAAACCAAAATGAAATTCCCACCTATCCAATGCAAATTTGTTTAAACCAAAACAAAACAAGCATTGCTCTGATACCAATTGATGGAGATCGAATCCATTGAGCAACGAAAACGTGATTTGAAATCGATTTTGCTAGTTTATTTTGGTTGAACACAAATACCAGTACATTGGTGAAAAATAGAGGTAAGCATACATTTTCTAATCTAATTAGGCAAGGAAATTAGTCATGCAAACATGTTGTTAAATGATTAAACTAAAAGGAAGAGATTTAATTACCTTTGTAGTTTCAACTTGCAACACAACAAACTTTTGCTCCAATTGCACAACAACACAGGAACACTTCTATGTTCTTTTCTTTCAACAGAACACCACCAACAGGAAAACCTCCTAAGACTCTGAGTTCCACTTAGATCTCTCCTTTGTGGGGAGGAGAAAACAATTTGGGAGATGAGGAAAATTTGAGAGAGAATTTTCTTTTGGCAATTTCACAAATTGAACATAAAATGCATCGATCAACCAAAAAACTTCTCGTTTGAGAGGTTTAACGAAGAAAAACTCTTCTCCTACTCCCTATCGATAGAGAGTAAGTGGAGAAGAGGGGAACGTGTCCTCGTGACACGTTCCCATAAATTAATTAATTAATTATTAAATTAATTAAATCAAATTTAATTAATCATTTAATTAGATATCATATATTTAATTAATCTTTAAATATCATATATTTAATTAAGATCAAATCATATTTAATCTATTTCTCTTCTAACCTATAGTTTTAATGCACATCTCATGCACATTAAATTTTAACCTATAGTATTAAATATCAATCACATTCACATTTAAATTAATATTTGAACTCTTTCAAATATTTAATTCTCTCATATAATTTAATATGAATCATATTCACATTAAATTTATAATATAAAGTTCCAAAACTTTATATTATATCGTATCTCTATACATTACATTTATTCCCTAATGAATTTGAACATTTCAAATTCAAACGATCTAAGAACCCTTTACGAGCTAGAAGGTGGACCTAATGGACCTACAAATCAGAAGCTCCAACGATACGAGATTACTCGATTAATCTCATTAACCTCCTAATCAACATTCGTTAACTGCGGGAACACTCCACTAAAGTTCCGCAGTTGCACTCTTCTCACTGCAAATATATTTCTGTGTCCATGGATATTGACCAATAACAACAAGTCAATCCTTCACGAATGTTCGTAACACCAGCTGGGTCAAATTACTATTTTACCCTTGGGCTACATCTTGTACCTTAAGTACCAGTACTCCTCTAATGAACAATTTGTTTGTGGTCCTACCAACAAACAGAAGTCACTCTCGGCCCAATGAGAGGGTTGGGCCCTTTGTTCAAGTCCCGAAGACACCACATAAAGCAACATTCATCTACTTACCCTAGTAGGCGGGAAGGAGTAAATTTCATCTTGCTAGGCTAAGTCCCGAGCTGTTCACTCGGTCTTGTCCCCAAGAAGATAGCATATTGAGTCAGCGAATCTGGCCACTCTCACCCATACTAGTCAAAGGACAATCACTCGCAAACAGGAGTTCGTAACCCGCTTAGGATTGAGATCAAGTTGCTTAGGTCATCCTAGTGAAATCGAAACCTAACTAGTCAATGAAGTTACATCTAGTGGTTACTATTTCGCGGTCCGGTCTTATGTAATCTCATTACATAGGATATCCTCACTCACATGTCATCTACACGAACACGTTAGAATCACAGTGTTTGTATCATATACAAAGTGGGCCACATCCATAGTTTTACCAGGGTAAGGTACCCAAACCTTATTCATTTACTATAGACCCTTTAGGTTGTATCTCGAACTGAGATTCTTTATATGTACACTACATTCAGTTAGAAATACATTTTACAGCCTTGGATGTTTAGTTTATTGGATTTTGGGTTAAAACAGGGGCAATATCGTAAATAACGAACAATAACTCTTTATTGAAATAATAACACTTTATTACAATAATTAGAACATAATTACAAACTACGAGTTTTATGGCACAAACCTCAACACTCAATTCCTCCTTGACCATGTGTCATCTCCTCCCTGACCCATGTGGCTTCCATGTGTCCAACATACACCATTGCTTGGTGTCCAATTGTACCACTTCATGCTTGCCAAGTTGCCTATAAATAGAAGCCTTGAATGGAAAATAAAATGCACAAAAAATGGATGGAAAACTCCACTTTCTCTCTTCTCTCTCTTCATCTCATTTTCCTCATTTTCTTTCCTTTATTTAATTTAGTTTATATTATACCTATTATCTTAAATTTCAATTTCCTTTGTGGTGGTGTTGGTGTTGTTGTTGTTGTTGTTGTTGTTGTTGTTGTTGTTGTTGTTGTTGTAGTAGTAAAGTTTTTTGCGCCTGATAACCATCCTTATCAATCAGGAGTGGTTTGAGGGTGTGATTTGTAACAACCCCAATGATTCAAGGGTCATTTTTACAATTATCTCTTAAAAAAACTTACAATCCTCATTATTATTGTTACTATTTTGAGTTGAATAGTGAAACTAAAAATTCAAAGTTAACCATTGATTAAGGTCAAAGTACATGTTTTAATCAATTTAGTGTATAATCCTCATTATTCAAGCGAAAAAGGATGCCCACAACACATGGGTATGTACTAAAATTTAACATATTAGAATTTAATCCCTAAACCAAAAATTAAACTTAGCCTATCCTCAAATCCTTCTATGAGCTGCCTTTCATCTCTCCAACAATGAGTTCCCCAAGTTTCACCATCCTGATGGGGAAAACAAAAGTGAAAAATGGATAGAATTAATTTCCCTTTCGAAACTGCAGGCTGCCATGAATGAACACACATGGTGAAGATTATGAAGTGTAGAAAAAAAACAGAGAGAGATGTGCCATGTGCTTGTGCTAGCAGTGGACCATGCCCTGGACTTAGCTAGCTAGCCACCAGATAACCCGACAATATTACTCATCATTCACAGACATATTATATTCTTAGCCCAAAAAAAGAAAAATCAAAACTTCATTCTTAACTTTAATGTGTGAAAGCTAGAGAGTGGCAGCCAAAAGCTGAGAATTTGTTAGTATAAATTAGGAGATAGGCTAATTAGTCAAGAAGGCAGGTGTCACACTAGCCTTGGAATAGACTTTATTGACATTTTAATACTACAAATTTATTGGTTAAATTACAAGTTTAGTCCATGATCTTTCGAGTTCATGTCTATTATATTTGATCAAAGAATTTTAAAACGCGTCTAATAGGTGTCTGAACTTTTAAATTTTATATGTTTAATATATCTCTTAACTTTAAATTTTCAATATTGTGTCTAATAGGGTTCCTGTCAATATTCAAACTTTTCAATAATGAATATATGATCTATTGGATATAAAGTTCAATTTTTATGTCTAATAGGACCTTAAACTTTTAATTTTGTGTATAGTAAGTTCATGAATTTTAAAATTTTTTAAATAGTTTCATAACGTATTAGATACAAAATTAATTTATTTTTTTTTTTTGTTAATTTAGAGACCAAATAGATGGAAACCTAAAAGTTAAGGACTAAATTTGTTATTTAACCTAAATTTATGAAATATGTAACCGCGTAACGATATAAAGGAGAATTATTTTTTAATTACATAAAAGTTACTAAAAAACTTTTCATTTTAGGATTTGATTCGTTAAATAGATGGTGGATTATTGTTGATCATGAGACATCTTGAGAAACTCTAATATCAAAATACTTTTGTAGTTCAACCATATTTGGAGTAGAGATTTGAATATTTAATGTTCTAATTCAGTTCGAGTTATGTTAATTTTCTCCTTACAATTTCGAGTTAATTTTATTTTTAGTTTTCTCCGATTTACATCGACAAGGTTACGCGTGACGGGTAAGGAAGGGAAGAAGTGTAAGGCATTGTGGTCCTGTTTTGAGTTCACGAGTGGACCAAGTGAGTTGCATTGCACCATAAGCCAAAGACAATTTAGGCTCACGAGTGTACTCTGTTTTTGCCTTGTAGAAACAAGCCTTTAAACCACCAACTTCCCTTAGCCTTCTTTCAACCAATCACAAATTCCTAGTACATTTTTCAACTAAACAATTAATAAAATGGTGTCGGGTATCAAAATACAAGTATTGGGAATAGTTTTTCTTTTTTTTTTTTTACTACATGAATTGTTAGGAATTTATAATCCCTTCGAAAAAAGGTAAGGGTGCAACTCACTCTATCACCACAGGAATTTTTTTTATTTTTTTTCTTAATTCTATATGGTGGTAAAGTGAGTTGTCCAATATTTAAGTGTAACTCAAACTATACCCAAGTTATGCTCTAAGAGAGTAGCTTCTAGTAGTGGTAAAAAAAAATAGTAAACACTAAACATGATTATTTGAAAAAAAGGAAAGATGAATTACCATGATCAAGACTGAAAACAAATGCTTCTAATCATTACATGTAAGATAGATGGCATGATCTATAACTCTCTTTCTTCTATATACGCTTGTTTAATTAAGCTGAAAAAAATTTAGGTACTATTAGAGTTTAGATACTCATTCGGTTTATTGTACACTACGTTCACATCTTTTAAAAATGATGTGGAATTCATTATCATAAAAATTATTTATACAAGTAAAACTAGTAAGTGTGATCAAATGAAATATGGTACTACTGCAATACTAGAAATTTTCTCGGGACAGGGCTAATATACTTTCAATGAGTTTTTTCACCAACAAACAATTTGATAAGGATAGTAATGTTGGAAAGCCCCGAATCATGGGTTGACTTGGTTTGGACGATGCAATTAGAGCACATTAATAATGATCAAGAGTAGATTTTTTTAACAATAAACTTCTTTTCATCTTTGTAACTACAAATTCAATATTCTTCCATACGGGATACATTAAGAGGTTGTTTGGGATGCATGTTATAATAACTCATGTTAATAATTTGTAAATAACTCTACACCTTAAACACAAACTATTATAACCCACGCAACACCCCAAACAACTTCTAAATATCAACAAAAATTATGGTCTTCATTATAATAAATTATTATCTCTTTTAGGTTCCTATAGGTAAAAAAGAGGAATAGAGCCTTCTCATAAAAAGCTCTATTCCATGTAGTCAATTTGTGAAGATGATTTGTATTTTTTGTTTTTTTTTTTTTTTTGTGGTTTGTTTTTAGAAGGCTATGACACTCGCTCGCATATAAACTTTTTAAGTACATTGTTGGTGTCTATACCAAATATACCCAAACCAACAAAAAGAAACATATTTAAAATTGAAATAAGAGGATGAAAAGCAAAAAGAAGAATATCATTAGTCTTACAAAGTTAATTTAAAAGAGAGATAATATCCATATGATATTGTAAAGTTACTTGAAATGTTTCTTTTCTCATTCAAGTTACCCAAAAAGATAGAAAGAAATTGTGGGCAAAATAACTTAATATATTAATTAATTATGTGAAGATCAAGACAGTGACACCAAAAAAAAGGTTTCATAGAAATGGCATCTTCACAGAATCCATGGGACCCAAGAGATGATTTCATTTATTCCATTGATAGTAGGAAAACAAAACAAACAATCATAGAAAACCATAAACAAAAGCAAAAGCAAAATGGGCCAATACAAATACAATCCTTGGAAGGACTTGGAGGGCCTAACACAACTTTCTCTTTCTTGACCTCTCTCAAATCCCCCAACTGTTTTTCTTTATAAATACAACAATCCAAATTATATCTTCATAATCATTTTTCACTTCTTTTTTTTCTTTTCCTGTTTAATCTAACAACAAACACCCAAGTATTATATTCAGTTTTTCAAACCAAAAAAACAAAAAAAAAGATCAACATTCAGGAGTTAAGGTGTGATCTCTCCTTGGATCATGGCAGTAATTGTACACCAAGTAATTGCTCTGCACCCACTCCATGGCCTTCTCCTGCTGCTCGCTCAACCCGCTGCTACCCCTGCCCGGTCCGCTGCTGAGCGGGCGACACGACGCTGCTCCATCGGCTGCGCACCCGCCTAGCTTGAAGTTGTTGTACCTTCCGATAAACGGTTGGTATTTGTAGTCAGCCTTGTATTTTCCATCCTCTGTCGCCCATGACGACGCATCCCATATCGACCCGTACACCCACATTGGCCTCACTGGAAACGTCGCATCGCTCTTCCTCTCATACCTCCTGATTGGTACGTCGTCCACTAAGAATCTACATATCACGATTTGAGAGTACATTTATCAAAATGTGTAACTTGAATAGTTTAGGCCCCGTCTGATAACTAGTTTACTTTTAAAAACCAAGTTAAGTTTTTGAAAACTAAAAAAAATAGTTCTAAAGAACTTTGTGTTTTATTTTTAGAATTTAGCTAAGAATTAAAATGTTTTTGTTAAAAAGATGAAACCTCATTATAGAAAGTTGATGAGAAAATAGACACAATTTTTAAAAACTAAATGGTTATTAAATGAAACTTAATTTTGAACTTACACGATCTCCACTGGAGTCCATAAAATGGCGTAGTTGTGGAAATCTTGAGTTGGGTCAAACCAGAGATGGAACCTTATTTCTCTTCCTATGATATTTCCATCCCCACTCCCTCTCATGAACACATTAGTCTGCAGAACATATGGCTTATCCGACGTGGTCCCGAGGAACTCAATGTCGATCTCGTCGTGGTTTCCGGGGTAATCTTCATTGTTCGAAAGCTAAAAAATCCAAAAGAAGAAGGAAGAAAATTAATTGATTAATTACCACTAAACTCAAAAGTTTAAGCTAACATAAGTTATAATAAATTTAATTATTATTCATATGTTTAGCACACTCTTCCCCTTACCCATAAGCTTGTAAATTAACTCAAATCTCAATAAGTTAAACTAAAAATAAAATGACATAACATCTCGTATTTTAATACCATGTTAAATTACTCTTTTTCAAATTAAAAGTAGATTTAATACAAAAACATTGTCAAATAACAATCCTTACATAAAAAGAAGTGATGACTCCCGCAGTGTAGCCAGGGTGAAGCTTAATGGCAGCTCCAAAGTAGCCAGATTGGAATCGATGAAGAGACTTGAATCCACTGCCTGTTGAAGACAAACAACAAAAAAATTTATAACTAAATTACCACTCAAATAAGTTAATATATATTTGATATATTTTATATATTGTCGAAAGAAAAAGACATTTAGTGGAGTTCGAACACATAACTTCTTATTCAAAGTTTAAACTAATAGGTTATGATATCTACCTGATGAACTATCGAGCCAGATAGTTAAGGATCCCAGATCGATTTTTTGGTGTTGAGAGCCCCATCGATTTCTAAAACCTTGATCAAAGGCAATGGATTGAACTTGGTTGCTTGGAAAATAGCCAGGGGAGGGGGGATTCTGGCTAGAGCTAAAAGAGAAGAACAGAAAGAGAGAGAGAAGAGCCAAAAAATGAGCCATTTTTTAAGAGAGGGAGTATTGAGAATATGTGAAATTAAAAGAGAAAAATGTTGCTATTTTGTGGAATTGTTTGGAAAAGTGAAGGAATGGATTTGGTATAAATAGAAAAAATTAGAGGACCCACAAGAGAGAAAATTAAAAGATGATTAACTTTGGTTGATGGGGAAGTTGGAAAATGGACTGGGAGAGACAATTATTATGCAATTGGGGGGGCATAAAATAAAATATATGTAGGAAAATTAACAAATAAAAAAGTCCAAAAACTTTTCTTTTTTTTTTTTTAATGTGAGGGAAATTTGGTTTTCTGTTTATCAACCGAAAACTTGTTCGGTTGGAAAAGGTAATAGAAGAGAGAGAGACAGAAACAGAGAAGACATTTAGAGGACAGTGGGTTAACTCAAAGATATGGTGGAACACTTTGCTGCTGCATGTTGTTTTGCAGAATATTTCAGACTTTTTTTTTTTTTGGGAAAAAAAATCAATTTTGACCCAAATTTATTTAAATTGTATCAATTTTAACCTTAAACTTTCAATTTCACAAACTTAAATATAAGTGGTTCAATTCTTACTCTTTAATAGGTCCTCGTTCCATATATCTTTAAAAAAAGTTTTCTTATGCATTCAATGAATTATTAAATGTATGTACGATATGAAACTAATAAAATATTAGAGAAAAAAAGACATTAGAGCTAAATATTAAAATTTATGAATTTTGACAATTCTTAAATAAAATTTATGAATGTTGACAAAGTTATTTAATGATTAATTTGTGCATTAGTTAAATTTATTTTTGTTCAAACTTTATTTTAAAAAATTAATGAGTTACATTTAGGAAGGTTTTTGCTCTTTTTTTTATTAATTAAAATTAGTGGGTGAATTAGTATAATTTAAATTGAGGGTAAAAATTACAACACTTATTTAAGTTTAAGGTCAAATTTAAACAAATTGAAAATTTAGGGTCCAAATTGATACAAGTTTAGGTCAAATTTGAATTTTTCTCTTTTTTGTTTTTTTTAACTAAAGTTTACTTTTGTTTACTTTTATATTTAACCCTTTTTTATGTGGCTATCACTTTTTCATAACGATTGGATGCATGTTCAAAATTAGATCGAAATTTGAAATTATTCTTCTATACTTTTCTTTTTCACTTGCCTGATCAATAACTTCTGATATAACTTTGGGATGTAAAATTTGTGAAAATTGTTGGCCAAATTGTTCTGGCTATACTGAATATAGTTTCCAGTGAGTTTGATAAATAATAATTTGTCATATCCTCATGATCCTTGAATAGTATAATCTTTTTAACTGGACCACAACTCACCCAAAAGTCAAATAGTAGTTTCTAATTGAAAATGAAGCAAGAGCCATTGAAAAGGATGGATCATTCAACCACATATTAACCTAGCTAGCTACGAAGCAATCATATATTTTACAATTTAATTTTCTTTCACAAATATTCTTCAACACATAGCATGTCGTTACTAAAAACGTTACGACCACTCACGACGTAGTTAAATCATCAACGACTCCAACCAATATGTTGACATTTGACATCATTTAGACGATACTACAATTATTGATCGACTCTAACCAACATGGTCGACATTCAAAGATACATTAGAAGATCACTCCAACCAATGTATTCTATCTCGACGTATATTAGATTTTTTATTTAGAAAAAACCCATCTCACCTAATGAAACAACCTCTTCGATCTCGGGACAAAATCTCGATACATAACACAAATAGAATCTGAATCCAAACACAAGTAGTCTTTTCATTGAACAGTTTGAAGTAGTAGTTTGATTGGAAAACGTTGATATGATATCAAACACTAAACAAACACCAATCGATCATATTTTGAAAACAGTGTTTAAAGATCGAGACATATTTTTCATATATTTCATGCAGAAGAAGAGCCATTTTTGTAGACCTTAGAAAAAAAAAATTGATGTGTGCTGAAGTTTGGGCGGCTGTGGTTGGGCCTCTTTGGCCGACAAGTCGGATAGCTTTGGATCACATGGTGACGTTGGTAAGAAAAAAGTCGATTGATCGACAACAAGCCAAAGAAGTAAATGATTATAGAGATCCTCCAAGTGGAATGAATATGTCTTCAAGTAAGGACCCATCTCACTTTAATGTTTATACGACTTAGACTCGATTTCTATTGTTTATTCACGTAGTCATATTATATATCTCGTCGATTCACATCATGAATATTTTCTTTCGTTAATCGTACTTCATTTTTTTCATTTCTTAAATAATGTTGATGTGACAGATAATTAGTGTTAGTAGTACTTAAAATTTTTGTAGGAAAAAATTCGTTTTTCTTTTTTGTAACTACACATTTTTCAATTTGGCGATGTGGATATATGGAAGTTGGCAATTTTTTTGGGATGATAGAATTTTGATTTTTCTTTTTTTGTTGAAAGGATGTATATTTGAGACTTGAGAGGGTTTATATATACTAGTAAACATAATAAATACTCTATCGATGTTTTGCTACTTAGGATGATGGGCGCTTTATGTATTTCACAATGGTATGAGTATTCTATTTTTATCTTAAATTTGTATGGCTCTAGTTTTTTATTTTATTGAAAATGTCTTATATCAATTTGTAAATAGATCTTTCTTATTTCTATATGACATGAACTATGTTCGCATCTCCAACTTTACTAATCTTTTGAAAAAGGATAGAAGCATGCTTTTGGTTGGAGAGCTTGAAAAATAAAAATTTGAAAAACGAAGAATTTAGACCCCGTTTGATTACCATTTTGTTTTTGGTTTTTAGTTTTTGAAATTTAAACCTAAAAATACTATTTCTACCAATGAGTTTATATGTCTTCTTATCTAATTTGTACCTATATTTTCAAAAACTAAGCCAATTTTTGAAAACTAAAAAAAGTAGCTTTCAAAAACTTGATTTTGTTTTTAGAATTTGGCTAAGAGTTCAAATGCTTACTTAAGGGAGATGATCTCCATTGTAGACAAATTATGTGAAAATAAACTTAACTTTCAAAAACTAAAAACAAAAAAACAAAATAGTTATCAAACGAGACCATATTCAAAATTAATAAGTGAAAATAAAAATGAGAGTTATATTTCATATTTTCATTGATTTTTTTAATGTGTTTCACAACATATTCAAAATTATAAACACTAATAACATGTAAATGTTGTTTCAAAATTTTACTTCCCTAGAAGCTACTAATAATTCTATCAAATAGAAATTCATTAGGACTCTATTTACTTATGAGGAATCGAAATGAGTTGGAATCCAAATGAAATAATTCGAAATGAAAAAATTATTCATTTTGTTGTTTACTAGAAATTTTCTAACTTATTGATGTTGTTTACTAGAGATCATCCAAATCACAATAGGAATCAAATAAATCATATTTTTAAATAATTAAAAGGCATTATTACATAATATGCCCTATAATTTTAAATTAAAATAAGAACAATCGATAATAAATTTAAATTTGTATTAGTAACTATTTTATTCGATTGGTTTTTTTTTATTTTGAAAGATTATTCAATATTAAAAGATAATGACTAATTAAAATAAAATTACATCAATTAATAAGTAATAATATAGTTTCTATTGGAGGAACAATCATATGTATACGATCATATTATATTATAAAATATTATTGTTATGATATTTGATAATAATAAAATTTATTTGAATTATTTATTTAATACTAACAAATAATTTCCAACTAAAATAAATTTACATCAACTGAAAAAGATAAATATTTCATTTTTATATATTATCTAGTTATTGTAAACATGTGTAGGATAAATGCCCATCCACATGCCATTATATCACCCATGCCATGTGGCAAATTATACTTAGACATAGTGTCCTCCATGTGTCCATTTCTCACCAATGCTTAGTGTCCAATTGTTCCATATCCTTCTTGCCATTTAGCCTATAAATAGTGGCTTATGGTGGTTTATGAAAGACATCCATTGGTGAAAATTTCCTCTCCAATTCAATTCATTCTCCCCCACTTTCTCTAATATATTGTTATTTTATCTTTCCAACAAAGTCCACTATCTCATATTTATATTTTATATATATATTCTATTTTCCAAGCACTTCCATTATTATCATTATTAATATCTTATACATATTAATATTAAATTTCTATTTCCTATTATTATTATTATTATTATTATTATATTATTATTATTATATTAGTATTATATTAGTATTTTAATATTGGTAAAATTATACCCGGTTTCCATCCTATTTTTACAATACGTTATCAGCACGAAGCTCTGCCGATTTTTCCACTGAAGGTAAGTCCTCCGGGTAAGCCATTTTTTTTAATAATAAAATGTTATTTTGCATGTCTAATTGATTTCCTAATCTAAATGCAATTTCTTTGTATATAGTATTACTATGGCAAATCTTGCAAAATTAGAATTTGCGCCCTGGATATTAATGGAAATAACTACTTGTCATGGGTCCTTGATCTCTGAGATCCATTTAGACTCCATGAATCTTGGAGAAACAATTAAAGAAGGAAATGATGCATCAAATCAAGAAAAAGCCAAAGCTATGATCTTCCTTCGCCATCATCTTCACGAGGGATTGAAAATGGAGTATCTTACAATAAAAGATCCCTACATTCTATGGCAAGGCTTGAAAGAAAGGTATGATCATCAAAAAAACAGTTATTCTTCCAAAAGCTCGTTATGATTGGATGCACTGAGGTTGCAAGATTTCAAATCAGTAAGTGAATATAATTCCGCACTATTCAGAATTAGTTCAAAATTAAAATTATGCGGAGAAAAAATTACTGATGTTGATATGTTAGAGAAGACATTCTCCACTTTCCATGTTTCGAATATGCTCTCAGCAGACAATATCGAGAGAAAGGCTTTAAAAATATTCGTAACTAATTTCATGTCTTCTCGTGGTTTGAACAAAATAACGAGCTATTAATGAAAAATCATGAATCTCGACCAATCGAGCAACACCATTCCACGAAGTGAATCTTTGTGAATTTCAATAATCGTGGTCGAGGTCGTGGTCGTGGTCGAGGTCGGGACCGCGGTAGAGGAAGAAATACCTATTTTCGTGATGGGCATTATAATTTTAATAAACCCACACGAACTGATGATCATAAAGGAAAAACTCCACAAGATAAAAGTTCAAAAGTTGATGAACATAAATGTTTCCGGTGCGGAATGAGTGGGCACTGGTCACGTACCTGTCGTGCGTCAAAACACCTTGTTGATCTCTATCAAGCTTCCTCAAGGAAAAAGGAAAAGGGAAGAATGTGGAGGTGAATCTTGCTATTCAAGAAGATGATGTGTTTGATCCTCCAATATTGTGCATCTTGATGTGGCTGATTATTTTGAATCTCCTAGAGAGAAAATTGATGCAATCAAACAAGTAGAGGATGCTTTGTATGAAGATATATAATTAAGTACTGCTTGTAATTATAGTATTTTTCCCTTTTCTTGTTTTTGTATATATATTTAGGACTTTTTGTAATCGTTTTTTCTTTTCTTATCAATGAAGAAATATGGACAATTTCAATATGTTGAGTAACCCGAAAATGAGCAATGAGGATTTATGTCTAGCGATCACAAAACTACGCACACGATACTCATAAATGAAAAATATTTTTCTAAATTGACAATCTTTGAAGCAAAAATCAATACTATATCGAGTTCTGCAGACTGATTGAAGGTTTTGGAAAAGCAAGTTTTATCTTGCCTAGAGGAACAAAATTTTCAATTAATAATCTTTGTGTTCTCTAGCAAATCAAAGAGAAATCTATTGAGTTTCAAAGATATACGTAATAATGGTTATCATGTTGAAACTGATCGTAAAAATAATATAGAGTATCTCTATATCACATCTATTGTTTCACATGAAAACGATATTGGAAACATCGCCACTTTTTCTTCCGGATTATATTATACTCATATACGAGTAATCGAAAGTTATGCAACAATAAACCGTAAGTTCATGAATCCGAAATATTCGATGTTTGGCATGATCGACTGGGTCATCCAGGATCGATAATGATGAGGAAAATTATTGAAAATTCACATGGACATCCTTTAAAGAACCAGAAGATTCTTCAATCAAATGAGTTGTCATGTGATGCTTGCTCTCAAGGGAAATTAATTATTAGACCATCACCAAAATAAAGTGGGCATTGAATCACCTACATTTTTAGAGCGAATTCAAGGTGATATTTGTGGACCCATTAACCCACCGAGTGGTCCATTTAGATATTTTATGGTATTAATTGACGCATCCAGCAGATGGTCACATGTATGCTTATTATCAAGTCGAAATCTTGCATTTGCAAGATTACTTGCTCAAATAATTAAGTTAAGAGCACAATTTCCTGATTATACAATTAAGACAATTAGACTTGATAATGCTGGTGAATTTACATCCCAAACTTCTAATAATTATTGTATGTCAATTGGGATAAATGTTGAACATCCTGTAGCTCATGTTCATACACAAAATGATCTAGTAGAATCATTTATAAAACGTCTGCAATTAATTGCAAGACCATTACTTATGAGAGCTAAACTCCCTACATCGGTCTGGGGTCATGCCGTTTTACACGCTGCATCATTATTACGGTATTAGGCCGGTAGCCTATAATAAATATTCCCCCATGCAATTAGCTTATGGCCAGCAGCCAAATGTATCCCATCTGAGAATTTTTAGATGTGCAGTATATGTTCCAATTGCTCCACCACAACGTACTAAGATGGGTCCTCAAACGAGGTTAGGAATATATGTTGGATATGATTCCCCATCAATTATTAAATATCTTGAACCCCTGACAGGTGATGTATTTACTGCACGATTTGCTGATTGTCATTTTAATGAAACAAATTTTCCAACATTAGGGGGAGGAATTAAGAAGCTGGAAAAAGAAATTACGTGGAATGCATCATTATTATCTCATTTAGATCCTCCAAGAGATCAATGTGAACTTGAAGTTCAAAAGAAAATTCATTTGCAAAATATAGCAAATCAATTACCAGATGCATTTATAGATGCTAAAAGGGTGACTAAATCATATATACCAGCAGCAAATGCTCTATCTTGATATTCCACGGGAACAAGTTATCAATAATGAGTCTGGAGCACGCCAGAAGCGTGGTAGACCAATAGGTTCCAAAGATAAAAATCTTCGAAAAAGAAAAGTAGTTGAGAATCAAAATGATTCGATAAAAGGTATGGATGTTCCAGAAGAAATCCAAGATACAACTACTCAAAAGAGTATTGATGAAAATCAAACGCTTGAGGATAATAATGAAATTTCTATAAACTATGTTACAACAGGAAAGAGATGGAACCGAAATGATATTATTGTTGACAACATTTTTGCTTATAATGTTGCCCACGATATTATTCATGAAAGTGACGATTTTGATCCAAAATCTATCGATGAATGTAAACGTAGAAAGGATTGGCTGAAATGGAAAGAAGATCCAAGCAGAGTTGTGCTCACTTTCAAAACGTGAGGTTTTTGGACCAGTAGTCCTAACACCAGAAGGTGTTAAACCTGTGGGATACAAATGGGTATTTGTAAGGAAAAGAAATGAAAAGAATGAAGTCACAAGATATAAAGCGAGACTTGTTGCACAAGGATTCTCGCAAAGGCCTGGTATAGATTATGAGGAGACATATTCTCCTGTGGTGGATGCAATAACATTAAGATATTTGATTGGTCTGACTGTATATGAAAAACTTGATATGCATCTAATGGATGTAGTCACGGCATATTTATATGGATCTCTGGATAATGACATTTATATGAAAATCCCGGAAGGATTTAAAATACCAGAAACATATGAATCAAGTTCTCGGGAATTGTATTCGATAAAGTTACAGAGATCATTATATGGATTAAAACAATCAGGACGAATGTGGTATAATCGCCTGAGTGAATATCTGTTGAAAGAAGGATATCAAAATAATCCAATATGTCCGTGTGTTTTTATAAAGAAATCTCAGTCAGGATTTGCTATTATAACTGTATATGTTGATGACTTAAATATAATTGGAACTCCTGAAGAGTTATCCAAGGCAATAGAATATCTTAAGAAAGAATTCGAGATGAAAGATCTTGGAAAAATAAAATTTTGCCTTGGTTTGCAAATTGAACATTTAGCAGATGGGATATTTGTTCATCAATCAACTTATACAGAGAAAATCTTAAAAAGATTTTATATGGATAAAGCACATCCATTGAACATTCCAATGGAAGTTCGTTCAATTGGATGTAAAGAAAGATATATTTCAACTCGAGATGATAATGAAGAACTTCTTGGTCCCAAGTACCATATCTTAGTGCAATTGGTGCACTTATGTATCTAGCTAATAACACAAGACCAGATATTGCATTTTCAGTAAATTTATTAGCTAGATATAGTTCATGTCCTACAAAAAGACATTGGAACGGAGTTAAGCATGTACTCCGATATCTTGAGGGACGATTGATATGGGTTTATTTTATTCTAACAAATCTAGCTTTGATCTAGTTGGTTATGCAGATTCGTTATCTATCCGATCCACACAAAGCTAGATCTCGAATGTGTTATCTATTTACATGTGGGAATCTGCTACATCATGGCGATCGGTGAAACAGACCATCACGGCCACTTCTTCGAATCATGCTTGAAATCCTCGCAATTCACGAGGCAAGTCGAGAATGTGTATGGCTAAGATCGATGACACAACACATTCGTGAGACATGTGGATGGTCTTCTAGTAAACATCCTCCAACAATATTATGCGAAGACAACACAGCATGTATAGCTCAAATCAAAAGAGGATATATCAAAGGAGATAGAACGAAGCATATCTCTCCGAAGCTTTTCTACACTCATGACCTTGAAGAAAATGGCGAGATCTCGATTATAAATGATTTGTTCGAAGGATAACTTGGCGGACATATTTACAAAAGCATTACCAACTACAACATTTGAGAAATTGGTTCACAGTATTGGGATGCGAAGACTCAGAGATCTCAAGTGATGTCGTCATGAGGGGGAGTAAATGTATTATATAAAATATGTACTCTTTTTCCTTCACTAGGATTTTTATCCCATCGGGTTTTTCCCTAGTAAGGTTTTAACGAGGCATATATTATATAAATGGGCATTTAAGGGGGAGTATTGTAAACATGTGTAGGATAAATGCCCATCCACATGCCATTATATCACCCATGCCATGTGGCAAATTATACTTAGACATAGTGTCCTCCATGTGTCCATTTCTCACCAATGCTTAGTGTCCAATTGTTCCACATCCTTCTTGCCATTTAGCCTATAAATAGTGGCTTATGGTGGTTTATGAAAGACATCCATTGGTGAAAATTTCCTCTCCAATTCAATTCATTCTCCCCCACTTTCTCTAATATATTGTTATTTTATCTTTCCAACAAAGTCCACTATCTCATATTTATATTTTACATATATATTTCCAAGCACTTGCATTATTATCATTATTAATATTTTATACATATTAATATTAAATTTCTATTTCCTATTATTATTATTATTATTATTATATTATTATTATTATATTATTATTATTATATTAGTATTTTAATATTGGTAAAATTATACCCGGTTTCCATCCTATTTTTACAATACTAGTAAATTTACCTCAACTAAAAACATACATAGACTAATTTTATTTGTATATATTATCTAATATAAATATTTTATTTTAACCAATTAATAATTAAATATTAAAAAATTAAAAAGAAATTTTTTAATTATATAAACAAATAAGATGTAATAAAATATCTTAGTACATTTTTTTATTAAAAGAAAAAAATATTAATAATACAAATAAGAGAGAGAAAAAATTGTAAAATAATTAATGAAAAGGTTGTGGCCTTGTAGACCAATACCATAAGAAATAAAAATGAGATTAATGAAAGAAATGAGATTTCTCATTTCATCGAGCAATTTATTTCATTTCTATTTTTTAGTAAACACCATCAAATGGAATGCAAATTTTCATTCTCATTTGGTTGAAGTAAATGGTGGCCTAAATTGATTTGATTAAGTGAATCTAAAAGCAAGCATTTGTAAATGGATAAGATAGGTCCAAAAGTAATTTTGAGCAAATCCACTAGTAATTAATATAAAAAATAATTTGAGTCTGTTAAAGTAGGAAACTTAGAGGTATTAGCTAGGTGAATTAAAGTTCTAAAGTTTGTGTATTTGATTTAAATTTATTCTGATATTTTTCTCTATCTATTTTCTTTTCCTATCTTATTTAATTAATGAGATAGATGAGGATTTAGTATTTTTGGTAAATTATTAACTGAGTCCCGTTTCATAACCATTTTGTTTTTTGTTTTTAGTTTTTGAAATTTAAACTTAAAAATATTATTTCTACCAATAAATTTATATGTCTTCTTATCTACTTTATACCTATGTTTTCAAAAACCAAATTGTGTGTACAAATAAACTATCGCCCCATACAATCAAATTGGGTCATGTTTTAATATATGTATATATGATTCTGCATTTTTTTAGTCCTATTAGTATTAAGATATTGAATGTATATTAATTCTAGATATGACTCTACAACAAACTTAGTCTACATTACCTCCATCAACTATGACAGTACAAAGCTCTCTATAAAGAAAACTATTGAACATCAGCCAACAGTTAATTTTAAGGTATTTCGCTATTGCCCAAAATATATATCTTATTCCTTCTTTCAAGCAAAAACAATAGTACTCCAAAAAATATCTTAAGCTTAAGGTGCTCATATTTATTTAGGCAAAAAACAATTTATGATCCTAAACTTATTTGTATCGATAAAAATCCAAAACTCACTTTACATTAGATTTTGTTTGAAAAACTTTCTTTAAATTACATGTGTGCAAACTTATAATTAAATCAATTAAATACATGATCTTTCATGAGTGAACCAATTTAGACCCTCAATTTAAAACTTGTCAATTATTTGAAACGAATGGTCAAAATTGATTTACTTATTAAAATCTAAGAGTTTAATTTAATAATTATAAGTGTATACACGTATAAACTAATATTTTTCTAATAGAATTTAACAAATAGTGCAAATTGATACATTTATGAAAGTTGTTTAGAGTTTAAATTGATACAATTATTAGTTTAGAATTTTTATTGATATAACTTTTAAAGTTTAGAGATATGAATTGATTTTTGTCATATTATTTCTTTCCCGCAAACAACGGTAGGGACGAAATATAGAACATTGAAAAATTAATTTTAAGGTATTTGGCAACGAAAAAAGCTTAGGGGTATCTTGGTTGCATTCATCTTTATACAACCCACTCATTTGCTCATTCACAGTTTGTCATATGGCAAACTGTTATTTATTTATTTATTTATTATTTTTCTATTATATAGATAGGGGGACAACTGCACCCAAAATTTTATTTGTGGTTCACATAACTTTTTCGATTTTGATATAAATATCTTTTCTTTTAAAAGGTTTCTTTCTACCCTTGAAACTTTGTTAGTCCATAGGACCATAGGTAGTAGGACAATTTTTATTAATATTGTAAGTTTGCAAACTTATGGTAAAAATATAGCATGTTTCAAACTATTTAGAAAAATATTACAATTTTAATTACGTAGACGACGAAGATCGTCTCTTGCTTCAAGAAACGACATGTGGCCAATTGTCCTAACTTTTTTAAATACCCTTCACAAATTATCGTACGTTGTCTATTAAATAAATACCCTTCACAAATGTTTGAAAATCTCTTAGGTTGGTGGTACATGGAGCGCGTGAGTTCGAGCCTGGAGTTACGTATTTGTTTTGTTTTATTTTTTTTTCCCTTTTCCCTTTTCCTTTTTTTCCCTTCTCCTTATTTTTTTTTCCCTTTCATGGTTCTTTTTTTATTTTAGTTCTTTTAAAATTATACATGACTATAGTTTTTTTCTTGGTAACTACCATTTTTTAATATTCTAATTTTTTTCCCTACATCTTTTAATATTTTAATTAAGTATTAATTATTCAAATATTTTCCTAAATTAAAATAAATTAATATTACTCCAAACAAAACTATAAATAGTTAAGTTTAGGGGAAAAGGTCAAATTATAACTATTTTCATTTGATTATTATTATTATTATTATTATTGCATATTTTCATTTAATTTCATTTAAAATCAGCTTTCACGTAAAAAAAATTATTCTCCTCCCAAACCCTTATCAAAGCAGTAAGGAAAGTATTACTGTTTACACGTGATTTTAGCGAAGAAATAGAAATGAGACACGTGTAATTGAACGTTGTGTTTGTATTAATTTGAATGTAATGGATTACAATCTCTAATGTTTCTCCTCTAATTCTTTCTCTCTCTCAAGTGTAATTTTTCTGAGGGCTTTACAACTTGTTCTCGGATGTAGATTTGATTCGAGGGCTTCGCAGCTTATTCTCGAACGTAGACTTGTCTTGAGGACTTTGCAGCTTGTTCTCATGTGTAGACTTGTCTTGAAGGCTTTGCAGCTTGTTCTCATGTGTAGTCTTAGAAGAGTATTTGGTTTGCAGCTTGTTGAAGGACTTCGGCTTGTTGCTTGTTGAAGGACTTCGACTTATTGCTTGTTGAAGGCCTTCGACTTGTAGCGTGTCGAAGTCCTTCATCTTACAACTTGTTGAAGGTCTTCGGTTTGTAGCTTGTTGAAGGACCTCGGCTTGCAGCGTGTTGAAGGTCTTCGGCTTGTAGCTTGTTGAAGGTCTTTGGCTTATTGCATGTTGAAGGGCTTCGACTTGTAGCTTGTTGAAGGGCTTCGACCTGTAGCTTGTTGAAGGTTTTCGACTTGGTTCTTGTTGAAGGACATCGACTTCTTGCTTGTTGAAGCTCTTCAGCTTGTTGCTTATTGAAGGTCTTCAGCTTGTAGCGTATTGAAGTCTTCGACTTGTAGCGTGTTGAAGTCCTTCATCTTACAACTTGTTGAAGGTCTTCGGTTTGTAGCTTGTTGAAGGATCTCGGCTTGTTGCTTGTTGAAGTCTTCGCCGCTTGTTGCTTGTTGAAGGCCTTCAGCATGTAGGTTATTGAAGTCTTTTAACTTGTAACTTGTAAAAGTCATTCGCGAAACATTTAAGGACTTGTCTGACAGCATTCCGCACTTAAAGTCTTGTCTTACAGCGTTCCACACTTAAAGGTTCGTGTCCCAACGTTCCGCACCTGGAGACTCGTCTGGCAGCATTCCGCACTTGGAGACTCGTCTTGCAGCGTTCCGCACTTGGAGACTCGTCTTCCGCGCTTGGAGACTCGTCATCCGCGCTTCGCACTTGGAGACTCGTCTTCCGCACTCGGAGACTCGTCTTCCGCGCTCCGCACTTGGAGACTTGTCTTCCACACTTGGAGACTCGTCTTCCGCACTTCGCACCTGCGCTTGGAGACTCGTCTTGCAGCGTTCAACACTAAAGACTTCAGAGAGTGTTCAGCACCTAAGGATTTTGCTCTAAATTCTCTAAGTTCCTTTTGGGAGTGAAATTTCTGAACCTTTCGAATTAAAGGGAAACTCTCTATTTATAGAGCTTTCCAAGGCATGTGGGTTTGGGCTTTAGTGACTTTTGGGCCCAACAACCTGAACTTGGGCTTTATTCGATTTGGGCCTAGTCATTTGGATTTGGGTTTTATTTTTCTTACCCAATTCCATATAATCCAATTTGACCAAAATTAAATTTAATTATTTTGGCAAATTGCATGTTGACGAATTTGTCAATTATTATCTTCAAACTAAATTTAGGACACGTGTCAACTTATCATCGGTCCCAAATTTAATCATTTACAACTTTGTCATTAATTTGGAATAACGACGTGGCAACTGGGGATTGGTCGAAATTTTATGCCTCCGATTTAGGGAGTGTGAGTGAATCTCGAAAAAAGATAATTTGGAATCAAAATTTACGATGTTTGCTCCTAAGTTGACTCCATTTAATGTATCAATTTAATCAAACTATGAATTTGGTTCATAATTTAGATTTTTTTTACTTGACACATTTTCATGCCAACAAAATCAAAATATGAATTTGTGTCAGTACTTTGATTTTCTTGCATGACATAAAATTTGGACAAATTGGAGTAGATTTGGAGTTCTACCCAATTTTTTTTGAACTTGGAGTGGCATTTGAATTTCACTCCACCTTGATTTGTGATAAAATCTGGGCAAATCTCGAGTATGCCCAGATTTCAACTTTGTGGGATAAAATTGAAATTCTATCATGAACTAATTTCATCAACTTTGATTTGTGATAAGATTTGGAGTATGCCCAAATTTTGTTTGGCCAGATAAAATTAAAATTCTACCATGATTTAAACTTGATAGAATCAACTTTATCTAATCTTCATTTGGGATAAAATTTGAAATTCTATGATGATTTAAACTTGATAGAATCAACTTTATCTAATCTTGATTTGGGATAAAATTTGGATTATGCCCAAATTTTGTTTGACAAGATAAAATTAAAATTCTATCATGATTTTGAACTTGAGATAATTAAATTTATCTAATCTTGAGGGATAAAATTTGGATTATGCCCAAATTTTGTTTGACAGGATAAAATTAAAATTCTACCATGATTTTAAACTTGATAGAATTAACTTTATCTAATCTTCATTTAGGAAAAAAATTAGATTTTGAGATAGGATTTGCAGACGATTTTCGATTGGAGATAAGATAAATCAAATTTTGATTTGAGATGAAATCTTATTTCAATCCCAATTCTAACTCCTATTTGAATTCCAACTTTCATTTTGAAATCTGACCTTTATCCTCTTCTCAAGTATAATAGGAGATGATCTCCCTCCTAAAACAAAAGGCTTCATCCATTGGAAGGTAAATAGGTAAGCAGTTTTTTTTTTTGCAAATACGGTGCATTTTTGGGGCCCTCGTCGGTTCCAGGTGAACTTGCAGCTGCCAGATTTCCTTGTTCCGAGCATATATACACTTGTGGGACCCTTGTCGGTGTCGGGTGTACTTGCAGCTACAGGACTTCCTCGTTCCGAGCGCATATACACTTGTGGGACCCTTGTCGATGTTGGATGTACTTGCAGCTACAGGACTCCTCGTTCCGAGCGCATATACACTTGTGGGACCCTTGTCGGTGCCAGGTGTACTTGCAGCTATAGGACTTCCTCGTTCCGAGCGCATATACACTTGTGGGACCCTTATTGGTGCCAGGTGTACTTGCAGCTACAAGACGTTCTCGTTCCGGGCGCATATACACTTATGGGACCCTTGTCGATGTCGGGTGTACTTGCAGCTACAGGACTTCCTTGTTCCGGGCGCATATACACTTGTGGGACCCTTGTCGGTGTCGGGTATACTTGCAGTTGGAGGATTTTCTCGTTCCGAGCGCATATACACTTGGTGGACCCTTGTCGGTACCGGGTGTACTTGCAGCTACAAGACTTCCTCGTTCCGAGTGCATATACACTAATGGGACCCTTTTCGGTGTCAGGTGTACTTGTAGCTACAGGACTTCCTCGTTCCGAGCGCATATACACTTGTGGGATCCTTGTCGGTGCCGAGTGTACTTGTAGCTACAGGACATCCTCGTTCCGAGCGCATATACACTTGTGGGACCCTTGTCGGTGCCGGGTGTATTTGCAGCTACAGGACTTCCTCGTTTCGAGTGCATATACACTTGTGGGACCCTTGTCGGTGTCGGGTGTACTTGCAGCTACAAGACTTCCTCGTTTCGAGCGGATATACACTTGTGGGACCCTTGTCGGTGTCGGGTGTACTTGCAGCTACAGGACTCTCTGACTCCTCTTTTTTTTGTTGACTGCAACCCTCCATTTTTTTATAGGACCATTTTTTAGGTTTGTTCAGGAACACTCGACTCTAACAAGGCCTATGGTGTTCCTGCAACTCTGTTGTTATTTGATGTTATGTCAGAGACAACTTATAATGTATGTCGCATCTCATATCTACTTTGTCTTTTTTTTTTATTTTGTATTTTTTCCTTTTTTTGTATTTTGTTTCTACCGGGTTCATCAGTATTTACTCCATGATGTTATTGTTGGTATGAAACCTCCTAACTTAGTGAAGAAGTGAGTGATGATGGGTGAAGTTTCGATCTTGATCGAACGAAGGAGCGAACACCATGAAATCTCTTGACGTGGCGAATGAGCCAACATCGATAGACGAAACCTCTTGATTTGACGGAGGAACGAGTGCTGAAGGATGAAGTATCCTAATTTCATGAAGGAGCGATATGTCAAACTTGAAATGAACAAATCACTAATTGTGAAGTAGGCAACACTTAACTTTGAAAAACAATCTAAAAACAAGTGGAACACCAAACTTGAAGGAAGAACGTCGAACTTAGAGTTAAAGTGCCATACTAGTTGGCGAACTGCTGTATTTTGAGGCGGAACGCCGAACTTAGAGGCGAAACACCAAACTTGTAAGCGATCAACGCTCAGGCATTAACTTTAAGAGAGTGAAGTGCAGACTTGAATCCCAAATGAGTAATGCTTGAACCTAAGCTTGAGGTGGGCCAAATTCGACCTCAAAGTGGATGAGCAACGAACCAAATTTGAGGGAAACGAAGCTCGAACTAGGGTGAGCGATGAACCATACTTGAGGGGGTTCAAGCTCAAATTTTAGGAGAGTCAATGACGATCCATACTTGAGGGGAACGTAACTCAGACTTTAGAGAAGCGATAAACAAAACTTGAGGAGAATGAAGCTCGAATTTTAGGCGAATGAGCGACGAACAGAATTTGAGGGGAACGAAGCTCAACTTTAGGAGAAAGCAACAAACCAAACTTGAAGGGGTCAAAGCTCAAAGTTTAGAGGGGTGAACAACAAACCAAACTTGAGAGAAACGAAACCGGTACTTTGGGGGTGAGCGACGAACCAAACTTGAAGGGGAACGAAACTCGAACTTAGGAGAGAGCGACAAACCAAACTTGAGAGGAACAAAGCTTGAACTTAGGGGAGAGCGACAAACTGAACTTGAAGGGGTTGAAGCTCAAAGTTTAGAGAGGTGAGCGACGAACCGAACTTGAAGAGGTTGAAGCTCAAAGTTTAGAGGGTGAGCGACGAACCAAACTTGAGAGGAACGAAACCGGTACTTTGGGGGTGAGCGACGAACCAAACTTGAAGGAGAATGAAGCTCGAACTTAGGAGAGAACGACAAACCAAACTTGAGATGAGCAAAGCTCGAACTTAGGGGAGAGCGACAAACCGACCTTGAAGAGGTTGAAGCTCAAAGTTTAGAGAGGTGAGCGACGAACCAAACTTGAAGAGGTTGAAGCTCAAAGTTTAGAGGGTGCGCGACGAACCAAACTTGAGAGGAAGGAAGCCGATACTTTGGGGGTGAACGACAAACCAAACTTGAAGATGTTGAAGCTCAAAGTTTAAAGGATGAGCGACGAACCAAACTTGGGGGAAACGAAGCTCAAACCTAGGGAAAAGCGTCGAACCAAATTTGAAGTTGTCAAATCTCGAACTTTAAGAGGTGAGCAACGATCCAAACTTGAAGGAAATGAAGCTCGAACTTTAGAGAAAAGTCAGCGATGAACCGAACTTGAGGGGAACGAAGCTTGAACTTTAGAAGAATGAGCGGCAAACCAAACTTGGGGAGAACGAAGCTCGAACTTTAGGAGAATGAGCTACGAATCGAACTTGAAGAGGTTGAAGCTCAAAGTTTAGAGGGGTTGAGCGACAAACCGAACTTGAAGTAGTTGAAGCTCAAAGTTTAGAGAGGTGAGCGACAAACCAAACTTGAAGGGGAACGAAGCCGGTACTTTGGGGTGAGCGACGAACCAAACTTGAGAGGAACGAAGTCAGTTCTTTAGGGGTGAGCGACAAACCAAACTTGAAGAGGCTGAAGCTCAAAATTTAGAGGGTGAACGACGCACCAAACTTGGGGGAAACGAAGCTCAAACCTAGGGGAGAGCGTCGAACCAAATTTGAAGTTGTCAAATCTCAAACTTTAAGAGGTGAGCAACGATCCGAACTTGAAGGAAATGAAGATCGAACTTTAGAGAAAAGTCAACGACAAACCGAACTTGAGGGGAACGAAGCTTGAACTTTAGAAGAATGAGCGAAAAACCAAACTTCAGGAGAACGAAACTCGAACTTTAGGAGAATGAGCTACGAACTGAACTTGAAGAGGTTGAAGCTCAAAGTTTAGAGGGGTGAGCGACGAACCGAACTTGAAGTGGTTGAAGCTCAAAGTTTGGAGAGAGCAATGAACCAAACTTGAGAGGAACAAAGCTCGAACTTAGGGGAGAGCGACGAACCAAATTTGAGGAGAACGAAGCCGATACTTTGAGGGTGAGTGACGAACCAAACTTGAAGGGGAACGAAACTCAAACTTAGGAGAGAGCGACAAACCAAACTTAGGAGAAACAAAGCTCGAACTTAGAGGAGAGCGACGAACCAAATTTGAGAAGAACGAAACTCAAACTTTAGGAGAATGAGCAACGAATCGAACTTGAGAGAAACGAAGCTCAAACTTTAGGAGAATGAGCAACGAACCGAACTTGAGGGGAACAGAGCTCAAAGTTTAGCGGAGAGCAAATGAGCAACAAATCAAACTTGAGAGGAATGAAGCTGGCATGTATTCATCCAACTTGCAATGTCTTATTTTCATGAGGATAGATTTTTTTTAGAGACTGAACTTAACAGTTTTTTTTAAATTGCCTACGTACCTTTGAACAAAAGGGATCAAGTCATAACGTAGTTCATTTTTTTTTTTTTTTTTTGCCATTCACCTTTTAAGCTCATGTGGGCCAGGAGCATCATGCAGTTTAGGCTCTTGCGACAAGGAGCTTTCTTTACATCTTAGATGTTGCTTTCATCATCATGGTCTTGATCATGTCCTTCATTTGTAGGATTTGTTAAGACGATGAGATTTTTTCTTCACTTTCAAGGAACTCTCTGAGTTTATGAGAACAAAGAGCTTCCTTTTCATACCCGAAGGAACAAGACTGTGAATCTTTTGGTCGTTGTTCACGTCATCGAACAGTTCTACCTTCAAGGATTTCATCTTTCTTTCATGTCGATCGCTTGTTACTTTGAGGCGATCAAAATAGATGTTGAAGGTCGATCGTTCTTTGATGTGGAGACACTTAACCCTGGAAGGTTAAAGGTCGAGGTGAGGCAGGAGTTGGACCTTGGTTTTCTTCTTCTGTCGCGACCATACTCATCCTTTGGAAGACTGAAGGTTGAGTAGTTGAAGGCTTGATGCGATCGAAGACGGAAGTCCTTTGCTTGACTTCTTTTGTGTCGCCAACTTCATTTATCTCAATGTAGTATGAACTTGCAGAGTTTTCTTCCTCTCTTTCGCTAGGAAGAAAATCTCTCAAGAAGAATTCTTTCAAGGTCACCGATTTGCAAGGTTGAGGATGATTTTTTTTTTCTTCCTTTCAGACTTAGGTTTCCTTGGATTCTTCTTTCTTCGATGTTTGTCCTTGCATTTGAGGCTTCTAAATTGACAAGAATTGTTTGAAGCTAAATTTTGTCTTTGCTTATTCAAATGAGTCACCAGAACCCGACCTTTGCCTTTATCATTGGTAGGTTTGATCGCATATTGAGGTTCATCTCTTGGCACCTCATGTTGAAACCAAACAGGTTCCATGGTCCCAAACTGGACTAGGCACACTTCTTGATCTTGAAGCGAACTAGAGTGTGTTTAACTGCATGTACTTGTTGTTACTGCAACATGATATGAATGAGCTACTTCATTAAGGTCTAGCTCAATTTTTCCTTCTTTAGTTGACCTTAGGATTAACTCCTTTAGGATGAAACATTTCTCCACCGGGTGACTGACGACTCGATAATACTTGCAATAGTTGGGATCATCGACTTTGTCCATCTCTTCCGTCCGCTTACACTTTGGAAGTTCGATCAGTCTTATGGCCAGTAGTTGTTCAAACATGTTAGGAATGTCAGAATCCAGAAAGAGATAGACTTTATTCCGTATTTCCTTTAGACTTAAGCGACGTCTTTCATTTTCTTGTTGCTTTTCGATCTTCTTGTACTTTTGCTTTGAAGACAACTTGAGAGGGGTTGTACTGACAACCATAGACTCTTCTAGAGTCGTCTCAATGCCACTTCCTTCTTCCTTTATGCTAGGGTTAGAAGGTTTTTGTCTCCCCGACTAGCAATACTCAACTTCATATCGTAGGCGCGAGTTACTAGCTTTTCAAAGGTGCGAGGCTTTATACCTTGGAAGATGTAAAACAGTCCCCAATGCATGCCTTGAATGCACATTTCGACAGTTGATAGTTCAACGAGACGATCTTTGCAATCGAGACTCATGGCTCTCCAACGATTTATGTAGTCGACAACAGGTTCACCTTTTCGTTGTCTAATGTTGGTGAGCTCGAACATGTTGAAGGTGCGTCTTGTGCTGTAGAATCGGTTGAGAAACTCTTTTTCAAGTTGTTCCCAACTCACATCGATTCGGCTTGGATCAATGTACCACCAAAAGCATTCTCCTTAAATGTTTGAACAAACTGTTTGACTAGTAGATCTCCTTGCTTGCCAGCATTTTCACATGTCTCGATGAAATGCGCAACATGTTGCTTAGGGTTTCCTTTTCCATCAAATTGTTGGAACTTTGGTGGTTTGTATCCAATTTGCATCCTCAAATTATCAATAGTATATGATTTAGAATACAAGAGAGAACTTTGAGAACCCCAATCATATTGAGTTATGACGAAGTTAGTTATCATGTCCTACAGTTGTTGGACTTATAGTGAAGTGATCGAAGTAGAGGGTTGTGGTTGATCATCTTGCACAACAACCTTCTCTTTGTTTCGATCTTCGACGACAGGAGTATGACTTGATTTAGCGGCATTTTGATTCTCAATCTGATTCTTTAAGTATGCGATTTGAGAATCTCTTTCTTCAATCGCTTTCATCAAGTTGTTGATTCGCTCCTGCATCTTTTTCAATCTCTCTTCCTTAGTGCTTGTTTCAGTCATCATGACAGACACTACATCTGAATAAAAATCAAACAAAGGGTTACACTTGACCAGAAACTTGTTGTTAGTTGATGCCCCCAGCAGTGATGTTACTCCATCGTCTTCCAACCTTAGTTCATTAGAGCAACTATGGGCAGTAGAACCCGTGTACAAGTTACTCATGACAACGATCATCGAAGAAGTCTTGAATGACATTACTTTACTCTGCTTTGAGGTGAGAAAAAGAGATGAGAGGTAGAGATGGTCCCACCGGGCGTGCCAATTTGTTTACACGTGATTTTAGCGAAGAAATAGAAATGAGACACGTGTAATTGAATGTTGTGTTTGTATTAATTTGAATTTAATGGATTACAATCTCTAATGTTTCTCCTCTGATTCTCTCCCTCTCTCAAGTGTAATTTGTCTGAGGGCTTTACAACTTGTTCTCGAACGTAGATTTGATTTGAGGGCTTCGCAGCTTATTCTCGAACGTAGACTTGTCTTGAGGGCTTTGAAGCTTGTTCTCATGTGTAGACTTGTCTTGAAGGCTTTGCAGCTTATTCTCACGTGTAGACTTAGAAGAGTATTTGGTTTATAGCTTGTTGAAGGACCTCGACTTGCAGCGTGTTGAAGGTCTTCGGCTTGTAGCTTGTTGAAGGTCTTCGGCTTATTGCTTGTTGAAGGGCTTCGACTTGTAGCTTGTTGAAGGGCTTCGACCTGTAGCTTGTTGAAGGTTTTCGGCTTTTTGCTTGTTCAAGGACATCGACTTGTTGCTTGTTGAAGCTCTTAAGCTTGTTGCTTGTTGAAGGTCTTCAGCTTGTAGCGTGTTGAAGTCTTCGACTTGTAGCGTGTTGAAGTCATTCATCTTACAACTTGTTGATGGTCTTCGGTTTGTAGCTTGTTGAAGGACCTCGGCTTGTTGCTTGTTGAAGGTCCTCGGCACTTGTTACTTGTTAAAGGCCTTCAGCATGTAGGTTATTGAAGTCTTTTAACTTGTAACTTATAAAAGTCATTCGCAAAACATTTAAGAACTTGTCTTACAACATTCCGCACTTAAAGACTCGTCTTACAGCGCTCTGCACTTAAAGGTTCGTGTCCCAACGTTCTGCACCTGGAGACTCGTCTTGTAGCGTTCTGCACTTGGAGACTCGTCTTCTGTGCTTGGAGACTCGTCTTTTGCACTCGGAGACTCGTTTTCCGCGCTCCGCACTTGGAGACTCGTCTTCCGCACTCTGCACTTGGAGACTCGCCTTCCGCGCTTGGAGACTCGTCTTCCACACTTGGAGATAAAGGGAATGAGAATCTCCAAGCAGCGGAAGACGATCGAATCGTCATGGTATCATTACGCAACTCAATTTTGTTAAAACGATCTACTAAAGATCTAGGCTAAACATGCTAGAAAAGGAAGAAAAAAAACAGTAAGATTAAAGGTACTTGTTGAAGACACTCTTCAAGATTTCTTCCTCAGATCACGAACTCTTTGTGCTTCTCGATCTCAACGAACGCTTCCCACGAACGGAACCCGAACATCACCACTTGGAGTCTCGGTTGTTCTCTTTTGGAAAAGGGAAGTTTGTGGGAACTTTGGTTATTTGGAGAGGGAGGAGAATTGAGAGAGAGTAGAGAGAATTCTTCTTCTCTTCTTTGATGAAAAACAAAAAAAATGAGAGAATAGTTACATTCTTTCTTGCAAGAAGGGATTATATAGTGGAATGATGGAGTTAAAATCTCCACATTATTACCACTTTACCACAACCATAGGTTATGCAAATCTCATTTGCATAACCACATAATATAAGATATCTCATATCTCATATTGCAAATCTCATTTGCATTAATTGTGGATTAATTAAATTGAATCACATTCAATTTAATTTCTCTCAATTAAATTCTCCAATTAGTCCTAATTCAACAATTAGGCTAACCTATAGTTTATTATGAATCTCATTCACATTAAACTATATATTATATCATTCATATCTCATATAAATGACATAAATGCCCTTAAAGTGAAATTGAACACTTCAATTTCATACCAAAACATTAACCCTTCTTTTAACCCAGATTGAGCCAACCGAGGGACCTAATGTGTAACGCCCCTAATTTTCTACACAAATCCAACTAGAGACGTCACTAGATAGCACCCTCTGCGCCGAAATTTCGGCAGCATAACGGCGCTATTCGGACGAAACCAAAAATTTCCTTAACCTGTTTAAGCAAGAAACACTTCTAAGGACTCTTTTCAATGCCCGACCTCTTCCCAAGCTACAACAAAACAGGTCGGGCTCCAGCAGAACACACAACAGAGACAACGGAAGCACTAGACAAAAGTTAAACGAACATGCTGAACAAGGAAAACTAACTGAATAATATCATGCTCAACAACCCAAGGAGTTCAGAAAACCAATGAACGAATAACAGTAGTTAAAGTGCAACCCATAAGTACAAAGAATGCAAAGAGCTTCCTAAGTTCCCAAAGTTTAATTCTCTTTAAAACAAGATAGGTCTCATAGCCCGTCGTGTCGCCACCGTCGCTCTCCAGCTCACTGTTTGCCCTTACCTGCAACCAAAGACAATAAAGTAGACGGGTGAGTATAAGAATACTCAGTAAGTAGCCCACTCACGTCCAAGCTACTAACATTCACATGTGCACACATAGGGTAAAACAGATTCGTAACCAAAGTATCTTAGGGACTCAAGACTAGGCGCTCACGTGTCTACCTCACCCCGAGACTCACCGACGATCCAGAAACCTAGGCGGCCATAGACGGGGACGCGCCCCAATGCGAAAGAGTGATCACTCTAACGCCCACACAGAACGCAATAGAGCCTCGACTCTAAAGCCCACACAGATCGCACAAGGGCGGCCCACCCAGGTGCCCACACAGAGATCACATAGGGTGCTCGACCCCATGTCCACACAGATCGGAAAAAGTGCACTGCACTCGACCCTACATTACCAAGCTCGCAAAGGGTGCACTCGACCCTAATGCCCACACACCTCGCATAAGGCGCACTCGACCCAAATGCCCACACAGAGATGCCAGCCTAAAGGTTTTGTCTCGCTCGGGGTCACTCAGTGGGTTTGGTAACGCTAGCCTAGGAGGTTAAGCTCAAATGTTTCTCCTAGGTTTCCCCTAAACCGTTCCAAGGTCGTCTTGAAACCGAGTCCCTAACCAACAGTCTAAACAGTCAACCACACATTCCGCCAATCAACCTTTTTCCCAACCACGGAGTTAACTAGTCACCCATGCCTAGAGCATCACCAACTCTCGCTCGGCCTAGGGATCAATCACACGAAGCACATTACCACACGAGCTCGAGTCTCACTTAGCAGCCCAACACAAGCAACGCAATCACGACAATAAGCAACACGTTCAGGAGCACGCAAGAGATCCAATCACAAAACTTATAAACGATACAAGGGTAAACCACGGCCCGAAAAGGATATCCAGAGTCTCATGCACCCAAAGAACAATCTAGCACTCAAACAACAATTATAAGGCCAATCACAAACACCCCATACTCAAACTCATTCGCTTATGAGTTTGATGTTAAACCAAACAACTACTTACCTCAAATAAAGTACGCAAAAGGGAGGTCCTTACTCCACGTTAGCGACCCTAAGCACTGCAGAATAAAGACAAACGATGCACAAGTTCGGTTGTGAGTCAACCTTTTGGCTCTACTACTCTAAAGCACAACTCGAGCGAACTTAATCAAGCTAACATGACACCTAATGTGCATCTAATCTGGTAAACACGGTTGAAACGACAAGTTCTAAACTCGAAATTCATAACCAAAAGATTCGAACGAGTCTTACCCACGTTCACGAGTGAAACGATTCTTCGTTCAATCTTAGCCTCGATATTCCTTCAAAGATCTACCCTTAGGTGACGGATCCAACTCGTCCAACAAAACCAACACAAATCAATGAGAGATAGATTCGATTAGGGGCAAATCGGATCGGATCCGAGGAGAGAGACACAGATCTCAAGAGAGAGAGGGGTTGCACGAGAGAGGGCATATCGATGAGAGGGAGAGAGAGAGGGAGAGGAAGAGAGGAATCGAACGAGGGAGGGGGCGGATCGAGAGGGGGCGGCGGAGAGGGGGCAGTCGAATGAGAGAAGCAGAACGGAAGGAGAAGTGAAATCGCGCGAGAGGGAGAGAGAAAGAGAGAGACCGACGGAGAGAGAAGATCGAGCCGGCGAACGGAAACGAAGGAGGAGAGGGAGGGGAGCCGCCGGCCGCCGATTCGGCCTCGCCGCGGCGTACCACGCTGCTGCGAAGGAGACGGCGGGAGGGGCGCCTCTCGCGAATCCCTTCTTCCGCGTTTCTCCTTTTTTTTTTTTTTTTTTTTTAAACCCTAAACTTAAAGGAAAGAAAAGAGTGAACTTACCTTGACTCCCTTCTCCCAAAACGCTCGATAAGAAACTTAAGGCTGCCCATCCAATTTAAAGCAAGATTTAGAAATGTTTGGGCTCCTGCGAGATCCAAAAGTCAATTTTCTTGGCCCAACACTTTTAAAAAGTTAAACAAGTCAAAAATTAACCCTGAAAGGAACCAAAAACTTACTTGAATTTATCGGGCGTCACATAATGGACCTACTGAATGAATGGCTCCAATGATCTCGAGATTAATCACAAAACTCTTTGGCTTGGTTAACCAACATTCATTAGCTACGGTAACACTCCACTATAGCCCGTAGTCGCATTCCCGCGGTCTGAGTAATATTACGTGTCCACTGATATAACCAATGCCCATGAGTCGACCCTTCATAGGTTGTTCGTAGACACGGCTGGGTCAAATTATCGTTTCACCACAGTGTCTACCTCTTGTTCCTTAAGTCCCCACTACTCCTCTAATGAACAACATATTGTGATGGTCCAACCATACACAACACCATTCTCGGGCGGTGAGAAGGTGGGCGCGCCTGTCCAAGCCACGGAGACAACACTTAAGGAACAACCCCTCTAGTTTCCCTAAAGGCGGGAATGAGTGAATTCCATCTCGCGTAGTTAAGTTCCCAGCTCCCTACTTGGTTCTGTCCCTGAGAAGATAGGCATATTGGGCGAGTAACTATGACCACCCTCACCCGTACTAGTCAAAGGACAGGCCCCCGCAGACAAGAGTCCGTAACACGCTCGGGATTGTGTCGAGTCACTAATGGTCATCTCACGGTTATTAGTCCTTCATCACAATCAGCGGTGTTACATCGATGAGGTCTAATAATTCACGGTCCCGATCTTGTACAATCTCATTGCACAGGATGCCCCCACTCGCATGTCAACCACATGAACGAGTCAGATCACCTCGTTTGTATCTAATACAAAGCGGGCCACATCCACAATGTATCCAGGATTAGGTCTCCAACTCTATCCATATCACGTGAGACCGTTCGGGTCATTAACTCGAACGTGATCCTCCTGTGTGTCCACTACACACCGCTTCAAGTTCTAGTTCTCTCATAAATTCAATGACCACGGAGCTTAGTTTATTGGAAAAGTTTATAAATATTGCGAGACACAAAGTGATGAAATGAATAACTCTTATTAATTTCAAACAATATATTACAAACACGAGATTAGAAAAAAAATCCCAACAAACTCCCACTTGGACTAAGCTAGTGGAGAAAATACATTTCTGAAATGTACATAAATTATAATGAAGTAATACAATAAACTAGGGCATTGAATACCCGTTTACACATCTCTCACTTGTCCTAGTCAGGAAGCTCTCGAAGACCCAGACTCTCTAGGTGACCCTCAAACACCGTAGCCATGGGGCTTTGTAAATGGATCAACTACGTTGTGCTCCGACGCTATCTGCGTGACCGTCACGTCTCCGCGGTGCACAATCTCCCGTATCAGATGATACTTACGCTCAATGTGTTTGCCTCTCTTATGGCTCCGAGGCTCACGTGAGTTGGCTCTCGCACCACCATTATCACGAGCGATTGTGATTGTAAGTTCATATTTGGAACAACTTCCAAATCTGTCATGAACTTCCTAAGCCAAACAGCTTCCTTTGCAGCTTCACAAGCCGCAACATACTCCACTTCCATAGTGGAATCAGCGATGCATCCCTGTTGTATGCTTCGCCATACTACAACTCCTCCATTCAGAATGAAGGCTGACCCCGGAGTGGATTTCCTAGAATCCTTATCGGTCTGAAAATCAGAATCCGTGTATCCCGTAAGGATCAAATTTCCACTGCCATACACTAAGCTGTAGTTCCTCGTTCTCCTAAGATACTTGAGGATTTCCTTTACGGTTGTCCAGTGATCTAATCCTGAATTGGACTGATATCTACTGACAATTCCTACTACATAACAGATGTCGGGCCTAGTACACAACATGACATACATCAGGCTCCCTCAGCCGAAGCATATGGAATCCGTCTCATATCCTCAACATCTTGAAGAGTCTTAGGACACTGATCTTTAGACAAGTGAACCCCTTGCCTGAAAGGCAACAATCCCTTCTTGGAGTTCTGCATCTTATATCTAGACAACATCTTGTCAATATAAGACGCCTGAGACAAGGCTAGCGTTCTGTTCTTCCGGTTCTGGACAATCTAGATACCTAGAACGTACTGAGCTTCTCCCAAATCTTTCATTTGGAATTGCGAAGCTAGCCACTTCTTAACGTCAGTAAGAAATTCTACCTCATTCCCAATGAGAAGAATATCGTCCACATACAACACCAAAAATGCGAAAGTTTTGTCAACGATTTTCTTGTAGACACAAAGCTCGTTGACATTTTGATCAAAGCCATAAGATTTGATTGCCTCATCAAACCTTATATTCCAAGACCTCGAAGCTTGTTTCAGCCCATAAATGGACCTATGAAGCCGGCAAACCTTTTGCTCTTGGCCTTGGGCACTAAACCCTTTGGGCTGGTCCATGTAGATGGTCTCATCAAGTTTACCATTCAGAAAGGTTGTCTTGACGTCCATCTGCCATACCTCGTAGTCATAATACGCGACAATGGCGTAAGGATCCTGATCGACTTTACCATGGCAACAGGTGAAAAAGTCTCCTTATAGTCAGCCCCTTCAACCTGGGTAAAACCCTTTGCCACTAGTCGGGCTTTGAAGGTCTGCACCTTCCCATCTACGCCACGTTTACGCTTGTAGATCCATTTGCAACCAATAGGTTTGACCCCATCCGGTTGATCCACAAGCTCTTAGACAGAATTGAAGTACATAGACTCCATTTCCTGGTCCATAGCTTTAATCCATTCGTCTTTGTCAACATCAACCATTGCCTGATCATAGGTCAATGGATCCTCACAATCATCATCAGAAGCGACAACGTGTTTCAACTAAACCCATGTAGCGATCGGTCCGTCTCACGCCCTCCCACTACGTCGAGGCATTCCCAACTCTTGGGAACGGATTTGACTAGGCGTGCTAGATCAACAACTCTTATTGACGTACTAGCCCCATCAAAGAACTCTTGGCGATGTACTCGCCCATTTCATTTAACACAATTTTACTCCTTGGTAAATGATCCTCGACGTGGTCTTCCTCTAGGAAAGTGGCGTTTGTCGACACAAGCACCCTATTTTCCTTAGGATCGTAAAATAGACCACCCCTAGTCTCTTTAGGGTAACCTACGAATAGGCACAATTTCGAATGGGGTTCCAAATTTTTCGGGTTTGACACCAACACGTGGGTCGCACACCCCCAAATTATGAAGTGATGTAAACTGCCTTTACGTCCACTCCAGAGTTCGAAAGGTGTTTCACAAACACTCTTCGATGGAACATTGTTCAAAATATAAACCGCAGTCTCCACTGCGTATCCCCAAAAAGAATCAGGAAGACGAGCATAGCTCATCATTGACCGAACCATGTCCAACAAGGTTCTGTTTCTCCTCTCCGATACACCATTCTCATTGTGGCATACGGTAAGCGAGAGAGTTGGGATGTAATTCCGTGTTCTATCATATAGTCCTGGAATTCATTGTCCATGTACTCTCCACCTCGACCCAATCGAAGTGTTTTAAGCGATTTTCCTAAGAGGTTCTCAACCTCGAGTCTTGTACTCCTTGAACTTTTCAAGAGTTTGAGACTTCTTGTGCATTAGGTAAATATACCCATATCCGAGTAATCGTCATGAGAGACACAAAATACTCATAACCACTTGAGCTTTAACATTCATCGGACCACGAGAGGTCGAATGTACTAACTCAAGAGGCTCTTTGGCTCTATATCCTTTTCCACTAAAAGGGCGTTTGATCATCTTGCCTCAAGGCATGACTCACACACCAAGCAAGAGTTTTCTTCCAACTCGTTTAGAAGTCCACTCTTCACTAGTTTCTCAATCCTATTGAGATTAATGTGGCCTAACCGTAGATGCCAAAGATGGGCATTTTTCTTAGGAGAAACTTTCGCTTTCTTAGTTCGCGTTTCAGCTGTTTTAAACAATTCGATTGTTCAAAACACTTTTGACCGAATTTGGGTTCAAAACATATAGATTGCTCTCAAGCGGTGAACAAATCAAATTTCCATTTAGAAATAAACGCTTTATTACTCTTGAATGAAACAGAAATATTTTGTTCTAATAGGCGGAAATAGAAACTAGGTTTCTCGTAAACCCAGGAACTATGTACATATTATCCAATAATAAGTACTTCCCGCCAAAGAACAACTTCACCGTGCCTATTGCTGCAGCTGAGACAACTTCTCCGAATCCAACCCTGAGTGTTATCTCACCCTCTTGCAGCCGCTGCCAGGAACTTAATCCTTGAAAAGAAGAGAAAACATGGTTAGTGGCGCCTGAATCCAATATCCAAGCTGAGTCATTACTCTCCACTAAACAAGTTTCTGTGAAGAGTAAATCACATTTACCGGCCACCTCCTTTCATCAAGGAACTTGGGACAACTCCTTTTCAGGCCTCCGTCCCCGTTGCTGTAGAAACACTTTCTGGCAACATCCTTGATTTCTTTTCCTTTTAGGGCGGCAGCGGTCGACCTTAACTTCCTTCAACTTCTCCTTCTTCCACTTAGGGCCTGAAGAGTCTACAGACTTTATCCCAGAGGTCGAACCCCTGTGAGAAGGTCTTAAGGCAACACTTGCCTCAGCTTCCTGTCCCCTAGTTTGCACCAAGGACTGGAAGGTTTGTAGATCGTTGAATAGGGTTGTTGAACCGTGCACCTGAGGACCCTCCTCAATGAGCGCGAACTCTTGGTCGTCATTTACCAAAATCGTGTTTATGTTGTTTTTCCAACTTTGGAAATTATCTCCCACTAATTTATCGGATGCGAGTAGAGCTATAATTGCGCTAGACATTTTTAGCTGAAAAATTAAGAAAACTTTGTTTTAGTCTCGCAAAACTTTTGAAATCCAATAAAGTTTTAGCAAAATTGTTTCATGATCCCTAGGTCATTCAAAATTTTGCAATGATACCCTGAAGGTTTAGAATGACCACCACCGAAGGGTGAACAGAACACTCCTCCTCTAGGACGAGACTTTCTCGATCAGACCCTAAGCCCAGAATAACTCTTATTCCATTAGGCGTCCAATTACCATTGTTCGGTCGAATTCATTAACACTTAACGAATTCTGTGAGTGTCACCCTCAATCTTTAAGTTTCCAAGCATCCGTCCAAACAATAGCCACCGAAGGGTGAACCAAGAAGGAAAACCAACCAGGAAACTGTATCCCTTTCGGAAATTCACGGTGTTCCGACTCCCATGATCAGGCCCTTCGAAGGGATTGTCTGGTCCAGGCCAAACTAGCAGGCAGATCATAGGCATCTCACGGTGTGAATCGAAAGAAGAGACCATGGGTCTCATTTTCACAAGTCTCGCTCCCACTCACTATAAGTACTCTCTCCATCCACGATGATATTGACCTATACAAATGCCACCTGAAGGGGGACGCTCCAATTTGCGCCACGCCGAGTATAGATCTCACGGTGCGGACTTAACGGAGATTTGTGGTTGGAAATTTAAATGTATCTCATACACTTTATTTCCTCCCACTCAGCACTTTAATTTTAAAAGGGATTGACCTAGATAAACCGGCTAAAATTTACCTAAGTCTACCAATATAACTCTTATATGGTATTAACCTAAGTCTATAATCACATTATAACTTAGGTCTATGTGAGTTAATTAACACACTTTTAATTAGCGGCACTCACAATAAGTATAATCTAAGAATCTTCGGACTGAATTCACTCCCAGGTCGGTTTCCAGGTAGGGGTGTTCCGCAAGCGTCAACTTAAATACCCCAACCTTAGACAAAACCTTCCTTAGACAGAGTTACTAATTAGTCTCCATTCATAGACTAAACTTTGATTTCCTAATTTCTAATCTCATTAGAAAAAGAAAACTTAAGTCTAATTATTAAAGTTCTAAACTCTTTAAAACTAATAATTAACTTAGGTTGCATGCATTTCTATGTTATAGTACTTGATCATTCATCACATGAATAACTATATACTATAACATAATATAATTCATCACATGAATATAAATGCATGAGCATACTTTAATTTAAAAAATATAACACTTATATTAATTAAATTAAACATGCATTTAATTATATTATAACTCTTATAATATAACCTATCATGCAAACTATATATTATAACTCTTATAATATAAATGATGCATGAAATGTTTAATCTAAGGTGGGATTTTAAATATATATGACATACATTATGCACATAGAAATTAATTAAAATATACATCTCATGCATAAAATAATTAAACAGCAAAAATGGACCGATTTTTGGCACCTAGGGGCAATTATTTAATTAAATAACATTAATATAACACTTATATTAACATTATTTAATAAAATAATTACAATTTACAAATTATAAAATAAATTAAAAATACTAAACTAACGCCCCACTAAAAACTTTAAGCCCACGTTCTCGTGAAACCGCCTCCAAAGAATCGCTCCTCAACGCGCGGCGTTGCGTAACGCCGCGGCGGCGGCGTTACAACGGCGCCGCCGCCGCGTCGACCAACGTTCTCAACGCCACGTATCGTTCTGTAACGCCGCTTCATCTGCAGGGCCTCCGTCCGCAAGGACAACATTGAGACGCCAAAGGGCAGCGTCTCAACGCCATCGACAGAACAACAAACTCTTTGTTGTTCTTCACCGATTTTCGCCTGTTTTCGCTCCGATTTCTTCACAACAACTCTTGCCACGAACGACCCGGACTTACAAACTCGATTTATTTTCTAAAATGCCCAAAAATACGGGCCCTTTACATTTGATCTCATCAAACAGAAAATAAATCTAAAATGCCAAAAACCGAAACATCCATTCAAGCAAACCATCATTCATCTCATGAAATTAAGGCAATTTACCCACCTATTTTAACAAAAACAGTGCATAATGAAGAACCATCGAAATGACTCTGATACCACTTAAAGGGAATGAGAATCCCCGCGCAGCGGAAGACGATCGAATCGTCATGGTATCATTACGCAACTCGGTTTTGTTAAAACGATCTACTAAAGATCTAGGCTAAACATGTTGGAAAAGGAAGAAACAAAACAGTAACATTAAAGGTACTTACTTGTTGAAGACACTCTTCAAGATTTCTTCCTCAGATCACGAACTCTTCGTGCTTCTCGATCTCAACGAACGCTTCCCACGAACGAAACCCGAACACCACCACTTGGAGTCTCAGTTGTTCTCTTTTGGAAAAGGGAAGTTTGTGGGAACTTTGGTGTTTTGGAGAGGAAGGAGAATTGAGAGGGAGTATAGAGAATTCTTCTTCTCTTCTTTGATGAAAAACAAAAAAATGAGAGAATGGTTACATTCCTTCTTGCAAGAAGGGATTATATAGTGGAATGATGGAGTTAAAATCTCCACATTATTACCACTTTACCACAACCATAGGTTATGCAAATCTCATTTGCATAACCACATAATATAAGATATCTCATATCTCATATTGTAAATCTCATTTGCATTAATTGTGGATTAATTAAATTGAATCACATCCAATTTAATTTCTCTCAATTAAATTCTCCAATTAGCCCTAATTCAACAATTAGGCTATATAGTTTATTATGAATCTCATTCACATTAAACTATATATTATATCATTCATATCTCATATAAATGACATAAATGCCCTTAAAGTGAAATTGAACACTTCAATTTCATACCAAAACATTAACCCTTCTTTTAAACTAGATTGAGCCAACCGAGGGACCTAATGGACCTACAGTGACGGACTCCAATGATCCGAGATTAACCTGTCAAACTCTTTGACCTTGGTTAACCAACATACATTAGCTACGGTAACACTCCACTATATCCCGTAGGCGCACTCCCGTCGGTCTGCGAGAATATTACGTGTCCACCGATATAACCAATGCCCATGAGTCGACCCTTCACAAAGGGTTGTTCGTGAGACACGGTACTGGGTCAAATTACCGCTTTACCCTATGTCTACCTCTTGTTCCTTAAGTCCCCACTTTGCTCCTCTAATGAACAACATATTGTGATGGTCCAACCATACACAACACCCTTCTCGGCCGGTGAGAAGGTGGGCGCCCGTTGTCCAAGCCCTAGAGACAACACTTAAGGAACAACCTCTCTAGTTTCCATAAAGGCGGGAACGAGTGAATTTCATCTCGCGTAGTTAAGTTCTCACCTCCCTACTTGGTTCTGTCCCCGAGAAGATAGGCATATTGGGCGTGTAACTGTGATCACCCTCACCCGTACTAGTCAAAGGGCGGACCATGCAGCGGGAGTCCGTAACACGCTCGGGATTCGGTCGAGTCACTAATGGTCATCTACGGTTATTAGTCTCTTCACAATCGGCGGTGTTACATAAGTAGGTCTAATAATTCACGGTCCAGTCTTGTACAATCTCATTGCACAGGATGCTCCCACTCGCATGTCAACCACATGAACGAGTCAGATCACCTCATTTGTATCTAATACAAAGCGGGTCGCATCCACAGTGTATCCAGGATTAGGTCTCCAACCCTATCCATATACTGTAGACCGTTCGGGTCATTAACTCGAATATGATCCTCCCTGTGTGTCCACTACACACCGTTCAAGTTCTAGTTCTCTCATAAATTCAATGACCCTGGAGCTTAGTTTATTGGAAAAGTTTATAAATATTGCGAGACACAAAGTGATGAAATGAATAATTCTTATTAATTTCAAACAATATATTACAAACACGAGATTAAGACAAAAATCCCAACAGGAGACTCGTCTTTCGCGCTTCGCACCTGCGCTTGGAGACTCGTCTTGCAGCGTTCAACACTAAGGACTTTAGAGAGTGTTCAACACCTGAGGATTTTGCTCTAAATTCTCTGAGTTCCTTTTGGAAGTGAAATTTCTGAACCTTTGGAATGAAAGGGAAACTCTCTATTTATAGAGCTTTCCAAGGCATATGGGTTTGGGCTTTAGTGACTTTTTGGGCCCAACAACCTGAACTTGGGCTTTATTCGATTTGGGCCTAGTCATTTGGATTTGGGTTTTATTTATCTTACCCAATTCCATATAATCCAATTTGACCAAAATTAAATTTAATTATTTTGGAAAATTGCATGTTGGCGAATTTGTCAATTCTTATCTTCAAACTAAATTTAGGACACGTGTCAACTTATCATCGGTCCCAAATTTAATCATTTACAACTTTGTCATTAATTTGGAATAACGACGTGACAACTGGAGATTGGTCAAAATTTCTATGTCAACAATCACATTATTAAAAAAAATAATAACTATATTTATGTCATTTTAAGGTGATTTAAAATTAATTCAAATGAAATTATGCAAAAAAAAAAGAAAAAATCAAATGAAAATGGTTGTAAATGAAATTTTTTTTCCTTAAACTTAACTAGTTTTTTTTGGTATAATATTAATTTATTTTAATTTAGAAAAATATTTGAATATTTAATACTTAATTAAAATAATGAAAGATATAAGGAAAAAATTAGAATATTAAAAAAATGGTAATTAACGAATAAAAAAAATTATAATCATGTATAATTTTAAAAGAAATGATATAAAGAAATAACCATGAAAGGAAAGGAAAAAAAAAACAGAAGGAAAAAAGAAAAATCGAAACTCAAACCAACAACCTCATGCACTTTAATATAGTGCTTCAACCATCAAACAACATAAGTAATTTGTAAAATTTATGTGAAGATTGTCTCTTGAAGAGACGACCTATGATAATTTTTTTTAAAAAAAATTTAGGACAGTTGGCAACATGTCGTCTCTTGAAGGGATGACATGCTGTCACGTGGCAACTTCAACCACCTAATTAAAATTACAATATTTTTCTAAATAGTTTGAAACATGCTATTTTTTACAATAAGTTTGCAAACTTACAATATTAATAAAAATTGTCCTAGGTAGTGTAGTGTGTCTCCCTCTAATATTTCATTTCTTTTTTCTCACCGACTATTCTTCCTCTCAAATTTCTCTCGAGTATCATTAAAATTGTAATTAAAATCTTACGTTAATTAGACATGAGAGATGATGGATGTATAAGTAATTGATAATTACTTTTATCGATATAATCAATTTCTTTAATGAGCTGATTAATAGAGTAAAGAAACAATCGAATAATCAAATAAATAGTACAAATGATCTAATGTAGGAGCATGACATTAAATTTTCATCTACATGTCGATATTTTCATCGATATTTCCACATATCTACAGGTTCGACATCAACACCAAGAGTGAATCGATATTTCCATTATATCGTACAAAATTGATGAAATATTAAAGAAAATAGTAACTGTAGAATTGCAACCAATTGTTGGGTTTTATGTCCTAAAACTCGTGGTTTTGTAAACTGAATGTATATTCTATATCACAATAAAGTTGTTATTGAAATTTATTCAATAAAGGTGTTATTGACTATTGTGTATTGTGTAACCTTAATCCAATAAAGAACCCTTGGCTATAGGATGAATACTTGAACTTTATGTGTGACATAAAAGTGGATCAAGTTCAAGTTATAGCCAGAACAGTCTATAGTATAAGGATAGGGTTGGGGACCTTATCCTGGGGACACTATGGACGCGGCCCACTTTGTTGAGAACAAACGATGTGATCCTTAATCGTTCATGTGGAGACATGTGAGTGGGGCGCCCTATGCAATGAGTTTGCATAAGATCGATCAGCGCAATAGTCACTTAGACTTTATAACTCCGTTTCTTGCCTTAATCGACTATATTCATCCGATGACCTAGGTAACTCGATCTTAATCTGAGCGTTCTATGGACTCTGTTTATTCGAATTATCCTTAGATTTGCATGGGTGAGAGTGGCTCGAGACCGCCACTCAATAAGCTCCTCGCCATTTCGTGGATAAAACCGGGTAGATAGTTGGGAACATAGTTCGGCAAGATGGAATTCATTCCTACCCGCTTTAGGGATTAGTAGAAAGGTTGTTCCCTTGAAAATCTCGACTCGGGTCTTGAACAATGGGCCCATCCTCTCATTGGCCCGTGAGGGATTTGGTTTCTTTGGTTGGACCACAAACCAATTGTTCATTAGAGGATCAGTGGAACTTAAGGAACAAGAGGTAATTACAGGGGTAAAACGGTAATTTTGACCCAGCTGTAATTACGAATGACCTGTGAAGGATCGACTTACTAATCATGGTTATATCAAGTGGACATAAATATATCTACAGTGAGGAGAGTGCAACCACTGGGCTTTAGTGGAATGTCCGGTGGTTAACGAATGTTGATTAGCTAGGCTAAAGAGTTTGGCCTGGTTAATCTCGTATCGTTGGAGCTCATGATCCAGAGGGGTCCATTAGGTCCTCCTTACTAGCTCGGACTTAGCCTTATAACTTTTTGAGAGAAAAGAATTTGAATTGTTCAAATTCAAGTTTGGGAGAAAGCGTTATTTATATGTGATATATTTAACGAATCATAGCTTAATTATGAATTAAACTATGATTAATAAGAGGTGGATATATTTAAATATGATTTAAATATTGGGATCGGGTTTATAACATGAATAAGGATTCATGTTCAAAAAAATCGATCGAGATCGGACAATTTATTTAATTTAATATTTGATATTAAATTAAATTAAAAAATTAATTAATTAAACTAATTTTGAATTATTTAATTAATTATATTAATTTTAATTAAAAATCAATTTAATATTGATTTTTGAATTAAAATTAAATGTAAAATGAGGGATTTTCATGATTTTCATGAAAAACAAGTTGCCAACTTGCCCAATCTTACTCATCTTCAAAATTCACCAAAATTGGCCACCTCCATCTCAAAGCATCCTCATCACCCTTGAGTTGTCACTCCATTGAAGCTTTTTGAAGCTTTATATAATGGTGATTTGAGGTGTTTTGTGAGAATTACACAGAAAATTCAATATTCCCGAATTAGTGACCTTTGAGGTCTTTTCTTCCAAATTCTCTTAACCAAGGATCCCACAATCCGTTCTAAGGCCTGAGGGTAGTAGGGAAGACTCTAACGGTTGTCCACGAAGTGTTCGTGCTGAAAACCATCAACCGGGTGAAGAGAATTTTATCTTCAAAGTTGAGTTTTCTATCCCTCTGTTTTTCCAGCTTTAAGCATGTTTTTTATTTTACAAAATTGATCAACTTAGAGTGTTCAGGATCCAAAATTGCTTCCGTTTTCTTAATCTACACTCTTTCACCAATGATTACTTGAGTTACTGTATGTTTACCTCTGTAATTTTTGTGAGGAAAAAAAAACCTGGCATATAAAATGGATAAAGTTACAAAGAGAGAGAGGTGAAAAAAGAAATTGTACTCATCTTTTGTAAAGCCTATCTCCAAGAATTAATAGAAGTTTCGGCTCTTTTCCATGGATGTAGGTCTCTGTACGCCGAACCACGTATTTCTGTGTTGCTTTTCTTCTTCTTTCTTTGCTTGTTGTTTTCATTTTCTTCATCTTGTTGAAGCTGTATTGAAAAGCTTCTCCTCTACCAAAGAGTTGGTTTTATCATTTTCTTGTACTTCAGTCTTTGACAAGAAAAAAGGTGAAAACACAAACGTGGCAAATTCATATTCACTTCTTCAACACCTGTCAAGTCATCACCATTTGTTAGTTTCCTTTAGCCCAACAACCCAACAAATTGGTATCAGAGCTATCAAGAACTTCAAGAAAAGCAGAATCTTGAAGATCGATTGAAAGTTAAAAAAAACACAATTATAGCAGTGGCAAGGTACGAAATTGAAAAATTTTATGGAACAGGTGACTTTGGTTTATGGAAAGCAAAAATCAAAGTCATTCTTGGACAACAAAAGGCTCATAAAGCCATCCAAGATCCTTCGACATTACCTGCCACATTAACCGAGGATGAGAAAGAAACCATGGATCTTGTAGCTCGTGCAACTCTGTTTTTAAATTTAAGTGATGATGTTCAAAGAAAAGTGGTAGATGAAGAAAGAGTCTTTGATATGTGGACAAATTTGAATGACTTGCTTGAAATTAAAGATCTCCCTAACAAGATGTACCTAAGGGAGAAATTTTTCACATTCAAGATAAACCTTTCAAGTTCTTTGACAGAGAATCTCAACAATTTCAAAAGATTAACCTCAAAATTCAAAAGCCAAAGAGAGAAGATAGATGCAAAAAATGAAGCCTATGTTCTTCTAAATTCACTTCCAGAAGCCTATAAAGAAGTGAAGAATGTTTTGAAATATAGAAGATAAACAATTACCACTGATGCAATTATTTCAGCCTTGAGGACAAGGGAAATCGAATTGCAAGAATAGAAAAAGGAACATCAACAAGGAGAAAGTCTTTTCATTAAAGGCAAATACAAGAAACAGAAAGAAGGGAAACACAAGAAAAATGAAGAAAACAAGAATAAATCCAAGATTAAGTGCAACTATTATAAAAAGGAAGGTCACTTAATTAAGGATTGTTACTGTCTCAAAAGGAAAAATAAAAAAGAGCAAAAAGATAAATCTGCTGAAGTACAAATTGAAGAGAATTCCTCCTTTTCGGATGCTTATATAGCTATTAATGGAGATTTTGTAAACCAGGTCAATCCTTTAGACAAGCAAGATTGGGTTTTAGACTCTGGTTGCTCATTCTACATGACTCCAATCAAGACTTGGTTTAAAGCCTACAAAGTTGTAGGCATGGGAGATTTGTCTTTAAAAATCCAAGATGGATCTATTCTACAACTTAAAGATGTGAGACATGTGCCTAATCTAAAATGAAATCTTATATTTTTAGGCATGCTTGACTCCATTGGTTATGAATACACTGGAAAAGGAAGCACTTTTGAAATAATAAAAGACTCCAAGACAATACTTGTGGGAGTCAAAATGAATGGACTTTCTGTAGTCAAGGATGTGCATATGGTTAAAACTGCCTTCACAGTGAATGATCACAAATTTTCAGAAGGAGATTTATGGCATAAGAGACTATCCCATATAAGCCTTAGGGGCTTACAAATTCTCTCAAAATAAGGGATATTACCACAAGGAATTAGTGATAAATCTTCTTTTTGTGAGCATTGTGTGATGGGTAAATCAACAAGACATATCTTCACCAAAGCCCAACACATAACCAAGGGCATACTAGACTATGTCCACTCAGATCTATGGGGCTAACACCTATTCCATCAATTAGTGGCTCAAGGTATTTTCTAACTTTTACTAATGATTGCTCTAGAAAAAGTTGGATTTATTTTCTCAAAACAAAAGATCAAGTATTTGAGAAGTTTAAAGAGTGGAGAATTTTGATTGAAACTCAAACCTCTAAACAAATTAAATTCTAAAGAACTGATAATGGTTTAGAGTTTTGTGGAGAAGAGTTTAACAAATTTTGCAGACTAAATGAGATTTCAAGGCACAGAACAGTAAGGTACACACCCCAATAGAATGTGATAGCCGAAAAGGTTAAATAGAATCATCATGAAAAGGGTGAGATGTTTACTTTCTGATGTTAATTTGCCAGAGAAATTTTGGGTTGAAGCAGCCTCATATACTGTCTGCACCTTAAATAAAAACCCACACTCATCTCTAAACTTGTTGATTCCTGAAGAAAAATGGACCAACACTCACCTAAACTTGATAACCTAAAGGTTTTGGGGTTGTGTTGGTTATGTTCATCAAAATCAAAGCAAATTGAAAGCAAGAGTTGTCAAGTGTATGTTTGTAGGCTTCACTGAGGGAGTAAAAAGGTTTAGGCTGTGGCATCCTACTTAGAAGAAGTGTATAAACAGTAGAGATGTAATTTTCAGAGAATTAGAGATGTTTATGCAAAAAGACAACTATGTAGTTGTTAATCCACAAGCTATGACAGATAAAATCAAGGTGGAGGTGCCTATAAGACAGAATACAACCACTGCACCTTAAGTAGAATCAGAAAAAGAAGCTGATGGGTTGTCTGAATAAGAAGATATTAATGAAACATATCCCGAACAACCTAATCTGAGTGATTATTCACTTGCTAGAGACAGGTAGAGAAGAACCATTGTGCCACTAGCAAGATATGCTCAACTTGACTATGCAAACCTTACTCTTAATGCTTTTGAGGCCTTTAATGATCATGAACCAACAACATTTGAAGAAGCGGTAAATGGTCTTAATGTTAGAAAATGGATTGAGACTATGAATGAAGAAATGGATTCACTAAAGTTAAATGACACTTGGTCTTTGAAGCCTTTTCCTAAGGGCAGTAAACCTATTGCCTCTAAATGGATCTACAAATATAAAGTTGGTATACCAAATGTTCAAGAGCCAAGGTTCAGGGTTAGGTTGGTTGCTAAAGGCTTCACACAAAGGCAAAGGATAGACTATACTGATATTTTCTCACCTGTGGTTAAGCAAACATCAATCAAAATGTTATTGTCTCTGCTTGTTCAACACGACTTAGAGTTGGATCAATCAGATGCCAAGACAACCTTCCTATACGGTTTTCTAAATGAAACCATTTATATGGTCCAACCAAAAGGTTATGAAATAAAAAGTAAAGAATGTCTCTATTGTTTGCTAAATAAGTCTATGGACTTAAACAGTCTCCTAGATGTTGGTATCAGAGATTTGATGAGTGTGTGGCAAAAATTGGGTTCCAAAGAAGCTCTTATGATACTTGTGTTTATGTTAACACAAACTTCTTTAATGATAGTGTTTATTTTCTCTTGTATGTGGGTGATATGTTATTGACAGAGAGATCTAAAGAAAATTTGAAGCATGTCAAGGATCTTTTAAAGTTAAAAAAGGATCCTTGGGATTAAGATTAATAGAGAAAGAGACAAATCACTGCTCCACATTAGTCAACAAAATTATGTGATAGAGTGGTAAAAAGGTTCTATATGGTTGATGCAAAATCAGTCTCTACTCCAATTGCTCAACATTTTAAGCTTTCAGCAGCCAATTCACCTAAAGAAGTTGATGTTGAGCATCTAAATCAAATGTCATCTATACCCCTACAACCAAGCAGTTGGCAATTTGATGTATCTAAGGATTTCAACTAGGCCCGGTTTATCTTATGCAACTAGTCTAGTGAGTAAATACATGGCTAATCCGGGTAAAAGACATTGGGAGGATACTAAATGGATACATAGGTATCTAAAGGGAACCTTACAAGCCAGACTAACATATAAAATGAGTGATAAACCAGAAGTTGAATTATATGGTTTTGTTGACTTTGATTATGCACGGGATTTAAATAAAAGAAGATCCCTATCTGGCTATATTTTCCTAATGGAAAAAAATCTTCTAAGTTGGAAGGCTACTCTACAACCAGTGGTAGCATTATCTACTATAGAAGTTGAGTTCATTGCATTAACAAAAGCAATTAAGAAAGCCTTATGGTTAAAAGGATTGCTTCATGACTTTGCTTTAGATGGAAAACCGTTAAAATCAATTGTGACAACCAAAGCACTATACATTTATCAAAGAATCCTCAGTTTCATAACCACACAAAACATATAGACATTAAATTCCATTTTGTGCGTGAACAAATTGAAGAAGGAAACATAGAGGTTCTGAAAGTACATACCTCTGATAATGCAACATATATGTTAACAAAGCCCGTAACTCATCTCAGTTCAAGAAATACTTTGAGTTGATTGGCTTTGATTTGCCTGGAAAAGGATGAATAGAGGAGGTTACCAAAGGAGAAGGTTATTTCTTCATTTTTTTCGTTGGTTTCAAGGTGGAGATTTGTAGAATTTGTAACCAACGATTACTTGAGTTACTATATGTTTACCTCTGTAATTTTTGTGAGAAAAAAAAAAACCCTACATATAAAATGGGTAAAGTTACAAAGAGAGAGAGGTGAAAAAGGAAATTGTACTCATCTTTTGTAAAGTCTATCTCCAAGAATTAATAGAAGTTTCAGCTCCTTCCCATGGATGTAGGTCTCTGTACCGAACCACGTATTTCTGTGTTGCTTTTCTTCTCCTTCCTCTACTTGTTGTTTTCATTTTCTTCATCTTGTTGAAGCTGTATCGAAAAGCTTCTCCTCTGCCAAAGAGTTGGTTTTATCATTTTCTCGTACTTCAGTCTTTGAAAAGAAAGAAGGTGAAAACACAGACGTGGCAAATTCATATTCACTACTTCAACACCTATCAAATCATCACCATTTGTTAGTTTCTTTTATTGGGCCTTTATCTTTTAACCCAACAACCCAACCGTAACAAAATGTAATATAATGTAAATATATTATAACAACTATTTTAACTCATTTAAAAAATGTAGAAGATTTCTTTTCTAATTTAAATATATTTTTATTTTTATTTTTAAATTTTGTTTTTCAGAAATATCCATATCTACATCGACATTTTATCGATATTTCCATCGACATTTCCATGAAATTGAGACTTCGATATTTTCATCGACATCGACATTTTAAACCTTGTAAAGGGGATTATTTAGATTAAGCTACTTAATTTGTTAAGGCACTGATTTGATAACTATTTGATTGGTTTTGTGGTTTTTTACCAATTAAGCTTATAAATATTATTTTCGCTCATAAATTTTCATATTTTCCTATCTACTTTTTATTTATGTTTTTAAAAATCAAACTAAGTTTTGAAAACTAAAGAAGTAGTATTCAAAAACTTATTTTTATTTTTGAGATTTTGCTAGAAACTCAAATAAAAGATGGAAACATTTGTAGAAAAGATGAAATTCACTATAGAGAAATTATGAGAAAAAGAAACCCAAGCCAAATTTTAAAAATTAAAATTAAAAGCTTATCAAATGGGACATTAGTTTTTTGTTTTTTTGTTTTTGAAAGTTTATACAAATTAATTCCACCTATTTGGATTTCCTTACTTTGTTATCTACTTTTTACCTATGTTTTGAAAAACTAAACCAAACTTTGAATTTTTTTTTTTTAATTTGACTAAGAATTTAAACAATTTTTTTTTTAAGAAATACGAAATTCATGGATGGTAGAAAACGATGAGAAAATAATATAATTTTAAAAATCCAAAAACTAAAAAAAGTTATCAAACAAGCTTTAAATCTTTAATCATTAAGACTATTTCACCAACTCATTAAATTATTTGGTTCATTAATGACTTATTCAATTTAAATAAGTGGATCATCTATTTGATACTTGTTTAATTCGTTCATCAATTTTTTTCGTACAGTTATTATATTATTTAAATTTTAAGATTATTTCACCAACTGATCATTAAAAATTATTTGGTTCATTAATGACTTATTCAATTTAAATAAGTGGATCATCTATTTGATATTTGTTTAATTCGTTCATCATTTTTTTCGTACGGTTATTATATTATTTAAAGGGGAATTGTGATGGGTAGCACAAAATATTAGCATATTTGCAACCTTAGCTATGATTTTTTAGATTTGCAAATCTAGCAAAAAAATTTAAACCTGATTTTCGTTTTTTTATTATTCCAGATTTACCCTCATTGGTATAGCGGCGAATTATATCAAGAGTATATCTGATATACTTTACATTTGGTATATCAGTAGTATATCTGATATACTTTACATTTGGTATATCAGTAGTATATCTGATATACTTTATATTGGTATATCAAAAGTATATCTGATATACTTTATTTTTATATACCAATATTTACCTAAAACGAATTATGTTAATAGCATATTATTGATATACTACGGATGCCCGTCTTTTAGGTATATGATTTAGAATGATATACTTCCTATATATATCCGTAGCAAATTAGAGATATTTTACATATTAGTATATCACTAATGTACTTCATTTTAGATATGTTTATTTCACAAATATACCTAGCATTTAGTATATCATTATTATATCAATAAAATGAACATATATCATATGTGAGTTCTTGATATCTTTAATTAACTTTATATACATATATCAAGTAGTATATTAGTGATATACTCTATACAATAACACATCTCACACAATAAGATATAACAATCCAATTTGGTTTTAAATTATGAATTCTACAAAATTTAAAAGCATAACTGTAAATTTACTCTACCTCAAAATGTCGGACATTACAAATAGTTTTTGAGATCCCGTTGATATACTTAATATTAATGAATAAAGTATATCATCATAAATCACTATCAAGCATAAATCACTATTTGTGATATATCGTTGATATCTTGAAATAAAGTATTTTGGTAGTATATCACACCGATATATACTTAATATTAGTGAAATCAACGGTTATTAGTTATTTTTTGGTTAGATATATCATTGGTATATATGATCTATTGTTAATAAACTAATGATTTTTCGATATTGAAAAACACGGGAGGGCATTTCCAAATCTAGCAATACTTTTTGAGATCCCGTTGATATACTTAATATTACTGAATAAAATATATTAGCATAAATCACTGTCAAGCATAAATCACCATTTGTTATTTAAATAAAGTATATCGTTAGTATATCACACTGATATATACTTAATATTAGTGAAATCAACATATATCATATCATTCATGTAGTTATTTTTTGGTTGGATATATCATTGGTATATCAGATCTATTATTGATAAACTACTTATTTTCTCGATATTAAAAAACACAAGGGGGACATTTATAAATCTAGCAATAGATTTTGAGATTCCATTTATATACCTAATATTACTGAATAAAGTATGTAAGCATAAATCCCTATTTGTGATATAATGTTGATATACTAAATAAAGTATATCACTAGTATATCACATAGATATATACTTAATATTATTGAAATCAATAGAATCAGTAGTATATCACTTATGCAGTTATTTTTTTGGTTAGATATATCGTTGCTATATTAGATCTATTGTTGATAGACTACTGATTTTCTCGATATCGAACAACACGGTGAAGGTATTTGTAAATCTAGCAATAGTTTTTAGATACAATAGTATATTTGATATAATTTATATTTGGTATATCAGTAGTATATCAATAGTATATTTCATTTTAGATATATCATTAGTATATCAATAGTATATCATAAGTACATCATCAATATGTTTTTGATAGACTATTGATAGGTTATTAATATACTTCAGATTGAAAAACAGGCGTGAAAAATATAAGGGTATTTTTGACTTTGCACGCCATCCTGCTTTTGGGTTTGGACTTTTTTTGTTGCTATTTTTGCAAATTGCATTAAGGAGTGATATGGGTGCAATATTTATATATTTTTTTGCTATTCATGCAAGTGCCCCTTATTTAAATCGTAATGTATTATCAAACAGCATCAATTTATCTTTCAAAGTATTTGATTTATTCATCAAATTAATGAAATAAATATATTCATAACATCATTTATTCTCGTTGAAATATTGTGTTCATTATGAAATTTCATCAACTCATGGAAACCTCATCTCAAACGTGACATCTTTAGTGACATCTTTCATTTGAAAATTGAAATAAAAAATTGCAATCTAAAGTTGGCCTTTATTTATTTATTTTTGACACAGTATCTATTATCTAAAGTAGCCTCTCAAGGACAATTTCAGTCGACTATATTCCAAAAGATGAAACATCATCAAGTCATGTCAATAAATAATTTTGAAACTTGCAGATAATTTTTAGGATAAGTTATAAAAAATGTCTTTCAACTTCATACTTTGTTTTAAAAATGTCCCTAAACTTTCCAAAGTTTCATTAATATCCTTGAACTTTCAACAAAAATTTAAAAATAGGTCTACCGGAAACTATTAGTACTTTGTTTTAAAAATATGCTTGAACTTTCAAAAGTTTCATTAATATACTTAAACTTTTAACGAAAGTTAAAAAAATACCCTTAGTACGTATATGGATAAAAATCATTAGTACCTTGTTTTAAAATACCCATAAACTTTTAAAAGTTGTATTAATATCATTAACTTTTAAAAAACAAAAGTTAAGAAGTGTCCTTAGCGTTAGTATATACATGAAATGACTACTATTTATCTACACCTATTATACCTTTTTCTTCTATTTGCTCACTCTCTTTGATTTGCTTCAATTTATGTATAGTCTAACACTTCTTTATTTTCTTCTTTTTTCTCTTTCTTTTTCAATACTCTCTTCCTTTCTTCTTCCATTGTTTAAAACTTCCCTCGTCTCTCCAATCTTCTTCAATATTATAATTTTAAATAAAATAGGAGGAGCTCTCTCTCATTTCTAAGCAAATCAAAAGAGAAAAAAATGGAAGATGGAAGTAATGAACGGTAGATTAATGTTTTTTTGCCGATATACTAAACATTTTTTTAAGGTTACCGGTATTAATACAACTCTTGAAAGTTCAGGAGTATTTCAAAATGAGCTACTAACTATTTCTGTACATATACTAACGATAAGGATATTTTTATTTTATTTTTTTAAGTTTAAGGGTATTAATGAAACTTTTGAAAGTTGAGAGGTATTTTTTAAACAAAATACTAACGATTTCCATAAAAAACTAACGATTGAGGTATTTTGAACTTTTTTTTTGAAAATTCAAAGGTATTAATGGTACTTTTGGAAGTTCATGGGCATTTTTAAACGAAATACACAGTTCAAGGACAATTTTTATAATTTAGCCTAGTTTTTATTAAAATGTGTTATACCTTATTTATCTTAAAATTAGTTCTTACAATAAATTTATTATTGTTAGTTTTTTTTAGAAAAATAAAATAATTTTTATTAATCTTCCTTCTATAAATTTTAAAAATATATTCATATCATATCTTTTTTTTTAATAAAAATTATTTTCATTATTTTATAAATTTAGATAAAAATTAACTTTAAACTAATAATATAAACTAATTTTAAGATTTATTAGAAGTAAATAAAAGGAATAAATTTTAACATTTTAAATACAAGTACTAAAGATGAAATAAGACCAAAGTAGAAAACTAAAAATGGTATTTTAACTTACTATATTTTAGTATATAATTTCGATAGTACCTTCTATTTCAACTTATATTATTTTAAATTAAATTATAAATTTAATCATTATACTTTTAGAGAGGGTCTAATAATTAAGTTTCTCATATTTTAACTTTGTGTCCCTTAAATCTCTGGGTTATGAGACTATTTTTAAATTTTAAAAATTTATTAGGTATAAAATTAAGAATTTATAATTCAACGACTTTGGATAGAAAATCGAATAATCAACCTTCAAGATAATATATATGTTATTCTCCATTAAACTAGAATCGGATTGAGTGAAAATTTAGAGATTTATTAGATACTTTTAAGATTTAAGGACTTATTATAGACACATATTATTTATTTATTTAGATACCAACTTCAAATTTTAGGGAACCAAATAACTTATATATATCTAAGAAATAGCATGAAAAGAAAAATTATTCTATTTTCATCTTTCTTAATTGTATGATTAAAAAAAAGTTCAAATCTGATATGAATATTTTTTCTTTTTACAAAAAACACATTCTATTTTTTCTGTTAATTTTTTTTAATATATCATATCAACTTTTAGCTTCTTAAATTTATTAGTTATTTAACAAATTAGAGTAAAATATCATATCTTCGTCATTTCCTTTTTATATATATGTAAAGAGGTTGTAAAGAGGTTGAAGATTGTTTTTTTAGTATGTAAAGAGGTTGAAGATTGTTTTTTTAGTTTACTTAGCTTGTGGATTGGAAAGATTTGAACCTTCACGCCTCTTGAACCTATAATTTTTTTAAAAAATATTAATATATTAATTAATTAAATTATGTTGAAATTAAGTATTAGAAAAACTATTTCTGATAGTACCAGATACTCCTTTTAACTAAAATAAATAAAAAGATGAATCCCACATCATATTTTTATTGATTTGTGGTTGAATATTAATGGTAGTGGTACCAACTACAGTATCTGCTCAATATTATTATCCTGTTTTAGAGCATGTGTTCATCATATATTGGAACTTTATTGTTATTTCCTCTTCAATTAAGTTCAATACTCTATTTTTTATTTTAGTTTCAATAATAAAAGTTGGAAGTTGGAATATCAGAGAGATTATTAATATTTTGATCAATTAAATTACATTTAGATTAAAAATGGATATTCTACTAATTAAGTCTTGTGTTGCGGTTAAGTCATTAAAATCTAAAACTATATATCATATAGGTTTTTTTTTTCTTCAAAAAAAAAAAAGTGTGGGGTTGGGAGAGAAATCACAAAATTCTACAATTGATGTTACAAGACACACATCTTATCTTTTTTTTTTTTTTAAAAAAATTATATATAAAAAAAATTTGGCAGACATCATTCTCAATTAATATTGGGTAGTTAAAATACTGCTCACTTTGGTTTACTTGAAACAGAGAGATGTCATTATCTTGTGAGAGGAAAAGGGTATTGTTTCTATTCCAACTTTGGAATCTCTCAAAACTCGAAGCTTTGTGATTAATGATTTGACAATTAGTCTTCTAATTAATTAATAAACAAAATTACAAGTACTCCTCTTTCTTTGACCTTTTTCCTTTTTTTTCTAGGAAAAAAAAAAAAAAAAACTACCCCACAAAGTGCTCTCCCATTCTTCCACTAATCTTTAGCCTTATTCCAAAAAAATTATGACAGTAAAGGAATTATTGGCTTATGGTTTTATCAATCTTTTTTCCTAATGGATAAATATGACGCATGAGAAAAAGAGGTACATGCGAGTGACCATAAGGATATGAAAGTATAGTTGAGAAAAACTTAAAACAATTGATAGCTACTACCTATACCAACAAGGTGCACATTCATTTTCGATGACTCAATTATAGGAACTTCACACTTAAGCGTGCTTGACTTGCAGCAATTATATGTTGGGTGGCCTTTTGAAAATTTTCATAGGGAGCATGTGAGTGGGAACAACATGCTGAAAGGGCCTCGTGTTAGTTTGTTAGCTGAGAACTCCATAGGGAGCATGTGAGTGAGGACAAAACATGCTGAAAGAAGCCCATATTGGTTTGTGGGGATAATGTTTTCACTCTTACAAGTAGTAATAGATGATATGTGATATTGCTAGCTCGCAGGTGATCCTGAACGTGGGGTGTTACAATAATAAAGTTATTCTTAATTTTTATATCATGGAATAACATTCTAGTTAAATGGTAAAATACTTTTTCAACTTCCATCCTCCAAAATAATTTTAGGAAAACTAGCAAAAATTAGTCATATATATTTTATGATGGACTAATTAATACCTTTTTTCTCATTTCTTTTTCGTACACACTTTCCCTTACTTTTATCTATCGAATATTTCTTGTCAACATGTGTTTTACTCTATAATCGCTCTATGCACATAAATAACAAACATTTTTATTGTTGTTCAAAATATTACTTCTTTATAAACACATTTCTTTTTTTTTATTATTGTGTTGTCTCTAAACATTTATTATCTCTCACCAAAATGTTTCTAATCGTCATACACATACTTTTTCATAATTTTCTTATTCTATTTTTTTTTTCAAAATTCACACTTAAAAGCAATTATTAGCGTCTTTTTATTCTAATTTCTCTTCAAAGGCACACTTTTTCCTTTAAAAAATTCATTTTACACACGTCTTTCACTAATATTTATCTGCATGTTGGTTTGATCAACAACTTCTTTCTAACTAATTTAATGTATACATTTTTTTCCATTACATATTGGTTGCATACCTTCCTTAAACCCACTTTTTTTCTTTTAAACAAATTATGTTTCACTAATTAATTTCCTACAAGGCTGCAAGCCTACAACACATGTTACCTGTTTAACTCAATTTTTTTCCCAAATGAACCTCTCATTATATGTGCACTTTCTCTCACTAACTGTATGAAAGTTGTTTAGTCTTTATCTAATCCATTAAAAAATAGAAATATTTTTTAGATATAACAAATATGTTATAGATATTTGTTAGGGAAAAGATATGTATTGAAATGAAAAGTTGTATCATATTCAATTATCAATAGTTAGTTTTCATATTTGTAAAACCAAGGAGATGATTAAATATTCCAAAGAATATTATTTTAATGCTTATTATATTACTATAGGACTTTGACTTCTCCCCAACCATATATTGCTGTGACTTGGGCTACAAATCTAAAATCACTTATGAAAAAGAAGCAATATTGTGTGTAACAAGCAACAACTTTTTTATAATCTTTATGAACTTATTATATACATTGTTCTTGAATAGTTTTTGTTTCAATCATTTAAATCTTGGCATCTTTGAATTATCTAGAGAATAATACACCTCAAATCTTGAGGTTGGTTGAGGGATAAAGTACATCTCTAGTTCTTGAACTTTGATATGTATGTATTTATTCAAAGAGTCATCTCTAAATTCTAAAATGTTTTAATTATGTTTGTTCGTTTGGGTTTTAGTTTGTTTTTTTTTTGTTTATTTTGAGAATTAAGCCTATAAATGTTACTTTCACTTATAGTTTCCTTGTTTTGTTATTGAATTTTTATATATGTTTTCAAAATCCAAGCCAAGTTTTCAACTTCAAAACTAAAAAAAAAAATGTTTTCAAAAACTTGATTTTATCTTTTGAAATTTGGTCAGGAATTAAAATGTTTTCTTAAAAATAATGAAACTCATGATAACGAAAACGATGAGTAAATTAGTACAATTTTAAAAAACAAAAAACCAAATGATTATTAAATAAGGTACTCTTAAAGTTTTTATGTTTTAATGAGCCGATGCCATGTTAATGTTTTACTTAAATTTTGATGTAGTATACATATTGATTATATCAACGGGTGATAATTTGATACGATGTGACCTAAGGGAATAGACCAGTTATGATAAAATTAAGGGCAAGGTGTGTGTACAAATAAATTTGATAGAGTCGATGAGAAAAATATGTTTTAAGCTAAATTTCATTTGTTGCCACATCGTATCAAATTATTATTGGTTAGTTTGATCAGTGTACCACATTACATAGAATTAATGATGTTAAACCCCACTAAAATCAAAATCATAAGTTCAGATATGTAATTGAAACTGGTAAAAACTTGTGACTAAATATATAGCATTATAAAAATTCAAAAACTAAATTTATAATTTAATATTTTTCGATAAGAAATATACTATTAAAAACGAAAGCAGTAGATAATGAAAAGTCACAAAAGAAAATCAACACACACAGAATTTACGTGATTAACTAATGTTGTGTTAGCTACATCTACAGGGAGAGAGAGAGTAATTTTATTAACTGAAAAACGAGATAACAAAATTACACCGAAGTAGATTAATTCCAGATAGAAACAGATTAATTTGAGCGAAACCCCGTAGTTAGTCATTTGAATTGTAAGTATCTAAACTGATTGGCATCAGCTCATCAACTCTTTTGGACATACATATTTTGTAAAAAAGTATTATCCATTCTGCCTTTCAATATCTTTCTTTTTTTTTCAGAAGAATTGAATCAATAGTTTATTTAAAGTATCTCCTAATGAATAAACTTTCCTATTTTATGTGCAAAAGGTATAAAATTTCGATCCATATCGATAAAATATTGATATAGATATATATTCTAAAAAAATTATAAAAACAAAAAAATCAACAAATATTTAAATTATATAATATTCATATTAGTGAGATTTTGTTACCTTTTTATGTTTTATCAATTTTTTTATGATATAATTAATGAAAATGTCGAGTCATTTCTATTTCGAAATCAAACCCATCACATGTAGAAATGTTGATAGAAATTTAATACTATAGGGTTTTTTGGAGCGCTAAGTGGATTATAATAGTCTGTGAGTTATTACAGTATGTAAAATTATATAATATTATTTAAAATGCAGAGTTGTTTAGTTTGGGGTTATAATAATTTGTGTTTCAGGTGCAGACTATACCACACGTTATGATAACACAAGTTATAATAACTTGTGCCCCAAATAGGACCTATATGTGTAACTTTATATATAAAATGAAGAATAAAAGAAGTGTGTAAATCAAACTAGAGTGAAAATATGTAAGAGAGAGATTGAAATATATGCAAATTACTTTCATCTCTAATCAATCCCGTGTGAATAAATTTTGTCAAAGTGAGCATAATTAACAGTAATTGACATGTACCCTCAATCAAGAGATCAAAATTAATTCGAATTCTCCACCCAAATATTATATTGTTGAACTAAAAAATAATTGTGAATAGGTTTTATTTTCCTTTTTTTAGAAGATGGGTTTTTTTTTAAAAAAAAAAAGCTATATTCATTATCTAACAAAAATCTATATTTGTGACTAATTTAGAATAAAACTAACGAACATATATTTACAATTATTTTAGAATATAAAGTCATCCAATTAAATCTTCAAAATTAATTAGTTATCAAAATTGATAATTATAGTCAACTTAAACATAACCCAACTGGTATAAAATATGCACTTTCAACTAATAGGTTAGGGATTCAAATCCCCTACCTCATAAGTTATCAAAGAAATCGGGGATTATAATTTCAAACTTCATTAATTAGTGAAAATAACCATACTTCTTTTTAAAGCCACAAAATGTACTTATTTATTTTTTAAAAAATAGGAAAAACATCAATAAAACTCAAAATCTCCTATGCACCTCTAATTCTTCTTCTCCATTTGACATTAGTGCACACCCTACTATGTTCCAATATTTTATTCCAATATGATATATCATTTTCAAACTAACCATATCCAAAAATATGCACAATCATCATTTAAATGAAATATATAAATATTATTTATATATTAATGTACAATGACGTATTAAAGATTTGGTACGATCAGGCTCTTCAAAGTTCCACTTGTCTTTATTGGGATCATATAAACCAAAGAGGATAAGAAAACCCAACTACTAAGATGGAAGCTGTCGGGAAACCAATCTTCTTCTTTCCTTTTTGTCTATTTTCAATTGTATTTTCTTCAACTAATAAAAAACAACCTAACATCTTTCAATCTGGTGTAAAAAGAAGGATAAAAACTGGGTATAATTTTATCAATATTTAAATATTAATATTATTATTATAATAATAATAATAATAATAATAATAATAATACAAGTGGGGCAATATATAGAATATAATAAAGGATAGTGGAATTATATGGAGAATTATTCAAATAGAAAGTGGGAGAGAAGAGTGAAGGTTGGAGAACATTTTTCACCAATTGCATTTTTCATTATCCATCAAAAGCCACTATTTATAGGAAATTTGGCATGTGATGAGTGGCTTGTTTGGACACTAAACATCTATCAAAAGATGACACATGGAAGGCACATGGATAAATGAAAACATGACACATGGGTGTATGAGAAATGGACATCTATTTTTCAATGCATTTATAATACTCCCCCTTAGATGTCCATTTTATATAATATATGTCTCGTTAAAACCTTACTAGGAAAAAACCCAATGGGAAAAAATTCTAGTGAAGGAAAAAGAGTACATATTTTATATAAAGAATACACTATACTCCCTCTTATGTAAACATCACTTGAGATCTCTGAGTCGTCGCATCCCAATACTGTGAACCAATTTCTCAAATGTTGTAGTTGGTAATGCCTTTGTAAATATGTCTGCCAAGTTATCCTTCGAACAGATCTGTTTATCTTTGAGATGTCACCATTTTCTTCAAGGTCGTGAGTGTAGAAAAGTTTTGGAGAGATATGTTTCGTTCTATCTCCTTTAATGTATCCTCCTTTGATTTGAGCTATACATGATGAGTTGTCTTCATATAATATTGTTGGAAGAGGTTTACTCGAAGACAAATTGTAACGCCCCAGAACTCCAAGTATCTTTATTCCTGAATTATGGGTTAATTTAATGCAAATTTAATTAGTCGGACCTTAGAACTTCTTGTTTTATTTCCTCAGTTCTTTTGAAATTTAGGAGAATCCATATGGGTGTTACAATTTATAAGCTAAATTGGATTATTTAGTTGTGGCTAAAGGCTTTTTTGAAGCATTTAAATATGATTAAGGGCATTTTGTAGTTAGAATTTGATAGAAGGGCATTTTGGTAAATTTAGATTGAAAGAGGAATCTAGGGTTTTTCATCTCCTCTTTTGTCCTTTTGTTGCACAACTCCCAAGGTGCCTCTTCTCCATTCTCCCCCCCCACACTCACGATAACCGGCTTCCTTCTTGCCGCCGCCACGAGCCACCACCGCCACTGCCCAACTCCCACGTCCACGCGATGTCTAGCCAAGTCGCATCCTCTCCACAACGCTGAGTAACCCGCTCGAGCCGCAAGTTGAAGCCACCGTCGGCCGTGAGTTGCCGCTCGATTGGAAGCAAACGAACAACCATCGCCTCCCGTCGAGCTCGAGCCGCGCCGCGCGCTTCAGCGTCAGGTTCGCGCGCGCGCAATATTACTGGCCGTGCGGAGAAAACAGATTGAGAGTCGCCGGTCCCTGCTACAGACCGTGAGCCGTCTCTGCGCAAGCCGGCCATCCTCGCGTAGCAGCCGAGCTCACCGTCGATTGAGAGGCTCTTCTGCACATAGTTGTTCCAGACGTCGGACGAGCAATGTCCTTCACTAGCCGCTGCGAACAACCGTCGAACCGAAGGAGTTCCGCGGAGTTTCGGATCTAGACAATCGGTCGACCATGAGCTTCTACCACCGTTGGTTCAAGTTTTGGGGATGTGTTTGACCGGTTTTCGAAATTTAGCTATTGGTTCGGAATAGATCGACCCACGAGCTTCACGGATCCGACCTCCACGCGCCAAGACACGCCGCCGTGCTCCGGCCACGCGCCGCCGTGCTCCGGCCACGCGCCGCCGTGCTCCGGCCACGCGCCGCCGCTCTCCAAATCTGGCCATTTGCCTCCGTTTCGTTTCCCGAGTTCGTTTTAAGCGTCCGTTTGTGGTAATTTAGCCTAACGATGATTGAATTCAAAATAAGTGTCTAATTATGTAAGTTAATTAAAGAATTGATGGATGTGATTCGAGGATTCGACTATCGAGCATGACTAAGCGAAACTTTGAGCTAGGAGCGGAATGTAAAGAGTTTCGAGCTAAGGTAAGGGATTTCTACAAACAATCTTAAAAGGGAAGTGAATACGATTTCTGAAATATGTAGTTGTTTCAAAGGATGAAAATTGAGGAATTATTTCAAAAGGTGAATTTCAAAAACTCATGCTTAGAAATTTGGAATTTCAAACGAATATTTCAAAGGGTTTCTCGAGAATCTCGAGTGAATGATTTCAAAAGGGTTTAGTAAGGGACCTCGTGTTAGAACTTTTAAATGGGAGTAAATGAAAATGATTTTCATGATTTTATGTGAAATAGTTCATATTTTTTTTTCCACATGAAAATCCACGAGATATTATTTTGAGAATACGTGATATTTTATGTGCAAATATTTCAATGTATTATGTGAAAATGAATCATTATTTTATGTGAAAGTATTCTCACATGTTATGTATAAAAATCCCATTATTTCATGTGAAAATAGGACGAGTGAGTGTGTATGAGAATGTTTCATGTTCTTATAAAGTATGATATTTCACACTTGTCCCATGAGAAAGTATGAATGAGATGTTGATGATGATATTTGTGATATGTACACCATGATCATGTGACTGATGGGACCTTATGCATGTTTTGTATGCCACGAAATGAATTAACGAATAGTGTGGACACTGGTTACCCTGAGATCGCTGAAATGACTTAGGATGACCAGTCGGCCTCACAATTAAATATCTGACCATGGATTAAAGACCTGGCAATTATATGAATAGCCATGGATTAAAGACCTGGCAACTGAATGAATAGCCATGGATTAAAGACTGCAATCGAATGAATAGCCATGGATTAAAGACTGCAATCGAATGAATAGCCATGGATTAAAGACTGCAATCGAATGAATAGCCATGGATTAAAGACACACGCAATCGAATGAATGACCATGGATTAAAGACACGCAATTATATGAAACGACCATGGATTAAAGACTCGCAACTTTAGAAAGTTTTAATTCCCATCTATGTATGTTATGAATGAATTTAAAGATCATGATTGTATGTGTATGCATGTCCCGACCCCCACTTCATCGGGTATTTTATAATACTCATCCTCTACCTTTGTTGTGTCTTCTTTGTTTTAAAATGTTTTCGGTAGAGACGAGAGCATACCAAAGTGAGTGGCATGGATGCGCTCTGAAGCCATGGGAACCAAGTCATGAATTTCGCATCCGTGATTTAGAGAAAATTTTAAAAGATTATAGTCTTCCGCTTATGTAGTACAAAGTTTTGAAACTAGAGGCCGAATTTAATTATATTTCTTGTAAACGTTTTGTATTTCTATGGGATCCCAAATTAAATTGACTTTTTTTTATTTATCAACTTTTATTTGTTTTAAGCTCAGTTAAGGCCTCGAATGCATGCATGAGTAGTAATGTCCCTAGGAATATATGTTGTAAAAGTAGGGGCGTTACAGTTGGTATCAGAGCCCAAGGTTATAGGTCTTGTAGACTCGCTTACAGAGTAAGCAACAAGTATCCCATGGCTAAGTAGCAACTCCAGTCACCGCCAGGTATGCCTTCGAATTTAAAAGTTTTGTTGTTCATGAAAAGAAAAGTTAGTATTCTATGTAAAGATACTTTTATATAAAAATCAAGTTTGATAAATTTCCAAACTAAGAAAGAATGAGAATGTTTGAGCTAAACTAGATGTCTATGAAAAGGAAATGCATAAATGAAATGCGTATATGTGAATCTATACGCGTATACGTCATAGCGTTGACGCGATCTTACGCCGAAAGGAAAGAGAACACATGTGATCCCTACCATTGATGATAGGAAGGAAAATGTTTTAGTTAAGAATGTTTACGCTAAAAATGAAGTTTTATAGCCATAAAACACGTGTTGAGAATTATTAAAAGGTCCGCGTTGACCAAAGGAGTGAAGAGTAAGACTTAAGAGGTTAGAGTGTTAAAGGTTGCTAAGCAACTAGATTACTTAAGTATAGTTTTCAATAATAAAAACTAAGACTACTCATGAGAAGTTCAAAGTTTGAACGTGTTCGGTAAGAGGTTAGTGGTTTCATTCATTCATGTTGGAACCATTGTATAAAAAGGTATGAGATTTGGTAAACGTACCACCTTGGAGTTATCGACCTGGTTGGTTCCTAAATAAAGCCCTTCACCTTCAAGTGAATGCGTAACTATGGTATTCAAGGAGTTCAAGAGTAAAGAGAGCAAAGATGTTTTAAAATAGACTCGAGCTTTAAAGGGAAGGATAGATTGTTAATGTGGGAACGAAAATTTAATTCTTCAAAATACTTGAAACACTTCGATCTTATTTAGACCATTGCTCTGAGAGGAAAACCACAGGGATATACAAAATTAATGTGTTACTACAGATAGGCATGATACGAAGTTTCAAAAGCGATACCATAAACTAAATAGACTTAATAAGGACAAGTATAAAGAAGAAAAGTAAGGAATTAGAGTTTTAGTTTGAGAATACAAGAGAATTGATTGTCGGGACTCCAGAAACTTGTGCACGAATAGACATTCATATGATCACAGGTGTGTTCACGCTTGTGGAATGTGTATAAGGAACCTTGCTACTAATTTCTACCTGTTGAACTAGATTTACGTGTACAACTTGAAAGAAATAGCTTGAGAGGTTAACCTTGAACTCTTTTGTAGTAAAGTTTCCTTTTTCCCAACCAGAGGGTTAAGGAGAGAGGATTCAGTTAATAGAGGGAAATGCTTTGAATCTCTCCTTCGCTATATAGCAGTCAAGCTGAGGAACTTCTTTCAATTAGTAGAGTGTATAGTGATAGTGGTCGAGCGACCATTAGAAACATGTAACTATAAGGTTCCTTTAGTAAAGGCTATGTTGATGATTTCTTAAGAGAGGTTTTAGTGAATTTGACATTATAACCAAACGAGTGCAAATAGTTGAGAAAGTCCTTAATCTTACTAAAAGAAGAAGGCCAAGCTTAAGGAGAGTAAGCACGAGAATCAATGCGTTAGTGGTAGATAAGAAAGGTTTTATCTTTTAAAGTTACCCCTAACACAAGAGACAGACTTAATTATGGAATTAAAAGTAGAGAGTAACGGTAATTTCTAATACTCCTTACCGAATACTCCAATAAAGTAAAAGCACTCAAGTCACAGGTACATAACCTTCCAGGTAAGAGTTAGCAGTGGTTTATCGCCATAAGAAGTATTAGTGTGTTGCATAAAGGAGAAAGTGGTATACTTATGCGTATGTATAAGAGATGAGAAGTGGAGACAGTTGTTGCTAAGGATAAATCTCTTCGTTTTGAACGAACGACCTATTCCACCAGTACGAGGAGCATAGTGTTCCTTAAGATGATTTTGGAGTCAAGTTAGCGCCCGTCATAAACCAGGGATTAGATATTCCGAAACGACTTTCAAATCACTTTTCGAACATCATGAAAATTATAGAGATTCGACTTAAGTAACCCTAATGTTGATAAACTTGATGGATTTAGCGCTCAAGAAAAGAGTAAAACACTGTTGTACATAAGTTACTAGAGATGTTTCGGTTTAGCCCGAGTCTAAGAGGGGATATAGAAAGTACTTTAGAACGATTAGTTTAGGCCTAAGGAGGGAAGAGTAAGCCCTAATAGGTGAAAGTAGTCGAAAGGTCACTAAGGAGTTAAGGGCTTAAGTAAACTTCAAAAGAGAAGCATAATAAAAGTTGTTAAGCTAAGAAAAGACGGGTATGTGACCTCAGGTGTTCGATGTTAGAAAGGAAAGGTCCGAGTTCAGAATGTAAGGCTTAAAGGAGTCTTTGTCAAGATAAGACTCACTTGCGCGTTATTAAAAAGGAGTAGTTTGGACAAAGGAAAGAAAGGGTAGACATTCCGAGGCGAAAATCTTTCAAGAAACCTTGAACAACTGAGTTCGCGAGTAGAACCTTAGCAAAGGAGTATAGTAGTTCTTGAAAAGTTCAAAGTCTAGAGTATTGAATGAACCATTCGTATACGAAGTTGAACGTTAGGGTTTCATGACAAAAGAGCTGGAACAGTTAAGAAGTGTAGGGGATACTCTTGGAAGGTATCCGACCCTGTTAGTGTTAAGAAAATTTCATTATATTCGAACGATCACCTGAACATGATATATAAGGAGTTGGAAGGTAATGGGAGAATGAGCTTTAAAAGACTAGGTTCATGTTCGCGAGATCGCTTGATATCGAAATTGTTATCGGTTGAGTTATTTTAAAGGAGAGCGATAAGAATGATCATGATTGCGTTGTGCCATAGGTGAGGAAAGGTTATTTGAAGTACGAGTTGTTTCACGAATATCTTGTTTAAAGAAAGAAAAAAAAAAAAAAAAAAAAAAAAAAAAAGGGTATACATATATATATATATATACATATCCTCTATGATGAATATGAGGACGAGTTATCGCCAACCAAGAATTAGAATTAAGATATCTTAAGATAGAGTTTGATTCACGCGATGGACGTTATGAGTCTGCAGTGATGTCTCCATGGAGGTATGAACTTGTGCATCAATGCAACATTAAAAGTTCATTTTACGCTTCACGTAAGATAGTGGGACATAAGATGGGTTAAACTAGGTTTCTTCATTCATAACTTAGAACTTATCAGGAAAGTCTCGACACTTAGGGTGTTAATCTATATTTGATTTGATTATAAAGCAAGGTAAGATAAGAACAGTTTATTAACTCTTTTAAAAGTTTGTGTTAAGATTAGGGTCGTAACCTGATTGTTAGATTTCCTTGCCTTTAAAGAATTCTGTTTACGACTAAAGAAATTGTGTTTCATTCATATTTTGTTGTTCAACATTCCTATGTATTGTGTGTTCTCAACTCGAGTAAATCTTGAAATGAAGTTTGGAGCGTGGATGGTTGGTTGTCCGTTGTAGAAGTGCATTTCTATCAAGCGGTGTTAGAGAAAAATTTTTGGTTTTGTGGTAGTTACGCCGTTATCTTTGCCGAAATTTCAGGGCATTCTTGTAATAAGAACGACAGAGTCGTACGAAACATTTCATGTGTCACGACAATCAAATGAGACCTAAGTTTGAGTTACTCCTACCGTGACTTGAAACTTTCAACGAGCTATTGATTTCAATAGAAAACCCCAAAGTTAATTAAATACGTGAGTGAGATCGTCACTGCAGCGTTTACTAAAAGGTAGTTGAGAGTAGCGAAAGGTTAACCATTAATGTGAAGAGTCTCGAGCAACCGAACAAAGTTGTTAACTATATCCTCGAAGTCACATCTCTTAGAAAGGTGTTAAAGTTGTGGAAACGATGGTCAGTCGGAATGATCTAGTCATGTCTTGAAATGAATGCTAGTAGCTGGTGCAGCAAACCTTAAAGAGGATTTTGATGCTCAACAACAATGTAATGGTTTTAGCAAAGAACTCCTTTCTAAAATCACAAAACAGAAGAAACTAATTAAAGAACTAGAGAAGGAAATACGAGCTAAATATCCCGAGTTATCTTAGAATTCGAATCTGGTACTTTCCAAATTTAGAATCCGAGCCAAGGGCATCAGTTATGAAGGCCTTAGAAGAAAGACTCCAGTGAAGAGAACGAGCTTAAGTAAAAAATATGAGACCGTTGGGTAATAAGTTTACGCTAAGGTGTGATACCTGAGGAGCAGCTAGTATTAATTTTACAGAAGGATCAAAGACTCGTCGTAACCAAGTAGAGCGGGTGTGAGCAAGCTTTCCCAAAGTATTAAAAGATTAGAAACTTTCGAGGACGAAAGTTCTTAAGGAGGGAAGATTGTAACGCCCCAGAACTCCAAGTATCTTTATTCCTGAATTATGGGTTAATTTAATGCAAATTTAATTAGTCGGACCTTAGAACTTCTTGTTTTATTTCCTCAGTTCTTTTGAAATTTAGGAGAATCCATATGGGTGTTACGAATTATAAGCTAAATTGGATTATTTAGTTGTGGCTAAAGGCTTTTTGAAGCATTTAAATATGATTAAGGGCATTTTTGTAGTTAGAATTTGATAGAAGGGCATTTTGGTAAATTTAGATTGAAAGAGGAATCTAGGGTTTTTCATCTCCTCTTTTGTCCTTTTGTTGCACAACTCCCAAGGTGCCTCTTCTCCATTCTCCCCCCCCACACTCACGATAACCGGCTTCCCTTGCCGCCGCCGACCACGAGCCACCTGCCGCCAACTCCCACGTCACGCGATGTCTAGCCAAGTCGCAGTCACTCCACAACGCCTGAGTAACCCGTTCGAGCTGCAAGTTGAAGCCACCGTCGGCCGTGAGTTGCCGTCAGTTGGAGCAGCCGAACAACCATCGTCTCCCGTCGAGCTCGAGCCGCCGCACGCCGTTCTGTGGGTTCGCAGTCGGCGCAATATTACAGCCGTGCGGAGGAGAACAGATTGAGAGTCGCCGGTCCCTGCTACAGACCGTGAGCCGTCTCTGCGCAAGCCGGCCATCCTCGCGTAGCAGCCGAGCTCACCGTCGATTGAGAGGCTCTTCTGCACATAGTTGTTCCAGACGTCGGACGAGCAATGTCCTTCACTAGCCGCTGCGAACAACCGTCGAACCGAAGGAGTTCCGCCGGAGTTTCTGGATCTAGACAATCGGGTCGACCCGCGAGCTTCTACCACCGTTGGTTCAAGTTTTGGGGATGTGTTTGACCGGTTTTCGAAATTTAGCTATTGGTTCGGAATAGATCGACCCACGAGCTTCACGGATCCGACCTCCACGCGCCAAGACACGCCGCCGCTTCTCGCCACGCGCCGCCGTGCTCCGGCCACGCGCCGCCGTGCTCCGGCCACGCGCCGCCGCTCTCCAAATCTGGCCATTTGCCTCCGTTTCGTTTCCCGAGTTCGTTTTAAGCGTCCGTTTGTGGTAATTTAGCCTAACGATGATTGAATTCAAAATAAGTGTCTAATTATGTAAGTTAATTAAAGAATTGATGAATGTGATTCAGGGGATTCGACTATCGAGCATGACTAAGCGAAACTTTGAGCTAGGAGCGGAATGTAAAGAGTTTCGAGCTAAGGTAAGGGATTTCTACAAACAATCTTAAAAAGGGAAGTGAATACGATTTCCTGAAATATGTAGTTGTTTCAAAGGATGAAAATTGAGGAATTATTTCAAAAGGTGAATTTCCAAAAACTCATGCTTAGGGCTGGAATTTCGAAACGAATATTTCAAAGGGTTTCTCGAGAATCTCGAGTGAATGATTTCCAAAAGGGTTTAGTAAGGGACCTCGTGCCGAACTTTTAAATGGGAGTAAATGAAAATGATTTTCATGATTTTATGTGAAACAGTTCATATTTTTTTTCCACATGAAAATCCACAGATATTATTTTGAGAATACGTGATATTTTATGTGCAAATATTTCAATGTATTATGTGAAAATGAATCATTATTTTATGTGAAAGTATTCTCACATGTTATGTATAAAAATCCCATTATTTCATGTGAAAATAGGACAGTAGTGTGTATGAGAATGTTTCATGTTCTTATAAAAGTATGATATTTCACACTGTCCATGAGAAAGTATGAATGAGATGTTGATGATGATATTTGTGATATGTACACCATGATCATGTGACTGATGGGACCTTATGCATGTTTTGTATGCCACGAAATGAATTAACGAATAGTGTGGACACTGGTTACCCTGAGATCGCTGAAATGACTTAGGATGACCAGTCGGCCTCACAATTAAATATACAGCCATGGATTAAAGACCTGGCAATTATATGAATAGCCATGGATTAAAGACCTGGCAACTGAATGAATAGCCATGGATTAAAGACCTGGCAACTGAATGAATAGCCATGGATTAAAGACCTGGCAACTGAATGAATAGCCATGGATTAAAGACTGCAATCAATGAATAGCCATGGATTAAAGACCGAACAATCGAATGAATGACCATGGATTAAAGACTGCAAATTATATGAATGTACCATGGATTAAAGACACGCAACTTTAGAAAGTTTTAATTCCCATCTATGTATGTTATGAATGAATTTAAAGATCATGATTGTATGTGTATGCATGTCCCGACCCCCCACTTACTGGGTATTTTATAATACTCATCCCTCTACCTTTGTTGTGTCTTCTTTGTTTTAAAATGTTTTCAGGTAGAGACGAGAGCATACCAGGCGAGTGGCATGGATGCGCTACAGAAGCCATGGGAACCAAGTCATGAATTTCGCATCCGTGATTTAGAGAAAATTTTAAAAGATTATAGTCTTCCGCTTATGTAGTACAAAGTTTTGAAACTAGAGGCCGAATTTAATTATATTTCTTGTAAACGTTTTGTATTTCTATGGGATCCCAAATTAAATTGACTTTTTTTATTTATCAACTTTTATTTGTTTTAAGCTCAGTTAAGGCCTCGAATGCATGCATGAGTAGTAATGTCCCTAGGAATATATGTTGTAAAAGTAGGGGCGTTACAAACCACATGTCTCACGAATGTGTTGTGTCATTGATCTTAACCATACACATTCTCGACTTGCCTCGTGAATTGTAAGGATTTCAACATGATTTGAAGAAGTGGCTGTGATGGTCTGTTTCACTGATCGTCATGATATAGCAGTTCCTCCACATGTAAATAGATAACCTGTCTAAGATCTAGCTTTGTGTGGATCAGATAAATAACCAGAATCTGCATAACCAACTATATCATGATTTGATTTTTTAGAATAAAATAAACCCATATCAATTGTCCCTCGAAGATATCGGAGTACATGTTTAACTCCGTTTCAATGTCTTTTTGTAGGACATGAACTATATCTAGCTAATAAATTTACTGAAAATGCAATATCTGGTCTTGTGTTATTAGCTAGATACATAAGTGCATCAATTGCACTAAGATATGGTACTTTAGGACCAAGTAGTTTTTCATTGTCATCTCGAGGTCGAAATATATCTTTCTTTACATCTAGTGAACGAACTTCCATTGGAATGTTCAATGGATGTGCCTTATCCATATACAATCTTTTTAAGATTTTCTCTATATAGGTTGATTGATGAACAAATATCCCATCTGTTAAATGTTCAATTTGCAAACCAAGACAAAATTTTGTTTTTCCAAGATCTTTCATCTCAAATTCTTTCTTAAGATATTCTATTGCCTTGGATAACTCTTCAGGAGTTCCAATTATATTTAAGTCATCAACATATACAGTTATAATAGCAAATCCTGACTGAGATTTCTTTATAAAAACACACGGACATATTGGATTATTTTGATATCCTTCTTTCAACAGATATTCACTCAGGCGATTATACCACATTCGTCCTGATTGTTTTAATCCATATAATGATCTCTGTAACTTGATTGAATATAATTCCCGAGAACTTGATTCATATGTTTCTGGTATTTTAAATCCTTCCGGGATTTTCATATAAATGTCATTATCCAGAGATCCATATAAATACGCCGTGACTACATCCATTAAATGTATATCAAGTTTTTCATATACAGTCAGGTCAATCAAATATCTTAACGTTATTGCATCCACCACAGGAGAATATGTCTCTTCATAATCAATACCAGGCCTTTGCGAGAACTCTTGTGCATCAAGTCTCGCTTTATATCTTGTGACTTCATTATTTTCATTTCTTTTCCTCACAAATACCCATTTATATCCCACAGGTTTGACACCTTTTGGCGTTAGGACTACAGGTCCAAGAACCTCACGTTTTGAAAGTGAGTTCAACTCTGCTTGGATTGCTTCTTTTCACTTCAACCAATCCTTTCTTCGTTGACATTATTTGATAGATTTTTGATCGAAATCGTCATTTTCATGAATAATATATCGTGAACAACATTATAAGCAAAAATGTTGTCAACAATGATATCATTTCGGTTCCATTTCTTTCCTGTTGTAACATAATTTATAGAAATTTCATTATTATCCTCAAACGTTTGATTTTCATCAATACTCTTTTGAGTAGTTGTATTCTGGATTTCTTCTGGAACATCCATACCTTTCATTGAATCATTTTGATTCTCAACTACTTTTCTTTTCCGAGGATTTTTATCTTTGGAACCCATTGGTCTACCACGCTTTTGGCGTCCTCCAGACTCATTATTGACAACTTGTTCCTGTGGAATATCAATTTTTGATGGAGCATTTGTTGCTGGTATATATGATTTAGTCACTCTTTTAGCATCTGTGAATGCATCTGGTAATTGATTTGCTATATTTTGCAAATGAATTATCTTTTGAACTTCAAGTTCACATAAATCTCTACGAGGATCTAAATGAGATAATAATGATGCATTCCATGTGATTTCTTTTTCCAACTTCTAATTCCTCCCCCTAATGTTGGAAAATTTGTTTCATTAAAATGACAATCAACAAATCGTGCAGTAAATACATCACTCGTCAGGGGTTCAAGATATTTAATAATTGATGGGGAATCATATCCAACATATATTCCTAACCTCCTTTGAGGATCCATCTTAGTGCGTTGTGGTGGAGCAATTGGAACATATACTGCACATCCAAAAGTTCTCAGATGGGATATATTTGGCTGTTGGCCATAAGCTAATTGCATGGGGGAATATTTATTATAGGCTACTGGCCTAGTACGTAATAATGATGTAGCATGCAAAATAGCATGACCCCAGACCGATGTAGGAAGTTTAGCTCTCATAAGTAATGGTCTTGCAATTAATTGCAGACGTTTTATAAATGATTCGGCTAGACCATTTTGTGTATGAACATGAGCTACAGGATGTTCAACACTTATCCCAATTGACATACAATAATTATTAAAAGTTTGGGACGTAAATTCACCAGCATTATCAAGTCGAATGGTCTTAATTGTATAATCAGAAAATTGTGCTCTTAACTTAATTATTTGAGCAAGTAATCTTGCAAATGCAAGATTTCGACTTGATAATAAGCATACATGTGACCATCTGCTGGATGCGTCAATTAATACCATAAAGTATCTGAATGGACCACTTGGTGGGTTAATAGGTCCACAAATATCACCTTGAATTCGCTTTAAAACTGCAGGTGATTCAATCCCCACTTTAGCTGGTGATGGTCTAATAATTAATTTCCCTTGAGAGCAAGCATCACATGATAACTCATTAGATTGAAGAATCTCCTGGTTCTTTAAAGGATGCCCATGTGAATTCTCAATAATTTTCCTTATCATTATCGATCCTGGATGACCCAGTTGATCATGCCAAACACTGAATATTTCTGGATTCATGAACATCTGGTTCATTGTTGCATAACTTTCGATTACTCGTATATGAGTATAATATAATCCAGAAGAAAAAGCAGGCAGTGTTTCTAATATACGTTTTTCATGTGAAACAATAGATGTGATATAGAGACATTCTATATTATTTTTTTGATCAATTTCAACATGATAACCATTATTACGTATATCTTTAAAACTCAATAAATTTCTTTTTGATTTACTAGAGAACAAAGCATTATTAATTGAAAATTTTGTTCCTCTAGGCAAGATAAAACTAACTTTTCCAAAACCTTCAATCAGGTCTGCAGAACCTGATATAGTATTGATTTTCACTTCCAGCATTGTCAATTTAGAAAAATATTTTCTGTTTATGAGTATCGTGTGCGTAGTCGCGCGATCCAGTGAACATAAATCCTCATTGCTCATTTTCGGGTTACTCAACATATTGAAATTGTCCATATTTCTTCATTGATAAGAAAAGAAAAGCGATTACAAAGAGTCCTAAATATATATACAAAAACAAGAAAAACATACAATAATTACAAGCAGTACTTAATTATATATCTTCCTACAAAGCATCCTCTACTTGTTTGATTGCATCAATTCTCTCTCCAGGAGATTCAAAATAATCAGTCATGTCAAGATGCATAATATTGGAGGGCTCAAACACATCATCTTCTTGAATGGCAAGATTCACCTCCACATTCTTCCCTTTTTCTTTTTCCTTCAGGGAAGCTTGATAGAGATCAACAAGATATTTCGACGTACGACAGGTACGTGACTAGTGCCCAGTCATTCCGCACCGAAAACATTTATGTTCACCACCTTTTGAACTCTTATCATGTGAAGCCTTGTCCTTATGATCATCACTTCGTGTGGATTTCTTAAAATTATAATGTCCACCACGAAAATAGATATTTCTTCCTCTACCGCGGTCACGACCTCGACCACGACCACGACCTCGACCTCGATTGTTAAAATTCACAACATTCACTTTAGGGAATGGTGTTGCTCCAGTTGGTCGAGCTTCATGGTTTTTCATTAATAGCTCGTTATTTTGTTCAGCCACGAGAAGACATGAAATGAGTTCTGAATATTTTTTAAAGCCTTTCTCTCGATATTGCTGTTGCAGGAGCATATTCGAGACATGAAAGGTAGAAAATGTCTTATCTAACATATCCACATCAGTAATGTTTTCTCCACATAATTTTAATTTCGAACTAATTTTGAATAATGCAGAGTTGTACTCACTTACTGGTTTAAAATCTTGCAACCTCAGTGCATCCAAATATAACGAGCTTTTGGAAGAATAACAGTTTTTGATGATCATACATTTCTTTCAAGCTCTGACATATGGATCTTTTATCGTCAGATATTCCATTTTCAATCCCTCGTGGAGATGATGACGAATAAAGATCATGGCCTTAGTTTTTTCTTGACTAGATGTTGTATTTCCTTCTTTAATGGTCTCTCCAAGATTCATAGCATCCAAATGGATCTCAGCATCAAACACCCATGACAAATAATTATTACCATTAATGTCAAGTATCATGAATTCTAATTTTGAAAGATTTTCCATAGTAATACTATATAAAAAGAAATTGCATTTACATTAGGAAATTAATTAAACATGCAAAATAACATTTTATTAAAAAAAAATGGCTTACCCGGAGGACCTACCTTCAGTGGAAAAATCGGCAGAGTTTCGTGCTGATAACGTGTTGTAAAAAGAAGGATAAAAACTTGGTATAATTTTACCAATATTTAAATACTAATATTATAATAATAATAATAATAATAATAATAATACAAGTGGGGCAATATATAGAATATAATAAAGGATAGTGGAATTATATGGAGAATTATTCAAATAGAAAGTGGGAGAGAAGAGTGAAGATTGAAGAACATTTTTCACCAATTGCATTTTTCATTATCCACCAAAAGCCACTATTTATAGGAAATTTGGCATGTGATGAGTGGCTTGTTTGGACACTAAGCATCTATCAAAAGATGACACATGGAAGGCACATGGATAAATGAAAACATGACACATGGGTGTATGAGAAATGGACATCTATTTTTCAATGCATTTATAATACAATCTTAATTTTGGAATACTATACTTTTTTATATGTATTATATAAGTTTTGATATATGAATTTTTGGGATTGTGTCTGAAAAGTTGAAAAATTTACATGGAAGACTTTTTTTTTACGCGCTTTAATTTCGTTTGATCCGTGTTTTGAAATTAATGACATATGACCCTTTTCATACGGTACATTCTGTCCAAATTACCGCAAGAGTAGCGTGCTCTAAATCTCGTAGACTCGTTCGCTCTCGCTCATGATATTAATAGTGATCGATTGGAGCTTGCGAGTCAAGTGAGCGAGTGATCATTTACAAAGGGATATCGTGAGCATGAGCGAGCATACGAGAGTGAGAGTGAGCGTACGAGTGATCATTTGCATAAGTTGTATCATGAGCGAGCCTAACGAGAGCGAGAGTGCAAGGTCCGTGAGAGGGATAAGTCAACGTGAGCGAGTGATCATTTGCATGTCGTATCGTGAGCGAGAGTGTGAACATGCGAGATGAATCCAATACTGCCTTTATGAGTAATTTTTCGCGCCTTGCCACGTTAAAATAGGCCAATTTCCATTATTTTGGAGCACCGGGTAAATGTCATTAATGCGTTGGGAAACAAACCATCCGTATGAAAACCCCGTCATGTTTATAAAATTTTATTACAAACAAAAAGTTTATATGGAGTTGTAAGAAATGTTTGATGAGTCCTTAAACTTTTAGGGGTCGTTTGATTCGTAGGTTTAGGTGGTTTGTTAAGCTTGGATTTATTAAGTATGAGTTTGATAAATCTGGGTTTGTTAAATCTATAGTTGGATGATATAAAGAATAGGTTTGTAAAGTTTGAATTTGTTAAACCGATGATGTCAAGTTGCTAACTGTAACATCCCGTGCAAATGGAGCCATTGCACTTGAGATGTTACTCCAAGTTAAACTGCTCGCACCGAAATTTCGGCAGCATAACGATGGAACTAGGAAAAATCCAAAAATTTCCTATCACCTGAACATTAAAACACTTCCAAAAGAAAGTTCTCACGAGGGTACCCAACCTTCTCCAAACTACAAATTCCAAACAGGCTTGGCTCCAGTGCTCTGGAGGTCTCAGACAACCACACAAATTACTCAGAACATGCTTTCATAACAAGAGATACCAAAACAGAACATGCTTTCTAAACAAGAATTACCAAAACAAGACATGCTTTCTTAACTAGAGTTACCAAAACAGAACATGTCAAGGTTCAACATTACAAGACTAAACACTGCAAGAAAAGAATCAGACAAGAGAAAAAAGCGCGACAGAGGAAATAGGAAAGATAAATAGTCTCTAAAAAGAATTACCCTAACTAAGTCCTAACAAGTCTTCCATAGCCTCGTAGGGTCTCTTCGACACTGGTCACCTCATGGTTTTGCCTTACCTGCAACCAAAGCACACGAAACGAGGGGTGAGTATAAAATACTTAGTAAGTAGCCCACTTTGTCCAAAGTAAAAACAGTAAAAAAAAGGGTCCTACACCCAACCTGTCCTACAGACTTCCACCTTCGCTCTGACCCTAATCTTACTCAAATTCTATCGATGCCCTACCCTTGGCTTCTAGACTAAGTTGGCGCCAAAAGCGGTGCTCCCACGCACGAGCTCACGAGCACGGGGCTCATTCCTGGGCCTCAATTAGGGTGGAGGAACATATCCAACCTCTCTGCAACTCTGGGAATCACTCCCTAAGCCTTGAACCTGGACGAGGAACGTATCAAGCGCCTCCTGTAACTCGGGAATCACTCCTTAAACCACTCTACTAGATGGAGGACGAACCCCACATCCCATGTCAATCTTGCTAACCTAGAGTCTCAGCCTGTTAAGGGTTACACAGGGGCCTTAGGCCTACACCAGGACTGGCAATGTTAACTGTTGGGTTTTATGCTCTAAAACTCGTATTTTGTAAATAATGTTCTAATTAAATAAATAAAGCGTTATTGTTATCAATAAAGAGTTATTGTTTAATTCATTATTTTTTATTGCCTTAAGTTAACCCTAAATCCAATAAACTAACATCTAACGTTGTTGTATGTCTCTTGAACTGAATGTAGTGGACATATAAGGATCTCAGTTCAAGAAACAGCCTAAAGGATCTATAGTAAGGGGATAAGGATTGGGTACCTCATCCTTGTAATACTATATGGATATGGCCCACTTTGTATTTGATACAAACACAATGATCCTAACTTGTTTTTGTAGACGACATGTGAGTGGGAATATCCTATGTGATGAGATCACATAAGACTAGACCACGAAATAGTAATCACTAGATGTAACTTCGTTGACTAGTTAGGTTTCTATTTCAATAGGATGAACCAGGCAACTTGATCTCAATCCTCAGCAGGTTACGAACTCCTGTTTGCGAGGGATTGTCATTTGACTAGTATGAGTGAGAGTGACCCGAGACGTCGACTCAATATGCCTACCTTATTGGGGACAAGACCGAGCAGGCGACTGGGAACTTAACCTAACAAGAAGGAATTCACTCCTTCCCGCCTATTAGGGTTAGTAGATGAATGTACCCTTAAGTGGTGTCTCCTGGACTTGAACAAAGGGCCCGACCCTCTCATTGGCCCGAGAAGGACTTCTTTTTATTGGTAGGACCATAAACAGGTTGTTCATTAGAGGAGCACCGGGACTTAAGGTAAAAAATGTAACCCAGGGGTAAAACGATAATATTGACCCAACTGGTGTTACGAACATTCGTGAAGGATTAAATTTTTGTTATTGGTCGATATCCGTGGACATAGAAATATATCTGTAGTGAGAAGAGTGCACCTGCGGGACTTTAGTGGAGTGTTCCTGCAGTTAACGAATGTTGATTATGAGGTTAATGTGATTAACTGAATAATCTTGTAGCGTTGGAGCTTCGGATCTGTAGGTCCATTAGGACCACTTCCTAGTTCGTAAAGGGTTCTTAGATCATTTGAATTTGAAATGTCAAGTACAATTAGGGAATAAACATGATGTATAGAGATACATTATAATATAAAGTTTTTATGTGCATTAAAGCTTTATATCATAAATTTAATTTGAATATGATTCATATTAAATTAGTTGAAAGAATTAAATATTTGAAAGAGTTCAAATATTATTTAAATGTGAATAAGATTCACATTTAAAACTATAGGTTAAAATTTAATGTGCATGAGATGTGCATAAAAACTATAGGTTAGAGGGAAAAATGATTAAATGTGATTTAATCGTAATTATATTGGATATTAATTAAATATGATTTAATTAAAATTAATATAAATAAATTATATTTATTTATATTAATTAATTAGATTATTTAATAATTAATTTGATTAATTATTAAATTAATTAAATAAAAAAAGGGAACGTGTCAGGATGACACGTTCCCCCACGTCTCTCAACTCCCTAGGGAAGTGCCCCTCTTAGTTTTAGCTTCTTGATTTACAGAAGGTAGAGAAGTGGAATTGATGCATAGAAGTAATTGGTTGAATTGCAGAAAAACTCAAAAGTTCTCTCTCTCACAAATTCCCAATTTCCAAATTGTTGGAGGTTTTCTCACCAAAACCTTAATCGATAGAACTCAGAGATATAGGAGGTGATCTCTCGTGGTGGTGTCCTGTTTTTACAGAGGAAGAAGATTGTTGTTGTACTGTGTAGATCTTGAAGCAAGGAGTTGCTGAGTGAGAAAACTACAAAGGTAATTTTCATTCCTTATAGTTTTTTGGTCTTTTACAGCATGTCTAGTTTGTTTTAATCCATGCTTTAATATGCTTATCTCTGTTATTTACCAATGTACTGGTTTTTGGAGTAAACCAAAAATAAATAAGCAATTACGAACATTTAGGCTCAAGGGAATTCAGTTTCCTTCAATAGGTATCAGAGCAATGCTTGTATATGTTTTGGTTGAAACAAAATTGCATTGGTTAGTGAGAATTTTGCATATTGGTTTGCTGTTAAACTATTTAGGAGTTTTTTTTACCTTAGTTTACTTTTTGATTTTGATCAAATAATGTAAGGGCCCTTATGTTTTTGGGCAATAATTGTGCTAATCGAGTCTGTAAATTAGTTTACGAGTTGTTCGTGACTTTTTGGAAAAAAATCAGATGATTTTCGGTTCAAATTTATTGTTGATTGTTGCTTGTTTTCGAGAAGAATAACTACTGCAAGACCACCAGCGTTGCCACCCCATTAGTGGCGTTGCAACGTTGAAGGATGGCGTTACAACGTCGTGGTTCCTATCGATAAGGAATCCATGGGGATTTGGCGTTGCAACATCATTTCATGGCGTTGCAACGACACTGAAAGCTAGACGCGAGCGCGAGGGTCACGACGTTGCAACACTGTCCTCGGCATTGCAACGTTGTGCCGTTGGCAAATGCAAGGTGGCCGATTCAGTGATGGATCGAGTGGTTTGGTTCGTTTATGGTCTGGTTCGAGCGGCTCAACTCCGGTTCAAGGTGTTTTGAATCGGTTTAGATATAGAATTATTGTAATATATATATGTGTGTGTATATATATATATATATATATATATATATATATTGCACATTAGGGGCCAAAAATTCCGGTTTAATAGCCATTTATTGTTTATGAATGTCATTTAGATGTTTTCCCACCAAAGGATAAGCATGTTCTTGCATTTTATTTATATAAGTGTTATATGAGTATGATGAAAATGCATGAAATTTTTCATGAGTTATTTGTTATAAGTGTTATAATTTAATTATGTGAAAAATGAAGAGCATGGAGCATGAAATTACTTAGTATAATATAATGTGTTATATTGTTTGAGTAATGTGCATGATTCAAATAGTGAATGACAATTATTCTTCCAATTTGAATGTGATTGTTGGAAATACACTATAGTTCCATGTCATAGGTTAATTATTAAAATTTATAAAAGTTATAAATTAGTTTTAGAAACCTTAACCTATAACAAAGAGCTGCATGCAAACATAGGAGTTTGGGTAGGATGAAATTAATTTAAATTGTTTAAATTTAATTAGACCTAAGTTTAATTTCTAATAGGATTAGAAATTAGACTTACATAGGACTAAATAGGACTTTGGTTATAAGGGAACTCTACTGGTGATGTTCTGTCTAAGGTGTGGGGTACTTAAGTTGACACTTAACGGAACACCTCCTACCTAGGAACTGACTCGGAACTTGAGTTGAATTAACCATAGTGTTGTTATCATGCAATATATCTAGGGTATTAAAGTGTTAATTCACCTAGGCATAAACTAAAAGACCTAGTTATAAAAGTTATAATAGACATAGACTTAGATAGATTCTTTTAGCCAAAATCCAACAAAGTTAAACCTAAACCCTAACTTCTAGGAACTTTAGTGGGAGAAAACGAGATGTTCGCATCGAGTTTACTCTCACGTCCTCAAGAGTTCACACCATGAGTTCCATGCTCGGCCTCGTGGCGTCAATAGGGAATCCCCCTATGGATGATGTTTGCATGGTTCAATACCTAGGTGAATGAGGGAACTCTCCATGGTAAATGGGAGCAGGACGCGTGTCAACGCATCCTACGGTCTCCTCCATTAGGTCGCACAGTGAGATTTCTATAGTTCGCCTGCAGGTTGCCCTGGAACGACCAAACCCCTAGACCGCGAACTACAAAAATGGATAGGGTCTCCTAGGTAATTTGCCAACAGTTGTCTTTCTTAATAGTAGTATATTGACTTGGACCTATTGGATTTGAAATTGGTATGGTCACGTTTATAGGATAAGTTTGAAGGGAATCTGATCCCCGCGAGCAGCGGAAACGTAATTTAAAATCGATTTGCTTGTTTGTTTTGGTTTACTTCAAAACCCAGTACATTGACAATTCATACAGAATAAACAATTCTAATCTAATTAGACATGGATTAAACTCGTAATTAGCATGCAATATAGGAACTAAACTAAAAGGAAATAGACAAATTACCTTTGTAGTTTCTCAATCCAGCAACTCTTTGCAATTCCAAGTGGTACAACACAACAACACAACAACCGAATGAAAATCTCTGTTTTTCAACAATACACTACCACTTGGAGAACCTTCTATTCTCTGAGAAACTTAGATCCAACCTTGGTGGGAAGGTCTCAAACTTTTGGAAGAAGAAGAGATTTTGATTACAGAGAGAATTTCTCAAAAACAATTTCTTAACTGCACCAAATGATCGATCAGTTCAACACTGATACCCTCTCCCTGTTTATCTTTCGATAGGGAGAGGAAGAGGGGTAGTGGAAATGTGTGAGGATGACACGTTCCCTTATGTAATTTAATTAATAAATTATATATTATATATTAAATTAAATTAATTAATAATTAAATCATATTTAATTATATATTAATATTAATTTCAATTAAATCACATTTAACCAAAATTAAATTAAATATCATGTATTTAATTATGATTAAATCATATTTAATCAATTTTCTCTCTAACCTATAGTTTTAATGCACATCTTATGCACATTAAATTTTAAACTATAGTTTTTAAATATGAATCTCATTCACATCTAAATTAATATTTGAACTCTTTCAAATATTTAATTCTCTCATACGATTTAATATGAATCATATTCACATTAAATTTATAATATAAAGTTCGAAAACATTATATTAAAATGTATCTATATACATTAATGTTTATTCCCTAATTGAATTTGGACATTTCAAATTCAAACGATCTAAGAACCCTTTACGAGCTAGAAGGTGGACCTAATGGACCTACAGATTAGAAGCTCCAACAATATGAGATTATTCGGTTAATCTCATGAACCTCCTAATCAACATTCATTAACTTCGCGAACACTCCACTAAAGTCCCGCAAATATATTTCTGTGTCCAGGATATTGACCAATAACAACAAGTCAATCCTTCACGAATGTTCGTAACACCAGCAGGGTCAAATTACCGTTTTACCCTTGGGTTACACCTTTTTCCTTAAATCCCAGTGCTCCTCTAATAAACAATTTGTTTGTGGTCCTACCAACAAACAGAAGTCCCTCTTGGGCCAATGAGAGAGTCGGGCCTTTTATTCAAGTCCCGGAGATACCACTTAAGGGAACATTCATCCACTTACCCTAATAAGCGGGAAAGAGTGAATTCCATCTTGCTAAGTTAAGTCCCCAGCTGCTCGCTTAGTCTTGTCCCCAATAAGGTAGGCTCATTAAGTCGGCGAATCTGGCCACTCTGACTCATACTAGTCAAAGGACAATAGCTCACAAACAAGAGTTCGTAACCTGCTCAGGATTAAGATCAAGTTGCCTAGATCATCCCAGTGAAATATAAACCTAACTAGTCAACGGAGTTACACCTAGTGGTTACTATTTCGTGGTCTGATCTGATGTAATCTCATCACATAGGACATCCCCACTCACATGTCGTCTACACGAACACGTTAAGATCACTGTGTTTGTATCAAGTACAAAGTGAGCCATATCCATAGTATTACCATTGTAAGGTACCCAATCCTTATCCCCTTGCTATAAACCCTTCAGGCTGTATCTCGAACTGAGATCCTTTATATGTGCACTACATTCAGTTCAAGAGATATGTTACAACATTGGATGTTAGTTTATTGAATTTAGGGCTAATAAAAGGGCAATATTGTAAATAATGAACAATAACTCTTTATTGAGGATAATAAATCTTTATTACAATAATAAGAACAATATTTACAAACTATGAGTTTTAGGGCACAAACCCCAACAAAGTTAAGCTAGTTAACGAGTCTTTGACCAAATATACGATAGCTAAAAATCATTGGGACATGAGATGTTCTGGTAGTGATAGTTAGTTGGGATAGTCTCAATTCAGGGGAGGAGTGACTGACCACCCAATGGTGTCTTTTATTCTAAACCCTTGAATTATCGTTGAAAAATTAAAAGGTTTAAGTTTAAACACTAGGGCTCTTAATAATTTTGCTAAATTAGATTTGTTTTAGTAATGGGTTAAAAGGCGTAACTAAATTAAAACTATTTTTCTAATTTCAACATTTCGTCCTTAATCATAGCCTTATTAAAAAGTGAACGATTAACTTGGGGAAATTACATTATGTGGAAGTCCAACCTGAATACGATTCTGGTTATGGACGACCTTCGATTCGTACTGATCGAGGAATGTCTTTAGTGAAGGGAATCGAGTCCCGCAGCAGAAGCGATTGTGAATCGCGCGCTCTTGATTTAGTTACAACGATTTTATTCAAGAACAAAAACATCTAGATTAAGCATATAAAACTAGATAGACAACAAGAAATATTACCTTTGAAGAACCTTTCTTCAAGTGCTCCTCCTCTCTCACGATCAGGATCTCAGCAACACGAACCACGATCGGACTAAGACACGACCACTGAATCTTCTCCGTTGTTCTCTAGGTGAGGGAGGAATGTGGGTTCCCCTTAGGTAAGATGAGATATTGTGAGAGAGACGATTGTGTTTTGGAACCTTTCCAACAACACAACAAAGGCTTAGGTTAATTTGACCTAGTTGCATCTTATGCAGCTATATATATAAAGAGATAGGGATGGAAATTACCATCATATCCCTCTTTCATTCTCTCTTTGGTATATAGTTAATATGTGGATCCAATTCACGTTAAAACTATATATTATATCAATTATATCACATATAATTGTTATGACATCTCATATATGAAATTGAACACTTCAATTTCATTCCTAACTTTATACCCCTTAACATTACCATGTTGAGCCAACGGGGGGACCTAATGGACCTACAATTCATGAGCTCCAATGATATGAGATTAACTGACCAAACTCTTTGATCCAGTTAATCAATATTCATTAACTACAAGTCACTCCATTATAGACTTGTAGCTGCACTCTCCTCACTGTAGATAATATTGTGTCTACTGATATAGTCATTACCCATGAGTGGACCCTTCATAGGTTGTTCGTAATTACAGCTGGGCCAAATTATCGTTTTACCCTTGTGATTACCTCTTTGTTCCTTAAGCACCACTGATCCTATAATGAACAACAAGTCTAAGGTCCTACCTTAGACTCATACCCTCATAGAGGCGGGGCCTGTTATTCAAGACACGAGTCGGCCTTAGGGAACAACCTATCTAATTCCTTAGTGTAGGAATGAGTGAAGCCTATCTTGCACAGTTAAGTTCCCAGCTACCTACGAGGTTTTGTCCCTGAGAAGGTAGGCTTGTTGAGTCGGCTACAGGCCATTCTCACCCATACTAGTCTAAGGACAAATCCCTATAAGCAGGAGTTCTTAACTTGCTCAGGATTCAGGTCGAGTCACTAATGACCATCTATTAATAACTAGTCTTATCTTGTTAACGGTGTTACACTGGTTAGACTAATAATTTCATGATCCTGGTCTTGTATGAACTCTTCATACAGATGCCCCCACTCGCATGTCAACTACATGAATGAGTTGGATTACCTCATTTGTACTAATTACAAAGTGGGTCGCATCCATGGTGTAACCAGAACGAAGTTTCCAACCTTTTTCTTATACCATAGACCATTTAGGTTATATTTTTGAACTCAACCCAAATAGTGTCCACTACAATGATGTTCAAGATATAAGTTATAACCTTGGAGCTTAGTTTATTGGATTTATAAAGCAAGACTGTAATTCTATTAAAACAAATAACCCTTTATTTAATTGAACAAAATTACACAAGTTTAGAGCATAAATCCCAACATTTAGGTCCCCGCTCGGAACGCGCCTCAATCTGTTAAGGGCGCGTATGACCGCTGGACCAAGGCCTTCTGACTACTCTCCTTAACGAACTGCAGACTTACCAGTCTCTTATGAAGTGTAATGCCCCAGGCCCAGGCCCCTACGACCTAGCCACGTCACCATATCATCCATAATTGCTTGTTAGAGTGAAGACTGAGGAATCAAGTCCTGCGCGAGCGATTGCGATATAAGCGCTCTTGATTTAGTTACAACGGAAAATTCAAGAACGTAAAACATAGATTAAGCACATATAATAAAATGGACAACAAATATTTACCTTTGAAGAACCTTTCTTCAAGTGCTCTTCCTCTCTTCACGATCAAGATCAACGCAACACGAATTCGTACGAACACCGACACCACCACCGGATCTTCTCCGTTGTTTTCTAGGTGAGGGAGGAAGGTGGGTTCCCTTTAGGAGTGGTAAGGTATTTTGTGAGAGAGATGTGTGTTTTGGAACTTTTCCAACAACACAACAAGGAGGCTAGGAATAGCTTAGAATGATTTCCAAAATCACTTCACTTAACCTAGTTGCATCTCATGCAACCATATATATAGGGAAATATGATGAAAATGACCATCCTACCCCTCTTTTTATCTCGTTTTAGTATATAGTTTATATATGAATCTAATTCACATTAAAACTATATATTATATCAATTATATCATATATAATTGATATAATTCCTCATGTATAAAATTGAACACTTCAATTTATCTCCTAACTTTATACCCTCAATATTACCATGTTAAGCCAACGGAGGGATCTAATGGACCTACAGATCATGAGCTCCAATGTTGTGAGATTAACTAATCAAACTCTTTGATCTAGTTAATCAATATTCATTAACTACAAGTCACTCCACTATAGACTTGTAGCTGCACTCTCCTCACTGTAGATATTATTGTGTCCACTGATATAGTCATTACCCATGAGTCGACCCTTCACAGGTTGTTCAGATCACACTGGGTCAAATTATCATTTTACCCCGTGATTACCTATTTGCTCCTTAAGCACCACTGATCCTCTTATGAACAACAAGTCTAAGGTCCTACCTTAGACTCATACCCTCATGAGAGGCGGAGCCTCGTTGTTCAAGACACGGAGTCGCTTCTTAAGGGAACAACCTATCTAATTCCTCGAGAGAGGAATGAGTGAATTCCATCTTGCACGCTTAAGTTCCCACTACCTCACGAGGTTCTCACACGAGAAGGTAGGCTTATTGAGTCGGCTCACAGCCACTCTCACCCATACTAGTCTAAGGACAAACCCCTATAAGCAGGAGTTCTTAACTTGCTCAGGATTCAGATCGAGTCACTAATGACCATCTATAAATTACTAGTCTTATCCTGTTAACGGTGTTATACGTGTTGGACTAATAATTTGCGATCCAGTCTTGTTATGAACTCTTCATACAGGATGCCCCCACTCGCATGTCAACTACATGAATGAGTTGGATTATCTCATTTGTACTGATTACAAAGTGGGTTGCATCCATGGTGTTACTAGAATGAGGTTTCCAACCTTATTCTTATACCATAGACTATTTAGGTTATAATCTTGAATTCAACCCAATTAGTGTCCACTACACTGATTTCAAGATAAACGTTATAACCTTGGAGCTTAGTTTATTGGATTTATAAAAGCAAGACTGTAATCTTATCAAAACAAATAACACTTTATTTAATTGATCAAAATTACACAAGTTTCGGGCATAAATCCCAACAAAGACACTATCCCCACAAATCAACACGGGGTCCTTTCAGCATGTTTTGACCTCACTCACATGCTCCCTAGGAAAATTCCTAAGAGGTCACCCAACTTAGGATTTCTCCAATCCAAACACGCTTAACTGTGGAGTTTTTATGATTGAGCCACCGAAAAGGAAGGTGCACCTTGTTGGTATAGGTAGTATCTATCAATTCTTTTAAGCCTTTCTGAACTATACTTTCATATACTCATGGCCACTCGCATGTATCCCTCTTCCTCGAGCACCATACTTTTATATCCTCAGGATCCCTCTCATTCAGATGTGGGCTCGGTTCATTAATGTACACCTCTTCCTCGGGCGTCACATGAAGAATAAGGGACAGGTAGATGGAGAGGTAAATCTATTTGCCCATTCTAGAAAATTCCAGAAGAGTTCATCCTCTGTAACCAAGTCCTGCATTTCCTCTTCTGGGATTAAAAAGATTCAGAAGAAGAAGAAAGGAGAGAAGGGGAAGGCACCTGCCGCTGCTGACAAAGGCATGGGAAAGACCAAAGTTGCAGATAAAGGAAAGTGTTTCCACTGCAATGTGGACGGAAACTGGAAGCAAAACTACCCGAAATACCTTGTTGAGCTCAAGGAGAAGAAAGGTAAATATGATTTACTAGTTTTAGAAACATGTTTAGTGGAAAGTGATGACTTAACCTGGATACTTGATTCAGAAGCCACTAACCACGTTTGTTCTTCTTTTCAGGAAACTAGTTCCTTCAAGGAGCTCAATGAGGGTGAGATGATGCTCAGGGTGGAAACATGAGACGTCGTCTCAGCTCGTGCGGTGGGAGATAGCAAGCTAATTTTTAGGGATAGATTCTTGTTTTTGAAGGATATGAAAATCCCACACAGCGGAAGGACGATCAAATCGTCGTGGTATCGTTGTCAAATATGTTTTCTTAAATCTGAAACTACCTTATAGCATCTAGGTTAAACATGATTTAGAAGAGAAAAACAGTAAGAACACTTACTTGTTGAAGAACCTTTGCAAAGTTGAGAGAGAATTTGCAAAACTCTTTGGTGAGATTTCCAAAAAATGAGCCAAATGCCTCAGAAATCCTTCTTGCAAAGGGTTTATATAATGGTGATAGGTGGACTTCAAATCTCCACATATTTACCATTTTACCACAACCATAGGTTATGCAAATCATATTTGCATAACCACATATAATAAGATATCTCATATCTCGTTATACAAATCACATTGGTATAGTTATGGATTTTTAAATTGAATCACATTTAATTTAATTTCTCCCAATCTAATTTAACAAAATTAGCCCTAATTAGATAATTAGGCTAACCTATAGTTTATTATGAATCTCATTCACATTAAACTATATAATATGTCAATCATATCTCATATAAATGACATAATTACCCTTTAGTGAATTTGAACACTTCAAATCCACACCAAAACTGTAAACCCTCTATTAATCCAGTTTGAGCCAACCGAGTGACCTAATGGACCTACACGTGATGAGCTCCAATGATCCGAGATTAACCTATCAAACTCTTTGACCTAGTTAATCAACATTCATTAGCTAACGTAACACTCCACTAAAGCCCGTAGCTGCACTCCCGTCATTGTAAGACAAGTTGTGTCCATTGATATAACCAATGCCCGTGAGTCGACCCTTCACAGGTTGTTCGTAGACACTTCTGGGTCAAATTACCATTTTACCCCTGTGTCTACTTCTTGTTCCTTAAGTCCCCACTGCTTCTCTAATGAACAACAACGTTGTAATGGTCCAACCATATACAACAACCCCCTCGGGCGAGTGAGAGGATGGGCGCCCGTTGTCCAAGCCTTGGAGACAACACTTAAGGGAACGACCCCTCTAGTTTCCGTAATGTCGAGAACGAGTGAATTCCATCTCGTGTAGTTAAGTTCCCAGCTCCCCACGTGGTCCTGTCCCTAAGAAGATAGACATATTAGGCGAGTAACTATGACCACCCCCATTCGTACTAGTCAAAGGACAAACCCCCACAGACAGGAGTCCGTAACACGCTAAGGATTCAGGTCAAGTCACTATTGGTCATCTCACGGTTATTAGTCCTCATCATTAGCGGTGTTACATCGTGAGGGTCTAATAATTCACGGTCCGGTCTTGTACAATCTCATTGCATAGGATGCCCCCACCCGCATGTCAACAACATGAACGAGTCAGATCACCTCGTTTGTATCTAATACAAAGCAGACCACATCCACAGTGTATCCAGGATTAGGTCTCCAACCGTATCCATATACTGTAGATCATTCGGGTCATTAACTCGAACGCGATCCTCCCTGTGTGTCCACTACACACCGTTAAAGTTCTAGTTCTCTCATAAATTCAATGACCCTGAAGCTTAGTTTATTGGACAAAGTTTGTAAAAATGCGAGACAAAAAATGATAAAAGAAATAACTCTTATTAATTTAAAATGGTAATATTACAAACAAAACGAGATTAGGACATACATCCCAACAAACTCCCACTTGGACTAAGCTAGTGGAGCAAACATACATTTTTCAAATGTACAACAGATTACAATAAAGTAATATAATAAACTAAGGCATTAAATACCCTTTACAATACTCCCACTTGCCATAGTCAGGAAGCACTCGAAGACCTAGACTCTCTAGGTGACCCTCAAAAACCTTAGCCACGAGGGCCTTTGTAAATGGATCACCAACGTTGTGATCCGACGCTATCTGCGTGACTGTCACGTCCCCGCGGTGAACAATCTCCTGTATCAGGTGATACTTCCGCTCAATGTGCTTGCCTCTCTTATGACTCCGAGGCTCTCTGGACTTGGCTATAGCACCACTGTTGTCACAAAACAACATGATTGACAAGTTCATATTTGGAACAACTTCCAAATCCGTCATGAACTTCCTAAGCCAAACAGCTTCCTTTGCAGCTTCACAAGTCGCAACGTACTCAGCTTCCTTAGTGGATTTCCTAGAATCTTTATCGGTCTGAAAATCAGAATCTGTGTATCCCGTAAGGATCAAATCCCTACTCCCATACACCAGGTTGTAGTTCCTCGTTCACCTAAGACACTTGAGGATTGGCTTTACGGATGTCCAGTGATCTAATCCTGCATTGAATTGATACCTACTAACAATCCCAACTGCATAACAGATGTCGGGCCTAGTACACAACATGGCATACATGAGGCTCCCAACAGCTGAAGCATAAGGGATTCGTCTAATATCCTCAACCTCTTGAGGAGTCTAAAGACATTGATCCTTAGACAGGTGAACCCCATGCCTGAAAGGCAGCAAGCCCTTCTTGGAGTTCTGCATCTTATATTTAGACAACATCTTGTTAATATAAGACACTTGAGACATGGCCAGTGTTCTGTTCTTCCGGTTCTGGACTATATGGATACCTAGAACATACTGTGCTTCTTCCTAATATTTCATTTGGAATTGCAAAGCTAGCCATTTCTTTACGCCAGTAAGAAATCCTACCTCATTCCCAATGAGAAGGATATCATCCACGTACAATATCAGAAATGCGACAGTTTTGTCGACGATTTTCTTGTAGACACAAGGCTCGTCAACATTCTGATCAAAGCCATAAGATTTGATTGCCTCATCAAACCTTATATTCCAAGACTTCGAAGATTTTTTTAGTCCATAAATAGACCTATGAAGCCGGCAAACCTTTTGCTCTTGGCCTTGGGCAATGAACCCTTTGGGTTGGTCCATGTAGATGGTCTCGTGAAGGTTGCCATTCAGAAAGGCGGTCTTGACATCCATCTGCCATACCTCATAGTCATAATATGCGGCAATGGTCAGAAGGATTCTGATCGACTTTACCATGGCAACATGTGAAAAGGATTCCTCATAGTCAACCCCTTCAACCTGGGTAAAACTCTTTGCCACTAGTCGTGCTTTGAGGGTCTGCACCTTCCCATCTACGCCACGTTTACGCTTGTAGATCCATTTTCAACCAATAGGTTTTACTCCACCTGGTTGATCCACAAGCTCCCAGGTGGAATTGAAGTACATCGACTCCATTTCCTGGTCCATAACTTTAATCCATTCGTCTTGGTCAACGTCTGCTATTGCCTGATGATAGGTCAATTGATCCTCGCAGTCATCATCAGGGGTGACGACTTGAGTTTCAGTTAAACCCATGTAACATTTAGGCAGTCTCACAACCCTCCCACTATGTCGAGGCATTCCCAACTCTTGGGAACGGACTTGACTAGACGTGCTAGGATCAACAACACTTGTTGACGTACTAGCCCCATCAGCAGCTCTTGCTGATGCACTGTCCATTTCGTTCAACACGATTTTGATTCTAGGCAAATGATCCCTGACGTGGTCTTTCTCAAGAAAAGTTGCGTTTGTGGACACAAGAACCCTATTTTCCTTAGGATCGAAAAATAGACCACCCCTAGTCTCTTTTGGGTAACCTACAAATAGGCACAATTTTGAACGGGATTCCAACTTCTTCGGATTTGACACGAACACGTGGATCGGGCATCCCAAAATTCTGAAATGATGTAAACTGCCTTTACGTCCATTCCAGAGTTCGAAAGGTATTTCACAAACACTCTTTGATGGAACGTTCTTCAAAATATAGACCGTAGTCACCACTGCGTACCCCAAAAAGAATCAGGAAGACGAACATAACTCATCATCGACAGAACCTTGTCCAACAGGGTTCTGTCTCTCCTCTCCGATACACCATTCTGCTGTCGCATACCAGGTGCTAAGAGTTGGGACGTAATTCCGTGTTTTATCATATAGTCCTTGAATTATGTGTCCATATACTCTCCACCTCGATCCGATCGAAGTGTTTTAATCGTTTTACCTAACAGGTTTTCAACCTCAGTCTTTTACTCCTACAAGTTTTCAAGAGTTTCAGACTTCCTATGCATTAGGTAAATATACCCATACCTTGATAGTCATCTATAAAAGATATAAAGTATTCGTAACCACCTCGTGCTTTAACACTAATCGGACCACAGAGGTCAGAATGTATAAGCTCAAGGGGCTCTTTGGCTCTATATCATTTTCCACTAAAAGGACGTTTGGTCATTTTGCCTTTGAGGCATGGCTCACATACCGGTAAAGAGTTTTCTTCCAACTCGCTTAGAAGTCCACTCTTCACTAGTCTCTCAATCCTATTGAGATTGATGTAGCCTAACTGTAGATGCCAAAGATGGGCATTTCTTTTGGAGAAACTTTCACTCTTTTAGTTCATTTTTCTATTCAGTATTCAAAACACTTTTGACCGAATTAGGTTCAAAACATACAGATTAGACTCAAGTGAAGCAGAACATAAGAAATTTTCATTTCTAGAAATAAACGCTTTATTACTAGAAAAATTTACATAATAGAGTGTTCAAGTAGGCAGGAAATAGAAACTAGGTTTCTAGTAAACCCTGGAACTATATACAAATTATCTAATAATAAGTAATTCCTGTCGAAATAGAGTTTCACCGTGCCGATCGATGCAACAAAGACAACCTCCCCGAATCCAACCCGTAGAGTCACCTCACCCTCTCGCAGCTGCTGCCAGGAACTAATTGCCTGAAAAGAAGAACAAACATGGTTAGTGGCGCCCGAATCCAATATCCAGGCAGAGTCATTACTCTCCATTAAACAGGTTTCAGTTACTAGTAAATCACATTTACCTGTATTCTTCCTGTCGATAAGGAACTTGGGACAGTTACGCTTCCAATGATCGTCCCCATTGTAGTGGAAACACATTCCTTTCTCTGCAACTTCCTTAACCTTTTTTCCCTTTAGGGTGGCAGCACAGTCAACTTTGCCCTTCTTCATCTTCTTTTTCTTCCCTTTCGGGTGAGAAGGAGCCACAGGTTTAATCCTAGAGGTTGAACCCCTGTGATCGGACCTGAAGGCAACATTTGCCTAAACTTCCGGTGTCTTGATCCTCATCAAGGACTGAAAGTTCTGTAGCTCGTTCAGAAGGGTGGTCAGAGTGTAGCTAATTTTGTTCATAGCAGCATTGCTACGAAACTGAAGGAAACTCTTCGGAAGAGTCTCCAGAATAAAGCTGACTTGGCTCGACTCATCGATCGAAGCCTCGTTCATCTTCGCCAGATTAAAGTGGGTTATCATGTCTAAAACGTCTTCATGGATAGACGTCCCTTCTTTCATCCGGGCATTGAAGACGTGTTTGAGCGAGTCATGTCGGACCTGAAAGGACTGTTGTCCAAACCTTTCCTGTAAGGACTCCATGATCTCCTTGGCGTTGATCATCAGCTCATGCTTCTTTGCCAAGACTTCAGATAAGCTGGCAATGATGTAGACCTTGGCCTTTTCATTGGCCTTGATCCATCGATCGTACGCATCACGAACACTTCGTGACGCGGTCGAGCTCGGCAACTGAGGACACTCCTTAGTGAACACGAACTTAAGATCGTCAGTTACTAGAATCGTGTTTATATAATTAGCTAAAAATGATTGGATTAATTAAAGGTTTAACGAAAAACTAATACAAGTATTTTGTATTTCAACAATATGAATAGCTCAATCCTTTCCTTATTGGCTACTAAGAAATTAACCGGAGAAAATATGTTGACCTGGAAAAACAATCTTAATATCATCTTGGTTGCGGATGATCTAAAGTTTGTGCTTATTGAGGAGTGTCCTTAGGTGCCAAGCTCGAAAGCGTCACGAAATGTTCGTGATGCATAAGATAGATGGATCAAGGCAAATGACAAGGCCAAGGTCTACATCTTGGCAAGTATGTCAGACATACTAGCCAAGAAGCACGAGGGCATGATGACCACCAAGGAAATCATGGATTCGTTGTAGGGCATGCTCGGGCAATAGTCTGTTCAGGTCAGTCACAATGCCCTCAAGTACATCTTCAATGCTAAAGTGGCAAAAGGATCATCTGTTCGGGATCAAATCGAGCCAGGTTAGCTTTATATTAGAAACTCTACCAGAGAGTTTTCTACAGTTTCGAAGTAACGATGTTAAGAAGAAGCTTAGTTTTAACCTTACCTCTCATCTGAATGAACTCCAAACCTTCCAATCTCTGATGAAAATCAAGGGGTCGAAAGGTGAGGTAAATGTTGCCAGTAGGAGTAATCATGGAGGTTCAACCTCTGGAACAAAATCAGTGGCTTCATCTTCCTCAAGCCTGAAAGGCAAGAAGAAGAAAATGAAGAAGGTTGGTAAGGGGAAACGGGCTGACAAAGCTGCCATCCAGAACGGCAAGAAGGTCAAAGAAGTTGCAGATAAAGGAAAATGTTTCCACTGCAATGAAGACGGGCATTGGAAACGGAACTGTCCGAAGTCCATTGCAGAAAAGAAGAAAGAAGGTAAATATGATTTACTTTGCTTAGAAGCTTGTTTAGTGGATGATGATAATTCTGCCTTGATATTGGATTAAGGAGCCACTAATCATGTCTGTTCTTCTTTTCAGGGAATTAGTTCCTGGCAGCAGCGTCAAGAAGGAGAGATAACACTCCGTCTTGGAAATGGGGAAGTTGTCTCAGCTGTAGCAGTGGGCACCATGAAACTATTGTTTGGCAAGAAACATATGTTGTTGAACAATGTACTAGTGATACCAGGGTTTACTAGAAACCTAATTTAAATTTCTTGCCTAATAGAACAATGTATTTCAATATCCTTTTCTTCTAATAAAGTGTTTATTTTTAAGAATGGTATTGAAATATGTGTAGCTTCATTAGAAAATTTGTTGTATATTTTAAGGCCTAATTCAGTCAAAATGGTTTTGACATTGGATTATTTAAAACTGCAAACACAAAAACTAAGAAACGTAAAATTTCTCCTAAAGAAAATGCTCAATTTTGGCACCTTCGGTTAGTTCACATTTGAAGGGAATGAAATCACGCACAATGAAAGGGTGATCGAATCACCGTGGTATCGTTGCAAAATAAGTTTTCTTAAAACAGTTTCTATCACATAAAAACTAGGCTAAACATGAAAAATTAAGAAGAAAAACAGCAAGTGTACTTACTTGTTGAGGAACCGTATTCACGTTTTCCTTCTCCGTTCATGAACCCTTCGTGATCACAATCTCAACGTACACGATCTCCTCGAACAAACAATAACACGGACACGCTCCGAAAGGTTTCTCGGTTGTTCTACTTTTGGTAGAAAGAGAGTTGTGGGACTCTTCTTTTTGGGTAAAAGGGAGGAGAGATTGAGAGAGAATTTGAGAGAGAATGACAATAGCTCTTTTGTGAGAAATCCAAAAAATGAGCCTTAAGTTTTCAAATCCTTTTTGCAAAGGAGTTTAAATAATGGTGATAGGTGGAGTTGAAATCTCCACCTATTTACCATTTAACCACAACCATAGGTTATGCAAATCATATTTGCATAACCTGAAGGGATTTGGAATTCCTGCAGAGGAAGACGTTGTGAAACGTCATTGATTCGTTGTGTAATTCGAATCTTAAAATCGAACTAAACTACTTTAATTCTAGGTTAAACATGCTAAAAAGTAGAGAAAACAGTAAGTAATAGATACTAACCTCTTGAAGAACTTTTCTTCAACGTTTTCTCCTTCTCCGGTCACGATCTCTCTCGAACGGACGAACTCCTTGAACACGAACCTCGATTCGAACTGCAAGACACCTCCACAGGGTCTTCTCGGTTGTTCTCGGGAGGTTGAGGGAGAGTAGGTGGGACTCCCTTTGGTTTTGGGTGAGGAGAAATCTTAGAGAGTTCTAGAGAGAATTGCCTTGCTCTCTTTGGATCAAAATCCAAAAAATGGCAAGAGCTTAATCAGATGCCTTTGAATGCACCTATTTATAATGGTGTGTGGTGGAGTTAAAATCTCCACCAATTCATTGTTTTACCACAACTATATGATATACAAATCATATTTGCATATTATATAATATAAAGTATCTCATACCTTATTATACAAATCTCATTTGCATAATTGTGGATTTTTAAATTGAATTACATTCAATTTAATTTCTCTCAATTCAATTTCTGCATATAACACTAATTAATCAATTAGGCTATACTATAGTTTATTATGAGTCTCATTCACATCAAACTATATATTATGTCATCTATATCTCATATAAAAGACATAAATACCCAAATAATGAATTTCAACACTTCAAATTCACAACAAAGTGTAAACCCTTCATTTGTCCAATTTGAGCCAACCGAGGGACCTAATGGACCTACACGTGACGAGCTCCAATGATCCAAGACTAACCTGTCAAACTTTTTGACTCGGTTATTCAACATTCATTAGCTACGGTAACACTCCACTAAAGCTCGTAGTTGCACTCTCATCACTGTAGGACAAGTTGTGTCCATCGATATAACCAATACCCGTGAGTCGACCCTTCACTGGTTGTTCGTAGACACTGTTGGGTCAAATTATCGTTTTACCCCTGTGTCTACCTCTTGCTCCTTAAGTCACACTGCTTCTCTAATGAACAACTACGTTGTATGGTCCAACCATAAACAACAACCCTCTCAGGCCAATGAGAGAGTGGGGTCCCGTTGTTCAAACCCTGGAGACATCACTTAAGGGAACAACCTCTCTAGTTTCCCTAAGTCGGGAACGAGTGAATTCCTTGTTGCGTAGTCAAGTTCCCAGCTCCCCACGTGGTTCTGTCCCTGAGAAGATAGGCATATTGGGCGAGCAACTATGGCCACCCTCACCCGTACTAGTCAAAGGACAGACTCCCGCAGACAGGAGTCCGTAACACGTTCAGGATTAAGATCAAGTCACTAATGGTCATCTACAAAATTATTAACCCTATACTGTTAACGGTGTTACATCAGTAAGTCTAATAATTCACGGTCCGGTCTTGTACAATCTCATTCCACATGATGCCCCCACTCGCAAGTCAACCACATGAACGAGTGAGATCACCTCGTTTGTATCTTAATACAAAGCGGACCGCATCCACAGCGTATTCAGGATTAGGTCTCTAACCCTATCTATATACTGTAGACCGTTCAGGTCATTAACTAGAATGTGATCCTCCCTGTGTGTCAACACCGTTCAAGTTCTTAGTTCTCTCATTAATACAATGACCCTGGAGCTTAGTTTATTGGATTAAGTTTATGAAATATGCGAGACACAAAGTTCAAATAAATTACTCTTATTTATATCACAAGGCTCAAATAAATAACTCTTATTTATTTACAAGTTAGAATATTACAAACTACACGAGATGAGGACATACATCCCAACAAACCACATATAATAAGATATCTCATATCTTATTATACAAATCACATTTGTATAATTGTGGATTTTTTTAAATGGATCACATTCTATTTAACTTCTCTCAATAAAATTTCTCCAAATTAGCCCTAATTAGACAATTAGGCTAACATATAGTTTATTATGAATCTCATTCATATTAAACTATATAATATGTCAATCATATCACATATAAATGACACAATTACCCTTTAATGAACTTGAACACTTCAAATTCACACCAAAACTGTAAACCTTCTATTAATCTAGTTTGAGCCAACCGAGGGACCTAATGAACCTACAGTGACGAGCTCCAATGATCCGAGACTAACCTGTCAAACTCTTTGACCCGATTAATCAACATTCATTAGCTACGGTAACACTCTACTAAAGCCCGTAGCTGCACTCTGGTCAGTGTAAGAAAAGTTGTGTCCACTGATATAATCAATGCCCATGAGTCGACCTTCACAGGTTGTTCGTAGACACTGCTGGGTCAAATTACTATTTTACCCTTGTGTCTACTTTTTGCTCCTTAAGTCTCCACTGCTCCCCTAATGAACAACAACGTTGTAATGGTCCAACCATACACAACACCCCTCTTGGGCCAGTGAGAGGGTGGGCACCCATTGTCCATGCCTTGGAGACAACATTTAAGGGAACAACCCCTCTACCTTCCCTAATGGCGGGGACGAGTGAATTCCATCTCGCGTAGTTAAGTTCCCAACTCCCCACGTGGTCCTGTACTTGAGAAGATAGGCATATTGGCAAGTAACTGTGACCACCCTCACCCGTACTAGTCAAAAGATGGACTCCCGCAGCATGTGAGTCCAGTAACACACTCACGATTCGTGTCGAGTCACTAATGGTCATCTCACGGTTATTAGTCCCATACGCTAATCGGTGTTACATCGTGAGGTCTAATAATTCACGGCCCGGTCTTGTACAATCTCATTGCATAGGATGGCCCCACTCGCATGTCAACCACATGAACGAGTCAGATCACCTCGTTTGTATCTAATACAAAGCGGGTCGCATCCAAAGCGTATCCAAGATTAGGTCTCCAACCCTATCCATATACTGTAGAATGTTCGGGTCATTAACTCGAACGTGATTCTTCTTGTGTGTCCACTACACACTGTTCAAGTTCTAGTTCTCTCATTTATTCAATGACCCTAGAGCTTAGTTTATTGGACAAAGTTTGTGAAATTGCGAGACACAAAGTGATTAAAGAAATAACTCTTATTTATTTCAAATAGTAATATTACAAACAAAACGAGATTAGGACATACATCCTAACAAACACCCACTTGGACTAAGCTAATGGAGCAAACATACATTTCTCAAATGTACAATAGATTATAATAAAGTAATACAATAAACAAGGGCATTGAATACCCTTTACAATACTCCCACTTGCTCTAGTAAGGAAGAACTCAAAGACCTAGACTCTCTAGGTGACCCTCAAACACCTTAGTCGTGAGGGGCTTTGTAAATGGATCAGCAACGTTGTGCTCTGACGCTATCTGCGTGACTGTCACGTCGCTGCGGTGCACAATCTCCCGTATCACGTGATACGTCCGCTCAATTAGCTTGCCCCTTTTATGACTCCGAGGCTCTCTGGAGTTGGCTACTAAAGGGAATGAAAATTCCGCGCAGTGGAAGACGATCGAATCGTCGTGGTATCGTTGTGAAATTCATTTTCTTAAAACTAAACTATCACATAGTATTAAGGCTAAACATGCTAATAAGAAGAAAAAACAGCAAGCAAGAACCATTTACTTATTGAAGAACGTCTTCAAGTTTTCCTTCCTTCGATCACGAACTCTTCGTGTTCTTGTTCTCAACGATCTCGATCTCCTCGCATGAACAAACGAACTGGACACTTCCACGCGATTTCTCGGTTGTTCTACGTTAGGTAGAAGGAGAGAAGTGGGTCTCTTTTGGTGAGAAGGGAGAAGAGATTGAGAGAGGATTTTGAGAGAGAAATTTTGTTTCTTTTGTGTGAAATCCAAAAAATGAAACAAAGCCTTATGAAATCCTTCTTGCAAAGGGTTTATATAATGGTGATAGGTGAAGTTGAAATCTGCACCTTAGCATTTTACCGCAACCATAGGTTATGCAAATCATATTTACATAACCACATATAATAAGATATCTCATATCTCATTTTACAAATCACATTTGCATAATTGTGGATTTTAAAATTAAATCATATTCAATTTAATTTCTCTCAATCTAATTTCTCCAAGTTAGCCCTAATTCAACAATTAGGCTAACCTATAGTTTATTATGAATCGCATTCACATTAAACTATATAATATGTCAATCATATCTCATATAAATGACATAATTGCCCTTTAGTGAACATCAACACTTCAAATTCACACAAAAAATGTAAACCTTCTATTAATCCAGTTTGAGCCAACCGATGGACCTAATGAACCTACAGTGACGAGCTCCAATGATCCGAGACTAACCTGTCAAACTCTTTGACCCGGTTAATCAACATTCATTAGCTACGGTAACCCTCCACTAAAGTCCGTAGCTGCACTCCCGTCAGTGTAAGACAAGATGTGTCCACTAATATAACCATTGCCCATGAGTCGATCCTTTACAGGTTGTTCGTAGACACTGCTGGGTCAAATTACTGTTTTACCCATATGCCTACTTTTTGCACCTTAAGTCCCTACTGCTCCTCTAATGAACAACAACGTTGAAATGGTCCAACCAAACACAACACCTCTCTCGGGCCAGTGAGAGGGTGGGCACCCGTTGTCCATGTCTTGGAGACAACACTTAAGGGAACAACCCCTCTAGTTTTCCAAAATGCGCGAACGAGTGAATTCCATCTCACGTAGTTAAGTTCCCAGCTCCCCACTTGGTTCTGTCCCTAAGAAGATAGGCATATTGGGCGAGTAACTGTGACCACCCTCACCCGTACTAGTCAAAGGATAGACCCTCGCAGACAGAGTCCGCAACACGCTCAGGATTCAGGTCGAGTCACTAATGGTCATCTACGAAAATATTAGTCCCATATTGTTAACGGTGTTACATTAGTAGGTCTAATAATTCACGGTCCGGTCTTGTACAATTTCATTATACAGGATGCCTCCACTTGCATGTCAACCACATAAACAAGTCAGATCACCTCGTTTGTATCTTAATACAAAGCGGGCCGCATCCATAACGTATCCAAGATTGGGTCTCCAACCCTATCCATATATTGTGGACCGTTCGGGTCATTAACTCGAACGTGATCCTCCCTGTGTGTCAACTACACACTGTTCAAGTTCTAGTTCTCTCATAAATTCAATGACCCTGGAGCTTAGTTTATTGGACAAAGTTTTTAAAACTTTGTGAAACACATAGTGATGTAATAAACAACTCTTATTAATTTCAAATGTTAAATTACAAACAAAACGAGATTAGGACATACAACCCAACAAACTCCCACTTGGACTAAGCTAGTGGAGCAAACATACATTTCTCAAATGTACAATAGATTATAACAAAGTAATACAATAAACTAGGGCATTGAATACCCGTTTACAATACTCCCACTTGCCCTAGTTAGGAAGCACTCGAAGACCTAGACTCTCTAGGTGACCCTCAAACACCTTAGCCGTAAACAACGTTGTGCTCCGATGCTATCTGCGTGACTGTAACATCGTCGTGGTGCACAATCTCCTGTATCAGGTGATACTTCCGCTCAATGTGTTTGCCTCTCTTATGGCTCCGAGGATCTCTGGAGTTTGCTAGTCCACCACTGTTGTCACAAAACAACGTGATCGACAAGTTTATATTTGGAACAACTTCCAAATTTGTCATGAACTTCCTAAGCCAAACAACTTTCTTTGCAGCTTCACAAGCCGCAACGTACTCAGCTTCCATAGTGGAATCAGTGATGCATCCCTACGTGATGCTTCGCCATACTACAACTCCATTCAAAATGAAGGTTGACCCCAGAGTGGATTTCCTAGAATCCTTATCGGTCTGAAAGTCAGAATCTGTGTATCCTGTAAGGATCAAATCCCCACTGCCATACACTAGGTTGTAGTTCCTCGTTCTCCTAAGATACTTAAGGATTGCCTTTACGACCGTCCAGTGATCTAATCCTTGATTGGATTGATACCTACTGACAATCTCTACTCATAACAGATGTCGGGTCTAGTAAACAGCATGGCATACATGAGGTTTTCAACAGCTGAAGCATAGGGGATTCGTCTCATATCCTCAACCTCATGAGGTGTCTTAGGACATTGATCCTTAGATAGGTGAACCCCATGCCTGGAAGACAACAAGCCCTTCTTGGAGTTCTACATCTTGTATCTAGACAACATCTTGTCAATATAAGACGCTTGAGACATGGCCAGCGTTCTGTTCTTCCAGTTTCAAACTATCTGGATACCTAGAACATACTGTGCTTCTCCCAAATCTTTCATTTGGAATTGCGAAGCTAGCCATTTCTTTATGTTAGTAAGAAATCCTACCTTTTTCCCAATGAGAAGGATATCATCCACATAAAATACTATAAATGCGACAGTTTTATCGACGATTTTCTTGTAGACACAAGGCTCGTCAACATTCTGATCAAAGCCATAAGATGATCGCCTCATCAAACCTTATATTCCAAGATCTCGAGGCTTGTTTCAGTCTATAAATGGACCTATGAAGCAGGTAAACCTTTTGCTCTTGGCCTTGGGTTATGAACCCCTTGGGCTTGTCCATGTAGATGGTTTGGTGAAGGTTGCCATTCAAAAAGGCGGTCTTGACATCCATCTGCCATACCTCATAGTCATAATATGCGACAATGGCCAGAAGGATCCTGATCGACTTTACCATGGCAACAGGTGAAAAGGTTTCCTCATAGTCAACCCCTTCAACTTGGGTAAAACCCTTTGCCACTAGTCGTGCTTTGAAGGTCTGCATCTTCCCATCTATGCCACGTTTATGCTTATAGATCCATTTGCAACCAATAGATTTTACCCCATCAGGTTGATCCACAAGCTCCCAGACAGAATTGAAGTACATCGACTCCATTTCCTGGTCCACAGCTTTAATCCATTCGTCCTTGTCAACATCTGCCATTGCCTGATCATAGGTCAATGGATCCTCGCAATCATCATCAGGAGTGACGACCTGGGTTCAGCTAAATCCATGTAACGTTCAGGTTGTCTCACAACCCTCCCACTACGTCGAGGCATTCCCAACTCTTGGGAACAGACTTGACTAGATGTGCTAGGATCAACAACACTTGTTGACGATAGCCCCCCATCAAAGAACTCTTGGCCGATGTAATCGCCCAATTCGCTCAAAACGATTTTGCTCCTAGGCAAATGATCCCTAATGTGGTCTTCCTCAAGGAAAGTGGCGTTTGTCGACACAAGCACACTATTTTCCTTAGGATCGAAAAATAGACCACCCCTAGTCTCTTTTGGGTAACTAACTAATGGCACAATTTTGAACGGTGTTCCAACTTCTTCGGGTTTGACACCAACACGTGGGTCGGGCATCCCTAAATTCTCAAAATGTGTAAATCGCTTTACGTCCATTCCGAGTTCGAAAGGTGTTTCACAAACACTTTTCGACTTTAACGTGGTTCAAAATACAAATCGCAGCTCTCCATCACAGAACCCCAAAAAGAATCAGGGAGACGAGCATAACTCATCATCGACCGAACCATGTCCAACATGGTCCTGTTTCTCCTCTCCGATACACCATTCTGCTGTGGCATACCAGGTGCTTAGAGTTGGGACGGAATTTCGTGTTCTATCATATAGTCCTGGAATTCTGTGTCCATATACTATCCACCTCGATCCGATCGAAGTGTTTTATCGTTTTACCTAATAGGTTCTCAACCTCAGTCCTGTACTCCTTGAACTTTTCAAGAGTTTCAGACTTCCTATGCATTAGGTAAATATACCCATTCCTCGTCCTTTAACACACATCGGACCACAGAGGTCAGAATGTATAAGCTCAAAGGGCTCTTTGGCTCTATATCCTCTTCCACTAAAAAGACGTTTGGTCATTTTGCCTTTGAGGCATAACTCACATACCGGTAAAGAGTTTTCTTCCATCTTGCTTAGAAGTCCACTCTTCACTAGTCTCTCAATCCTATTGAGATTAATGTGGCCTAACCGTAGATGCCAAAAATGGGCATTTTCATTAGAGAAACTTTCATTCTCTTAGTTCGTGTTTTTGTTGTTTTAAATAATTCAGTATTCAAAACACTTTTGACCGAATTAGATTTCAAAACATACAGATTAGACTCAAGTGAAGTAGAACAAAGTAAATTACCTTTGAAAGAAATAAACGCTTTATTATATTCAAAGGAAATTGAAATACATTGTTCAATTAAGTAGGAAATAGAAACAAGGTTTCTATTAAACCTGACACTATATACAAATTATCTAATAAAATGTAATTCCTGCCGAAAAACAGCTTCACTTTGTCGAAGACAATCTCCCCAGATCAAACCCGTTGAGTCACCTCACCCTCTCGCAGCTGCTGCCAGGAACTAATTCCCTGAAAAAGAAGAACAAACGTGGTTAGTGGTGCCCGAATCCAATATTCAGGCAGAGTCATTACTCTCCACTAAACAGGTTTCAGTTACACGTAAATCACATTTACCTGTATTCTTCCTGTCAGCAAGGAACTTGGGACAGTTACGCTTCCAGTGATCGTCCCCATTGCAGTGGAAACACTTCCTTTCTCTGCAACTTCCTTGACTTTTTTGCCCTTTTGGGCGGCAACGTGGTCAACTTTACCCTTCTTCATCTTCTTCTTCTTCCCTTTCGGGTGAGAAGGAGCTACAGGTTTTGTCCTAGAGGTCGAACCCCTATGATAGGACTTGAAGGCAACATTTGCCTCAGCTTCTGGTGTCCTGATACTCATCAAGGACTGGAAGTTCTGTAACTCATTCAGAAGGGTGGTCAGTGTGTAGCTAATTTTGTTCATAACAACATTTCAACGAAGCTGAAGAAAACTCTTCAGAAGAGTCTCCAAAATGAAGCTGACCTTGCTCGACTCATCGATCGAAACTTCGTTCATCTCCGCCAGATTAAAGTGGGTTATCATGTGTAGAACGTATTCTCGGACAGACGTCCCTTCTTTCATTCGGACGTTGAAGACGTGTTTGAGCGAGTCATGCCAGACCTGAAAGGACTGTTGTCCAAACATTTCCTGCAAGTACTCCATGATCTCCTTGGCGGTGATCATCAACTCATGTTTCTTTGCCAATACTTTAGACAAGCTGGAAATTATATAGACCTTGGCCTTTTCATTGGCCCTAATCCACCGATCGTATGCATCACGAAAACTTCGTGATATAGTCGAGCTCGGCAACTGAGGACACTCCTCAGTGAACACGAACTTAAGGTCGTCAGTTACTAGAATCGTGTTTATATTGTTTTTCCATGTTTGGAAATTATCTCCCACTAATTTGTCGGATGCTAGTAACGATATTATTGAGCTAGACATTTTTGCTGAAAAAATCAATACAAGCTTTGTGTCAGTCTCGCAAAAAACTTTTTGAAATCCAATCAAGTTACAGCAAAAATTTTATCCTATGATCCCTAGGTCATTTTAAAATTTGCAATGACATCCCAAAGGTTTAGAATGACCGCCACCGAAGGGTGAACAGAAACACTCCTCCTCTAGGACGAAACTTTCTCGATCAGACCCTAATCCCAGAATAACTCTTATTTCATTAGGCGCCCAGTTACCATTTTTCGGTCGAATCCATTAACTCTTAATGAATCTCATGAGTGTCATCCTCAATCTTTAAGTTTCCAAGTATTTGTCCAAACAATAGCCACCGAAGGGTGAACCAAAAAGGAAAACCAACAAGCAAACTGTATCCCTTTCGCGAATTCATGGTGTTCCAACTCCCATGATCTAGGCCCTCCGAAGAAATTGTCTGGTCCAGGCCAAACTAGCAGGCGGATCATAGGGGTCTCACGGTGTGAATCGAAAGATGAGACCGTGGGTCCCATTTTTACAGGTCCCACTCCCACTCACTATAAGTATTCTCTCCATCCACTATGATATTGATCCATACAAATACCATCCGAACGTGGACGCTCCCATTTGCGCCATGAGGGCGAGTATGGATCTCACGGTGCGGACTTTAACAGAGATTTGTGGTCGAAAAATTAAATGTATCTTATACACTTTATTTCCTCCCACTCAGCACTTTATATTATTCAGGATCGACTTAGATAAATCGGCTAATATTTACCTAAGTCTACTAATATAACGCTTATATTGATTTTGCCTAAGTTTATAATCACATTATTAAATTAGGTCTATGTGAGTAAATTAATCAACTTTTAATTAACGCCACTCACGATAATATAACCTAAGAATCTCCAGACCGAATTCACTCCTAGGTCGGTTTCCAGGTAGGGGTGTTCCGCAAAGCGTCAGCTTAAATACCCAAGCCTTAGACAAAACCTTCCTTAGACAGAGTTACTTATCAGTCACCATTCAAAGGTCATATTTTGATTTCCTAATTCTAATCTTATTAGAACTAGAAAACCTAAGTCTAATTATTCAAGGTCTAAACATTTTAAAACTAATAATTAACTTAGATTACATGCATTTCTATGTTATAGTGCTTGATCATTCATCACATGAATAATACTATACTTTATCAAATATTCATCACATGAATTGAATGCATGAGCATACTTTTAATCTAAGAAATATAACTCTGATATTAAATAAATTAAAACATGTTTTAATTATATTATAACACTTATAATATAACCTATCACGCATACTATATATTAGAACACTTATAATATAAATATAATGCATGAAATGTTTAACCTAGGGTGGGATTTTAAATCTATATGACATACATTATGCACATAGAATAAAAATAATATTTCATACATCTCATGCATAAAATAATTAAATAGGAAAAATTGGACAGATTTGGGAACTTAGGGGCATTAAATAAATTAATTAACATTTATATAACAATTATATTAATATTAATTAATAAATTTAATTTAATTAAAAAAATTAAAAAAAATTACATAAAAAAATTAAATAAAATAATCTAAAAAACTGCCCCACGAAGCACTATGCTCCAACCGCCCACGTTCGCGCGAAAATGTTGCTGGAACAACCCATTATATACATAGCGTTGCAACGCTGCAACATTCAGCGTTGCATGTCGCGTGCTCCACGCCAGGGCGTTGCAACGCTTATCTGCAGCAAGGTCTCCTTCCGTGCGGACAGCGTTGAGACGCCAAAGAACTGCTTCTCAACGTCGTCGACAGAACAACAAGCTTCTCTTGCTGTTCTTCGTCGTTTCTTGCCCGTTTCCACTCCGGTTTCTTTACAACAACTCTTGCCGCCAAAGACCCAGACTTACAGACGCGATTTATTTTCTAATTTGCCCAAAAAATATGGGTCTTTACGTTTGATCTCATCAAATAGAAAATAAACCTAAACTAGTGTCAAAATCGAAAACACCCAATTATGCAAACCAAGAAAATCATCTCATGAAATTGAAGCAAAAAATCCACCTAATTTTAAGAAAACAGATGCACAACAAGAAGCCAACGATTGGCTCAGATACCAATTGAAGGGAATGATATCTCGCGCAGCAGAAGGGTGATCGAATCACGGTGGTATCGTTGTGAAATAAGTTTTCTTAAAACAGTTTCTATCACATAAAAACTAGGCTAAACATGAAAATTAAGAAGAAAAACAACAAGTGTACTTACTTGCTAAATAGGTGGAGATACAACCTTGCTTTATACTCGGCCTCTATACTATAGTTTCTCCGTTAAGAGTGAAGACTGATCCTGATGTGGATTTCCTCGAATCTACATCAGTCTGAAAATCAGAGTCAGTGTATCCTGCAAGGATCAAATCCTTTGTGCCATACACAAGAATATACTCCCTCGTTCTTCTTAGATACTTGAGGATATTCTTAACGACAGTCCAATGATCATATCCAGAATTGGACTGATACCTGCTGACTATTCCCACTGCATAACATATGTCGGGTCGAGTACATAGCATGATATACATCAGACTACCGACAGCAGGTGCATAAGAAATGCGTCTCATATCCTCAACTTCTTGAGGTGTCTTAGGACATTGTTCATTAGACAGATGAATTCCATGCCTAAAAGGTAATAAACCCTTCTTGGAATTATGCATCTTATATCTAACCAACATTTTGTTAATATAAGATGCCTGAGACAACGCTAGCATTGTGTTCTTGCGATTCCGAACAATTGGATTCCAAGGACAAACTGAGCTTCTCCCAAATCTTTTATTTGGAATTGGGTCGCTAGCCATTGCTTAACGCCAGTCAGGAATCCTGCATCATTCCCAATGAGAAAGATATCATCTACGTATAGAACTAAGAAAGCTACAGTAGTATTGACTATCTTCTTGTAGAGACAAGGCTCGTCAACATTTTGTTCAAAGCTATAAGATTTAATCGCAGTATCAAATCTTATATTCCAGGATCTAGATGCTTTTTTCAATCCATAGATGGATCGTTTCAGCTTGCAAACCTTTTGCTCTTGACCCTGAACTTTGAACCTCTCTGGTTGATCCATATAGATACTCTCTTCAAGATTGCCATTCAAAAAGGCTGTCTTGACATCCATTTGCCAAATTTCATAATCATAAAACGTTGCAATGGACAAGAGTATTCTAATCGACTTAAGCATGGCAACAGGGAGAGAAGGTTTCTTCATAGTCCACCCCTTTCCGCTGGGTATTACCCTTTGCCACAAGTCGAGCCTTAAAGGTTTGCATCTTACCGGCTTGCACTAGAAGAAAAAAGGGTTTTAATGACGGGCATTGCCCGTCATTAAAGGGTTTTGATGACGGGCGCGCGTCGTCATCTATCTATACGAGTGTCATTATATGTTACAATGATTTGGCGCGTTTTTAATGACGGGCATTGCCCGTCATTAAAAACCGACCGTCATTGTAACATATAATGACAGACATTTTTAATGACGGGCAATGCCCGTCATTAAAGGTCTTTGATCGTCATTAAAAGTGTCTGTCATTATAGCATATGATGACAGACACTTTTAATGACAGGCATTGCCCGTCATTGTTTTGTTCGTAATTTAAGAAAAAAAATTGTTGTTTGCCTCAATAGCTCTAACAAAAAATATTAATATTTTGCAAATTTTGTACAAAAAAATCTCAATAATAATATATTTTTACACAAGTAATCTTACAAACTTAACTATCATTAATAAAATATAAAGCATGTATTAAAAGAAGTGTATTACATATCAGAAAAATATATATACAAACTACATTTACTTTACAAAGATAAGAAAAATTGCTAAACAAAATAAAGAACCCAACTTCTACTACTTTATGCTCTTCTTCCTCTTATCATCAACCGATTGATCTTCATGCCTGAAACATTCCAAATCGCAATAGCTATGATATTGACATAAAAATCAATTAAGATTGTCACCATTAACCTTAAATGGTAGAAGTTTATAAATAGCAAAAATGTAAACAAGTTTTCAATTTTTCCCTGCAGGACTTTCAAATAAAATTAATTTGCAACAAAGTTATTCCACAATCTAACATTTTAGTACAGTTCAGTAACAAAACACTAAACAAGAGTGATCATGAATCTTTCAAACCCCTAGACTCCAAATAAACCTAAAAAAGAGCAAACAATTTGTAATATGCCCAAACAATATAGCTAATAATATCATCAATTTCACAATCCTCTAGCTACAAAATGCTATTGAAGAATTCAAATAGAAAACAAAACTGGCCTAAGAAAATATTTGAACAAATGGTGACAATCTTAATTGATTTCTAACTTAAAACACTTCTTAAGACCTATAAACAAGTCCCTTATTTTCTAGAATTTAAAATTACCACTGAAATATTCATGAGGTATAAACAAGACCAACATACCTTCCCTTTTTTAAGTCTACATAAAATTTAGAATGTTGAACTCTCTTGAAATTTAACTATTATGTAAGTTTAGAAAAATTAAATACCCCAATAAAATCTACCTTTGTTGCACAATTCTAAGAAAGTACCTCAACTTTTCTCATTTTTTAATCTAACTTTCCTTCTTCTCACAAATTTTCCATGCTCGTATCCTGAGGTTCAAATACATCCAATTCAGAAAATCAACAAAAGAAATGCACAAAGTATGAAACTTATATTTACGTAAAACCACATAAATGCACAAGATTTTTCTTTGATAATATGTATCTTCTCTCTCTATTTGACACTACAAGATACTCTTCTAATTGAGAAAATATATTAGGCCTATCACATCCAACCAAAGGAAAAAAAAAATAGAAGGTTGAGCCACTGAATACTGACATTGATGTTCGTCAACCGTGAGAATTTAAAACCATATAACATTTAACTCAAGAATTCACATGTGACCATTACTTGTTGAATTTAAAACTCTCAAATTCATATATATCCAGAACTCCAACCAATGATTTAGAATTTGGGTGTTGCCCAATTGAATTTTTAATCTTCTCCATAAGCCTATAGGAAATGTTTCAAAAAGAATGGAGAAGAATCAAGAAGCATTAAATACATTCAAACGGGCATCAATAGAAGAGTTTGGTATAACCAAATAATTTATACTAGCAAAATACTTCATAAATTTAATATAACAATAAATAAATCTAATAACCACCCAATTAACGAGCATATGCATAAGCAACAAAGTTAGTCAACCTCTCTAACAATCAAGATAAAGACCACGACATGGAAAAAGAATCTCATCAAGAGGAAATAAATAGAAATAATAGGTGTTGGTTGATATGCTCAAGACTTTAAGGTGTGATTTTATTAACTTGAAGTTGTATCAAAATGAAATCATGCAAATAATGCAAAACTTGTTGTAAATATCATTAACTCGTTTTCTGTTCAGAGCTTTCCATTTCCAAATACCACCACACATATCACCTAAAATTAAGAACAGTAAGCATTTCGTTGAAAAGGAAGAGAGGAGAGACTTATAAAGATTTAGCTACAATAGTTTATCATCTTGTCGTAAATCACCTTTAAAAAAACACTCAATTTTTAAAATTAGGGCAAAGAAAATGGGTCTCTCAAGAGAACAAAAAAACTTAATAATACAAATAGGAACATAAATTCTAACCTCTAAAGTCTCAAATTTTCATGATCTAAAGCAACTTGAAACTAAACTTATAAAATATGAAAGGGGAAAATCACCAGAAAAAACACACAGTGACTGTGACATTATTATTACAACATCAACAATGACCAATGATCATCAAATTCCAAACAATGAAATAAATTACACATGATCATAATACAAGAGTGAAGAATATGAATATATAAAATTAAACTGACAGTCACCACAATTCATCCATTAAAGCTTTTATGTTCAAACAGTAAAATTATCATAGTGCATTAAAATTTTTGGTTTTACTAGAAGAAGTTGAATAGTAAAGAGGCGAGTTGTGAAACTCAGTGCAACAAGAGAAGGCATCTCAAGTATGTTGGCGCGCCAGAGAGATGTCATAAACATTGAACAAGCTTGCCATGAGCATAAAGATCATGCTTGATTATATCTCCAATGTCTTTAATGGATCAGTCCGCTTCAGCCTCCACCACAAAGACAACACCCTTCTGTCTTATATTCAACAATAATTTTCTGGTTGAATCTGATAGTGAGGCAGGGAACAAAGTGATAGTAAATGCCAAAGAGAGAGTTAAGATAAGGTTGTAAATGCCAAAGAGAAAGAGTTGATCTTATATATGAGACGGAGAGAGAGAGAATTTTTCCTTGAAAAATAAAGAAAGCAAACTCAGGCTACCAAATTAGAAGTAAAAAAAATAATCCAATTAATGGCTATTGGATATCGAAAATCAATGAACATGAACAATAACATTTGCATCCTATGATTCCTTAGAGCTAAACAAACCACACATCATTTCAATTTGTTAAACTCATTTACTTCCTAGATATTAAACACATAAATAATTATGATGTGTGAAAATCTTGACAATGAAATAAAAGAAGACTAAGTCAATGATTTCAAACTTCAATTAGCCACAGTTTAAGAGTGCAAATCCCTTAAAAAGAATATGCTTTTATATATATATATATATATATAAAAGATTCTGTGATCAAAATTCATGGAAAGTTTGTAATTAGTAACCAATACAATAAACGATGATATATAAAGAGAAATGAGTCATATCAAAGAAAAGTGAAAGCGAGATCAAATGCTTAGATCCATAATCATAAAATAACAAAAAAAAAGGGCACCCACTTGAACTTAGAGTTGAAGCTACTTCAAAAACATAGTTGCCTCGTCTAATATTGAACCTTTGGTGGTCTATCAAAAGCACAATCTCCGTGTAACCCTAAAAACTTAAAATCAAAATTGTCATAATCTTGATTTTGGCAAACATACCCTGTTCTAATTTGGAATTAGGTTCTGAAGGGCTTTTATTTTCTCATTGATCCTCATTCTTCGTCTCTAGCCCACCCACCAACAATATTAGCAAAGGTTAAGCTATTAAACGCTCTTAGATTATAATGGTTTATGCCTTTCATGGTTGAAAATAATATTTGAAAAGAATGAACAAATAAAATATAATTACTAAGCCATATAGCCAAAAGATCCATTGTGTTGCAATCATTTGAGACAAACAGATTATGGTTTCATTTATGCATAGTTTAAAGTAACTTTAATACTTCAATGTTAATTCACTATTGTTCTAAATGACAAAATATTTGAAAACTTCTCAATTTGAATCCATGAACCTTCAAATTCAGGTAAACAACACCAACCTCAATATAAGAAATCAAAATTAAAGACTTTCTTGCTCTAATATCTGAAATGTAAAGATATAATTTCAAGACATGATTTTGTAAATTCACTATAAGAATTCAATCATTAAACCTAACTCCTCTGTTTTGATTCAAGTTCAACAACAATGCATCTAACACCACTTACTTTCTTGAAAATTATGCCATAGGAAAGCTCCAACCCTTATTATATATCTCATTCTATATATTTAGAAATCCTAGTTTTGATTGCAAAAATAGGAAAATATTAACTTCCTTGGTTAGTAATTTTGGATTGCATAAACCCTAAAAAGGACTTAAAGTTATCACTCCAAAATTTTTAACCAAATATTGTCTTCTATAAAAAATAACATGGAGAAGTATGCTCCCAAACAAACACATTCAATTTCTGATTTTCAAAAATAGCAGATAGAGAACAATTAAGATTAAAAAAATAAAGAAGAGAGAAAAAATAACATACCGAACCAAAACTGAAGCTCCAGTTCAATATATCCATGGAGTGTTCGAATACACACTAAAACCATGGTTTTCAGAAACTAATTTAATCAAATTCTAAATTGAAATGACCTAAAATACCATAATGTACTAGATTAAAAATGTTTTACCATCCAAATCGAGAGGGTATTTACTAGTTTAAGCGTAGAATGAGTTTCTTGTTGCAGATCTTACCTTAGAGATGAGCAGGTATTTGGATCTAAGAGCCCCTACAACCTTGAATTCTTGTATAAATCGGGTTGTGGGTTGTTCTTCCTTCACGAATCGCAAGTGGGTTGAGGGTATAGTTCAGTCGAACAAAAAGATTGAATCAAATCTCAAGCTTTGTCGCTAACAGAGATCTACTAATAAAAGGAGAAGGGTGTTCAAGCTATTGTGCAAATATCACGCCGACATCATATGTCGACGCGTTGCTCACCGAAAAGGCTTAGTTTTGTTTGTCGTGAGAGGGAAAAGAGGAGAAATAGTTGTGACTGAATAGGTGTAGAGAAAATGGAGGAAGCAAGAGGAAGAGGAGATGAAGGTGAAGGGGAAGGGGAAGGGGAAGGGGAAACGAAGAAGGAAAGAGAAAATGAAAAGCCCTAGATTTGACTATCATTAAAACTCAATTTTTAGAGATTTGTGCGTTTTTTGTAATGTCCGTCATTAATTCTTAAGCGTGAAATTGTAAGTCTGTCATTAAAACTCAACTTTGTTGTAGTGTTGATCTCGTTTTCTCTTGTAACTGAGAGCTCTTTCACCATCTGGTTGATCTACGAGTTCCAAGACTGAATTGAAGTACATTGACTCCATTTCGAGGTCCATGGCTTAAATCCACTAGTCTATGTCTATATCATTCATTGCATGTTTATAGGTCAATGGATCCTCAACGTCATCATCAGGTATGACGACCTGGATTTTAGTTAAACCCATGTAACGATCGGGTTGTCTAACATCCCTCCCACTACGTCGAGGCATTCTCAACTCTTGAGCAGGACCAGCTTGATCAACAACTTTTGTTGATTTATCTGTAGCTTCCCTAAAAATTTCACTCAAGACAATTCTGCTACGAGGTCGATGATCTCTCATGTGGTCTTCCTCTAAAAACGTGACATTTGTCGACACAAGCACCTTGTCCTCTCGAGGATCATAAAACAGGCCACTTTCGTTTCCTATGAGTATCATACGAATAAGCATAATTTTGAACGATGTTCCAATTTCTTTGGATTGGACACTAGCACATGTGTCGGACATCCCCAAATCCTGAAGTGACGTAAACTACCTTTACGCCCTTTTCATAACTCATAGGGTATTTCAAACACTCTTGAGGGGAACCATGTTCAAAATATATGCAGCAGCTTCTACTGCATATCACCAAAACGAACTAGGCAGCTGAGTGTAGCTCATCATGGATCGAACCATGTCTAACAGGGTTCTGTTTCTCCTTTCAGATACACCATTATGCTGAGGTGTACCGGGCGCTGAGAGTTGAGATATGATTCCATGTTCTATCATATAGTCTTGGAAACTTAAATCCATATTCACTCCACCTCGATCTGATCGAAGTGTTTAAATCGTGTTACCTAACGAGTTCTCAACCTCTGCCTTATACTCCTTGAACTTTTCAAGGGTTTCAGACTTATGATGTATTAGGTAAAGATAGCCATACCTAGAATAATCATCAATAAAACTGATAAAATATTCATACCCTTCTCGTGCCTTGACATTCATTGGACCACATAGATCCGAATGCACGAGTTCCAAAGGTTCTTTGGCCCTATAACCTTTTTCAGAAAAAGGTCGTTTAGTCATTTTTCCCTCAAGACAGGACTCACATGGTGGTAAGGAGTTGTCCTCTAACTGACTTAGGAGACCACTCTTAACCAATCTCCCAATCCTATTGAGATTAATGTGACCTAGTCTCAAGTGCCAAAGATAAGTACTTGGAGAAAGCTTCTGCCTTATATTTTGAGTATCCGTTGTTTTAAACATCTCGGTGTTAAAAATCGCTTTTATATTTGTTGGTCTTAACACATATAAGTTGTTTTCAAGTATAGCAGAACATATTCGTACACCTTCTTTGCAAATGAACGCTTCATTATAATCAAAAGATACTTTATACATATGTTCAAGTAAACAAGAGATAGATAGAAGATTTCTTTTGATTCCAGGAACCAAAAGTACATTTTCTAATAAAAACGAATCTATCTCTAAATAACAACTTCATTGCTCCCACTGCTCTAGCTGAGACAACCTCTCATTTTCCAACCCTGAGAGTTATCTCACTATCAGCAAGCTACCTCTAGGAACTAGTTTTCTGAAAAGAAGAACACACATGGTTAGTGGCTCCTGAATCTAGTATCCAGGTGGAATCATCATGTTCCACTAAACATGTTTCAACAACGAGTAAATCAGATTTACCTTGTTTTTCTTTCTCAGCTTTCTTTTCCGCAAGGTACTTCGGGCAGTTCCTCTTCCAGTGCCCGTCTTCACCACAATGGAAATATTTTCCTGTGGCTTTAATCTTGCGTATGAGAGTTTTTTCCTTCCCTTTATCCTTTTTCTTCTTCTGAATACCCTTATTCTTAGAAAAATAAGGACCAGACTTAGTCCCTGAGGACGAACCTCTCAGAAACTTCTTCGAAGTGACAACGTTTGCCTCCTTCTCTTTTCTCTTTGATTTCATCAGGGACTCGAAAGTTTGGAGCTCGTTGAGTAGAGTAGTCAGGTTATACTCTATCTTGTTAATCACTGAATTTGTGCGAAACTGCAGGAAACTCTTCGGAAGAGATTCCATTATAAAGCTAACCTGGCTGTTCTCATATATGACAACCCTGTTTACCTCTGCCACGTTGAAGTGGACCATCATATTAAGGACATGCTCCCTAACAGATGTTTCCTCCTTCATTCGGGAGTTGTAAACGTACTTGAAAGCATCATAACGGACCGATGAGGATGATTGTCCAAACATGGCCTGTAATGATCCCATGATCTCCTTTGCAGTGATCATGCCCTCATGTTTCTTAGACAACACATCAGATATGCTGACCAAGATGTAGACCATTGGCCAGCATATTATGCCCTCATGTTTCTTAGACAACACATCAGATATGCTGGCCAAGATGTTCCTTTGCGGTGATCATGCCCTCATGTTTCGTTTGCGGTGATCAGACTTTTCAGGTTGCAGACGAGCTGGGAGGGGGAGAACATTCCTCCTTTAAGACGAACCTTAGATCATCAATTACAAGAATCGTATTCAAGTTTGATTTTCAAGTTCCAAAGTTATCGCCGTTAAGTTTGTCTGAGTCGAGTAATTGAATAAAAGAGCTCGGCATGCTGAAAATAGTACATATTCTATTAGTGAATTGCTTTTAACCCAAACATGCATCCAAATAAGAATTTAGGAAAAGTAATAATGTACCCATAATCTCATTATTATTTTTGCTACGATACTCCAGTGAGTAAGAGCAACCGCTACCGAGGGGCAGTTAATCACTCCTTCACCGAACCAAGACATTCTTGACTAAATGCTAATACCCGAATAACTGTTATTCCTATAGCATTATAGTTATCGCTACTTTTTGGTCAAGAATTCACTAACATTTAGCAATTCTTGTAAGTGTGACCCGCCATTTTCAGACCTCAGAGGTAAGCCCCAACAATGCTACCGAATTGGAAAGTCAAAGCTGGGAATGGACTTAAGAGACCCTATCCATTTCTGGAGTTTGAGTTGTTCCGAATCCCATGTTAAATCCCTCTGAATGGATGATGCTACTAAGGGCAACTTGCAGGCGTAACATGAGAATCTCACGGTCCAACCTAATGGAGGAGACCATAGGATGTGTTGACACACTTCCTTCTCCCACTTACTAGAAATACTTTCTCCATTCGTCTTGCTCTTGATTTATGCAAACACCATCCGAATGGGGATGCCCTATTGACATCACGAGACCGAGCAGAAATCTCACGGTGTGAACCTCGTGAAGAGCGTAAGAGGAAATTGATATATGATACATACCTTTTCACTCCCACTAAGTATTTTAAACAGTTTGGGTATACTTTTACTTAGACATATTTCGGCTAAAACAATATGACCTATGTCTACCAATATAACTATTATACTGGAATTACCTAAGTTGATTAACCTTTTAATAAACCTAGGTCTATGAGTTTAATTAATTAACTTTTAATAAACGTCACTCACGAAAAATAATTTATAAACCTCTGGATTAAATTCACTCCCATATTGGTTCCCATGTAGGGGTGTTCCGTTTCCGTCAGCTTAAGTACCCCAACCTAGCCAGAACCTTCCTTAGACAGAGTCCCTATTTAATCACGGTTTATAAATTATTGGTTGCCTAATTCTAATCTTATTAGAACTAGATCACCTAAGGTCTAATTAATTTCCAGTTCTAAAACCATTTTAAAACTAATTAATTAACCTTAAGTTACATGAATTTCTATGTTATAAATTGCTTGATCATTCATCACATGAATATACATACATTTATAACAAATCCATCACATGAATAAATGATTCAGGAATGATTCAGGATCATATCGTTTGCAAATTGACTTTACAAAGTGGGTCGCGTCCATAGTGTCCCCACGATAAGGTACCCAGTCTTATCCCTATACTATACACAATTCTGGCTATAACTTGAACCTGCTCCACTTTTATGTCACACATAAAGTTCAAGTATACATCCTATAGCCATGGGTTCTTTATTGGATTAGGGTTTCAAAATATACAATTCACTTTATTCAATAATACCATTACTGAATAAATCTCAATAACAATTTTATTGCAAAATAGAATATACATTCAGTTTACAACACCACGAGTTCTAGGACATAAAACCCAACATCTTGAACATTTGTGTAGTAGACATAAGTTGGATTAACTTGTTCAAGTATAACCTAAAAGGTCTATGGTATATGCATAGGGTTGGGAACCTTATACTGGTAACACCGTGGATGCGACCCGCTTTATATTTGGTACAAACGAGGTAATCCAACTCGTTTATGTGGTAGACATGCAAGTGGGGGCATCCTGTATAATGAGATTATATAAGACCGGACCGCGGATTATTAACCTACTAGTGTAACACTGTTATCAAGATAGGTATAATAATTTATAAATGATCATTAGTGACTTGACCTAAATCCTGAGTATGCTATGGACTCTTGCTTGTGAGGTTTGTCCTTAGACTAGTATGGGTGAGAGTGGCACGTAGTTGACTCAATAAGCCTACCTTCTAAGGGACATAACTTTGTAAGTAGCTGGGAACTTAACTATGCAAGATGAAATTCACTTATTCCTGAATTAGGAAATTAGATAGGTTGTTCTCTTAAGAACTAAATCTGAGTCTTGAACAATGGGGCCCCGCCTTCTTACAGACCTAAGAAGGATCAAGTTTATGGTAGGACCATAGACTGATTGTTCATTAGAGGATCAGTGGAGCTTAAGGAGCAAGATGTATTTAGAAGGGTAAAACGGTAATTTGACCCAGCTGTGATTACGAACAACCTGTGAATGGTCGACTCATAAGTATTGATTATATAAGTGGATACAACATAGTTTACAGTGAGGAGAGTGCAACTATGAGTCTATAGTGGAATGACTCATAGTTAATGAATGTTGGGTAATTGAATCAAAGAGTTTGATAAATTAATCTTGTATCATTAAAGCTCATGGTTTGTAGATCTATTAGGTCCCTCTGTTGGCTCAACATGGAAATAAGGATGGTTTATAGTTTTGAGTGAAATTGAAATGTTCAATTTCATGTTTAAAGGGATATATCAATTATATATGATATAATTGATATAACATATGGTTCAATCCATGAGAAATATATCATAAGAGCACTATAGGGGTAGAATGGTCATTTCCACCATATTTCTCTATAAATAGGTGCATGAGATGCACATTTGTTAAGCAAAATTCAAAAGGCAATCCTAGTGCTCCTTTGAGAAGTGTTTTGTTGGAAGAGTTCCAAAAACACTTGTTTTTCTCTCAAAATTCCTCTCAACTCCATAAGAGGTTCCACCACCTTCCCTCTCATAGAGATACAACGGAGAAGATCTAGCAGGTGGATCCAAAGGAGCACGGGTTGTTTTTGTCTTCAAATGTAATATACTTGTTGTCCATATGATCTAATATGCATGCTTAATCGTTTTATGTACGTTTTGATTTGATCTACGTAACACATTACATGCGATTCAAATCGCTTTCGCTACGAGATTCGATCCCAGCAAAAACGAGTTGAGGGTCGTACCGAGGGGACTGCACAAGTTCTGGCGATCAGCGAGATAGATGGTGGGGCGCGTGGGACCGGTGGTGACGGCGACAACAAAGGGTGGCGACGCGTGGGGGTTGGATTCGGATTCCTCGTGGCCCGATCTACTAAGAACTGGTCTCCAAGAGGCAAGAACCGACCGAAAAAAGAAGCGAATCAGCTAGACCAAGGGTCAGCGGGCGATAGATTAGACCTCGATTTCACGTTCCTCAATGGGTGACGCGACTACGACTCGATCGACGGTTTGCGAGGGATAAATGACGAGGGGGAGAGAGAGGGATCGATGGAGCGAGAAAAAGAGAGTGGTTGGGAGAGTGAGAAAGCGATTTAGAGAGAAAGGGGCTTCGGCGAGGGGGAGAAGGAGACGGTTGAGAGAGAGAGAGATCGATTGAGGGAGGGAGGTCGATTTAGGGGTAGAAGAAGAAGTGTGAAACGTCATCGCCGGCTGAAATGACCGACGGTCGTTTCGCTTCAGTTGTTGCACGCAGAGAGGGAGGGCGACCACTCTCCCCAATTCCCTCTTCTTTTATTTTTTTTCTTTTTTCTTTAACTAAAAAGGAAGACAACCTATTAGGTCTCACACTAAATTTGTGTTTGACTTAATCATTTGGTAGGTAAATTTAGAATTTGTAACAAATAATAGAAATTATTTAGTTAAAGTAATAAAAACTATATATTAAATTATATTTAAAATTTAACTTTTATTATGACATTCGAGAGTATTATTTTAATAATAAATAAAATATTTTTAATATATCCGTCTATTCAATTTCCTTTCAATAATTATTTTATAAAATAAATATTTAATTATTCATGAAAATATTTTCAAACTATTTATCAAAGTATAAACAAATATAAACAATTTTTTTATGCAAATATATCCAACATAAAATTGTAAATTAACCACTAAGAAAATGTTATAAATTATTTATTTAACGATTTATAACTTGTTATACTAACAATAATTATTTGAAAAATTGTAATGGGTAGTAAAATATAGGTTCTTATTTTCAAACATAGCAAGTTTGTTAAAAAAATGCAAGTATAGCAAATATTTTAAATAATATTTTTTTAATTCCTATTTTACTCTTGATTGAAGCTTAATAGACGTTTATCACTGTTCACAATCTATCGATAATAAACCTCTATCCCTGATAAGCTCTTATCACAGTTAGAATTCTATCACCCATCCTAAAAGACACTTATCATAGTTAGGAGTCTATTAGTGATAGACTTTTATCACTAATAGATTATTATCACGGTTAGAAGTTTGTGAGTGAATGAATGTGGCATAATGCAGTTTTGAAGCAAGACTTGAAGTAGGCTGATAAACTTTTATCATAGGATTCTATCAGTGATTGATTTCTATCACTGATAGACTCTCTTATCATAGTTAGGACTCTATCAGTGATAAACTTCTATCACTAATAGACTTTTATCACAGTTAGAAGTCTACTAGTGATAGACTGTGATAGAATGCAATGCCTGAAGTAGACTGATAGCTTTTTATCAAGGTTATTCTAATCACTGATAGACTCTCATCACAATTTGAAGTTTAATAGTGATAGACTCTAATAAGTTGTAAAACTGAAAAAAGACTTGGAGTAGCATGCTAGTACACTTTTATCATAGTCAGGAATTCTTTCAGTGAGACTTTTATTAGCGATTGAATCTTATGATTGTGATATATGAAATAAACATCTTAGTGATAGACTTCAATCACACACCCTAGCTTATTCAATGATGAACCTATATTAACCCATAGTTAATTCAAGATTCAAAATTCTAGTAATTTAGATTGTAGCAATTAACATATATGTTTCTATTAGTGATGGACTTAAATCACGCACACTCCTAGTGATAGTGATAGAAGTCTATAAATAATAAACTTCAATAACAAGAGAGAAATGACACATTTAGATGTCTATCAGTGCTAGTGCTAGTGATAGTGATAAACTTAAACAAAAAAAGTTGCATGTTGGACATCGTTTGAACCTAGGTTTTGGAGAAAGGAAGAAGAAATTACAAAAAAAATTTAAAAAAAAATCAAAGATAGTTTGAAGAACAAATGAAGGAATATGAACCACAATTTTCATCTGGGCTAAAGACATGTGCATGGACTTTTTAGTAATTTAAATGAAAATTTGCCATCTATGAAAATAATTTAATAATTTTCTATATTTGCAATATTTTAGACCCATTTTGCTATTTGTCCAATTGTCCCAAGTTATTTACTATTATCATAAAAATTACTATGAAACTAAACATTCTATATTTAACTAATTATAAAGTTAAAGTATTTTAAATAATATTATTTTAAAAGCTATTAACTTCAAGATACACTGACCAAAATAGTTTAATTAATTAAGTTTATAAATATTAGGTCTTTAATTGACTATAATAATATGATTTTTATATTTTCACAAGAAAAGAAGATTAGAAAAGTTTATAAATATTATGTATTTGAGGTCGAACACGTGCTTGGGTTTCGGCCCAAACACGTTTCTTTGTCTTTTCTCGCCTTGGGTCGGTCCTCTGTCATTTTTTGTATTTTATGACTTCGTATTGCGTTTCTTTTCTCATTTGGCCATTCATTGAAGTCTTGTAGCAAACGCATTCTCGTTGGTCCAACTTAACCTATAACATTAGCCCCCACTCCCTAGTTAGGATTCAAGATTAGGAACTTGTGAAGTAATTGCATGGAGCATGACTTGGGAGTAGCCTATAAAATTTTTTGGAGACATTGCCGGCATTTCGAGGTTTGCCTCGAATTTCCTCTAGTTATTGTTTTTCATCCTTATGTGGATATTTAGTCTTCTAGCGTGTGAGCTTTTCCTGTTTTTGGTAGGAATTTTAGGTTTTGTCACGCTTATCTTGCATTCAGTTTTTTTTCTTTATCAAATTTCTTCTAGATTCTTCTCGGGATATGCGATCCGAGTCATTTTCCGAGAGAGAGTGTTGATAACACACAAAATGTGTTATCCCTAGCCTTAAATTATGTCAGTTTTATTATAATTTCAGGGCTTTCACGTACTTAATTTGTTGAATTTCAGGTTAAAGAGCAATATAGGTGTAACGCCCCTACTTTTCTATGACCAAATCCCTAGGGACATTACTACACATGCATGCATTTATAGGCCGAGAAATAAAGAACTTGAAAGAAGTTTCCATTTATCGTAAACAGTTCTAGGGATCCCAAATAAAAACAAAACATTCAAATCAGTTAAAGCATCAAATCAACTTGGCCTATTTAAAACTGTAAACAAGTTCAACTTCAATTCAAATCTTAGAGACAAAAATAGTCAAAATACGAATATGCGAAAATCATGCTTTGGTTCCCATGGTTCTAATCACGCTCCCGTCACACGCCCGCACGCCCTTCCTTTACACAAAAACATTTTTAAAAGAAAGGGTGAGTATTGCATAAACAATACCCATAGTAACCTAACGCTACCGAGGTTTGGGATATGCATACACATACAATCATGATCTTTAAACTCATTCATAACATACATAGATGGGAATCGAAACTTTCTAAAGTTGCGTGTCTTTAATCCATGGTCGCATAGTTAGTTGTCGTGCCTTTAATCCATGATCGTTCATTCGATTGCCGTGTCTTTAATCCATGGCTATTCTTTCAGCTTGCCGTGTCTTTAATCCATGGCTATTCTTTCAGATTGCGTGTCTTTAATCCATGGCTATTCATTCATTGCAGTCTTTAATCCATGGCTGGCTATTCATTCGATTGCCCGTGTCTTTAATCCATGGCTATTCATATAATTGTGAGGTCGATCGGTCATCCCGAGTCATTTCAACGATCTCGGGATAACCAATGTCCACACTATACAATAATTCATTTCGTGACATACTAATCATGCATAAGGTCCCATCACTCACAAAATCATGGTGTACATATCACAAATAACATCATCAACATATCATTCATACTTTCTCATGGACGATGTGTGAAATATCATACTTTTGTAATAACACTAAACATTCTCATACTCACTCATCATCTATTTTCACATGAACTAATGGGATCTTTATACATAACATACGAGGATACTTTCACATAAAATAGTGATTCATTTTCACATAATACATCGAAATAATTGCACATAAAATATCACGTATTCTCAAAATGATATCTGTGGATTTTCATGTGGAAAATATGAACCGATTCACATAAAATCATAAAAATCATTTTCATTTGCTCCCAATTAAAAGTTCGGCACGAGGTCCCTTACCTCGAGCTTCGATTTCTCTCAAAAACCTACTCGAACTCCCCGCTTATTCTCCTTTCAAATGAAACTGATTCACATCAAAATTTCCAATTTAAACCCCCGAGTATTCACTAAAACCCTAATCATGCGATACTCAATTTCTCAGTAATAAGATACCGTGCCCCGCTTACCTCGGGTCCAATACGTAAATCTCTTATCCTCTTAGTCTGTTTAGACCATCCACCTCCAAACCCGCTCCCGCTTGTCTCCTACAAGCAAGCGTTCAATCAGTAACCTAATTCTCAAACGAATATTTAATCATACGGTAGATCGTCATAGCTTCCAATCAATCATGAAATCGAAATCGAGTGCTCACCGGCCGACTCGATGCTCTTTGGATGGTTCTTGGTCGGGCGGCTTTGGAGCGTGCGTGGTCGTCGGCGCGCGTGACGATCAAGGCGCAGCTTGCGGATCGGCGTTCGTCGATCGTGTTCTCTCTCACCGGCGAGTGGTGATGAAGCAAGGAGTGCGGCCGACCAATCGCGAGCTCCGCGAGGTCTCGCGGTTGGACCGGACGCGATCGGGTGATCCGGCACGGCAAGGACTTCGACGGCGGCTCTCCTCGGTTGTTCTCCGGCGTACTCGGACGCGAGCTCTTCCCGAGACGGCCTCAACGACGCGACCTCCGCGTGACGGATCCGATCGTGGCTGGCGGCGCCTTCGCTTCGCTCGCGAGCGCAGACGTGTTGGGCCGAGGGATTGAGCCGCCGCGCTCCTTCGCTCGCGAGTTGCGCATAAGTCGGTGAGGATGGTTCGCGGATGCGCAAGACGTGTTCCACCGAGGCTCGTGGTTTCGGCGCTTGGCCGGTTTGCTGACGGCGAGCCCCTTCTTCTCTCTCTCGAGGTGGCCGGCGGGGAGAGTCCAGCAAGGCTGTTGCGGCTAGGGTAAGAAAACGAGAGAAGAAGGAGGTGATAGATGTTAGGGTTTGAGCTAGGTTTAGGGTTTCCCTTAGGTTTACAATAAGAAGAGGCTAGGGTTTGTTGCAATTGGTGGGAGAGATAGAATTAGGGTTTCTCATGCTATAAATATATACTATGCATTAGGTTAAGTCATGTGTCCAAGATCACCCTAATTTAGACCTAAATCACCAAAACGCCCTTAAATACCTTCCCTTTAATTTTCATAACTAATCTCATCTTAAAAGAGACAAATCACGTATGACAACAAAACTACGGCCTCCACCTCGAGCTTGATTAAAAACACTAATCCAACTAAACACGGCGCATACAAGAGCGTTAAATAAAATTATTAATAATACTGTGATGATGGTCGCCACAATCTTCCTCCCTTAAGAACTTTCGCCCTCGAAAGTTCCTATTCCCGAATAGCTCTCGGGTATTTAGCTCGCACTTCCTCTTCTCGCTCCCATGTAGCTTCTTCCGTGCGGTGGTTCTCGCCACAACACTTTAACTAAGCCGATCTCATGATTCACGGAGGGTCTTTCGATCCCTTGCAATAATTTGAACCTGGCTGCTCACCATAACTCGATCTTCTCGTTAATCGTAATGGTTCAAGTCTATGACATGAGTCGGATCCGGGACGTACTTTCTCAACATGGAGACATGAAACACGTTATGGACCGCCCAGAGAGAGAAGCGGCGCTGCTAATCAGAGGCCACTTTGCACCAATCCTCTCTAAAATCTCAAATGGTCCGATGAATCGCGGACTCAACTTCCTTTACGGCCAAAAACCTTAGAATTCCCTTCATTGGAGCCACCTTAAGAAACACGTGGTCCCCAACCTCGAATTCTAGGTCCTTTCGCCTCGTGTCGATAATTCTTTTGTCCGACTTGGCGAGTCTGCATTCGTGCCCTTATCTTCTCGCATTGCCTCATTAGTGATCTGTACTAACTTCGGACCCAACAATCGACGTTCACCAACCTCCTCCTGAAAAACGGAGTTCTCGCAACGCTTTCCATGAGAGCTTCAAATGGAGCCATTCCGATGGTCGACTGATAACTGTTATTGTAAGCAAACTCCATTAGATGCAAATGAATGTCCCAACTACCTGGGAAGTCTAAAGTGCAAGCTCGCAACATATCCTCTAATATCTGGTTTAAACGCTCCGCTCATCCCATCCGTGCGTGGATGAAAAGTCATACTAAAGTTCAATCTGCGAACCCAAAGCTCTCTCAAACTCCTCCGTAAGTTGGAGGTGAAACGTGGATCCTATCTCAAATAATCTTGACCGGGATCCCATGTAAACGGACTATCTCTTCCAGGTAAAGTTGTGCCCACTTATCTGTAGAATAGGTGGGTTTCCCTGATAAAATGTGCTCGACTTTGTTAACCCTGTCCACTATGACCCAAATCACTGTGTAACCTTGTAAAGTTCTAGGCAATCCAACTATGAAATCCATAGAGATCTCTTCCCATTTCCACTGAGGCACATGTAATGGTTGCAGCAATCCTGCGGGCCTCTGCCTAGGTGCCTTTACTGGCGACAAGTCAAACACTTGCGACAAACTCCGCCACGCCGCGCTTCATGTTGCACCACCAAAACGATTGTTTGCATCTCGGTACATCTTGGTACCGCCAGATGCATAGAAAATGGTGAGTTATGGGCTTCGCTTCAAGATCTCGCCTCTCGCCTTGTCATCGTCGCGCACACACAAACGCCCCCGAAATAGCAATCCTCCATCTCGTGGATAGGGAAAACTCTCACAACTCACCAGTAGTTACTGCGCAGTAAGTTTTTCCACTAATCGGGGTCCACCACGCCGAGCCTCTATAATACGTTGCCTCAAGGTCGGTTGCAGACTGCTAATCGGGCTAATCGAGCCGTGGTCTTTCCTACTAGCATCGCAATTTCACTCGAGCAAACTCTCGCTTGCAACAACTCTGCATGTCATCACTCGCAGCAGCATGCATCGGCTTCTCACGAGGGCATCGGCCACTACATTAGCCTTACGGGATGGTACTCGTATGTCAATATCATAATCTTTCACCAATTCCAACCATCTGCGTTGCCTCATGTTCAATTCCTTCGGGTGAACAGTACTTGGACTTTTTATGATCTGTAAAAATCTTAATTTTCTCGCCATACGTAGTGTCTCCGCATCTTTAACGCAAATACCATCGCTAGTTCTAGTTCATGTCATGAGTTGGATAGTTCCTCTCGTCGCGTCTTCAATTGTCGGGATGCATAGGCTATTACTTTACCGTCTTTGCATCGCATACACCCCCAACCCTTTCTTAGAAGCATCACCAGAAACCACAAAGCCTGCTCCTCGGGAATCGTAAGAATCGGGGCCGACACTAATGCGTGCTTGAGTTCCCGAAACTCGCCTCACAAGCATCATCCCAAACAAAAGAGTTTCCCTTACGCGTCAATCGAGTCATAGGCATAGCTATCTTGGCAAAATCCTCGCATTTAAACGCCTATAGTATCCCCGCAAGACCCGTAAAACTACGTACCTCAGAATCGTGGGTCGGACGAGGCCACCGTGTGGACGGCCTCCACTTTCGCCTGGATCAACAGAGACTCCACCTTCTGACACCACATGCCCTAGGAAAGATACACCTGAGCCAAAATTCACACTTGGAGAATTTTGCATACAACTTATTCTCTCTCGGTGTGAGTAAGACTTTCCTCGTGTGCATTTCATGTTCTTCATCACACACGAGTATATCAATATATCATCGATGAACACAATCACGAACGTATCAAGAAGCTCCTTGAACAAACGGTTCATCAAGTCCATGAAGGCGGCGGGAGCATTGGTCAGCCAAACGGCATCACGCGGAACTCGTAATGCCCATAACGCGATCCAATCTTTGCTTTTAGGGATATCCCCTTCACCGATCCTCAATCGATGGTAGCTTTGATCTCGGATCGATCTTAGAGAACACCGCCGCTCCTTGCAAATCGGGTCGAACAAATCATCTATTCCGGGAGAGGATATTTATTCTTGATCAGTAACTTTATTCAACTCCTCGTAGTCTATACACAGCGCATGGATCCGCTTTCTTTTCACACGAACAATACCTGTGCTCCCGTGTGTGAAACACTTGGGCGTATAAACCCTTTGTCTAGCAAGTCCTGTAAATCGTATTTTTAGTTCTTTCAACTCTCTTGCTGTGCCATTCTCATGCGGGGCCTTGATATCGGGTCGTCCCCAACTCCAATCCAATGTTAAAATCTACCTCCTCGATCGGAGGTATTCCGGAGATCCTCGGGAAGACGTCCGCAAACTCATTCACTACACGCACCGATGTCACCGAGATCTCAGACATCTTGCATCTAGTATGCAAAGCTAAGACGCCCCAAGCTCCCGATGCAATAACTTCCCCGGCCTTAAGAGCAAGAATTACCTTAGGCCTACTTCCTGCCATCTTGTGCCTCCTCAACTCAGAGTCGGGTTGGTTAGGAGGAGGAACACTACCTCCTTCCCAAAAACAATCAATACAAGCATGGTTCTCGCTAAGCTAACCACCCATGCCTAAAATTACATCAAAATCAAACATGTCTAAGACCACTAGGTTCATCACTAACTCATGGTCTGCGATGGTCACACTACCATCCTTGACTTTCATATTGGCTAACAAATTTATTCCCGCAGGGGTGGAGACAGATAGGGCATACATCAGAATCGCTCTAGTTCTAACTCACTTGACTTACAAAGGATGCGAGAAATAAAAGAGTGCGTAGAACTAGAATCAAATAGTACAAAGCGCGAGGTGCCCAAGTAATGGAAGTGTACCAGAATTCACCGAGTCCGAGCCATAGATGTCTCGGATCGGTGCTTGCATAGGCTCTCCCTCGTTGTATGGCCGCTTCACACAAGCAGCCCACTACTCATAACTGTGGGTCGGCTAGTACCGGCTTGATTCGGCGGATATTAGCTCTGTGTCCTTCCTTTCCACACTTGAAACACGCTCGGACCGCCATACATTTACCCAGCAGGCGCTTTACCACATTCTCTTGCACCGTGGTCTATCTCCGCCGCTATTCCCGATCTGTTGATCGGTGGTTTCGGGCCGGGACTCGTCACGGAAATGCCTCGGCCCTATGCGGTACGGCGTCTGGGGCGCTGTGAGCTGGAATGGGGCTGGTCCCACTTCCTCTTATGATTCGCTATGGGTTGCTCCGAGCTAACTACCACCACAGTGCGATGCAGCTCGCACCCAAATCCGCCCGCCACTCTCACCGCGGAGGCGTAATCGGGAGGTGCTAAAGCTTGAATAAAGCCTCGAACATTCTCGTCTTAGCCCCATGATGAAGCGCTCACTTTCTTTGCTTCAGATCCACCACTGGGGCAAAACGGGACAAACGGGTAAATTCCCTCTCATAAATCTCTACGGCCCTCCGGTTCTGGCACAGCTGTAAGAATTCTGCCTGCTTCCTGTAACGAGCTGCAGCAGGATAGAATTTCCGCCAGAATGCTTCTTTGAATAGATTCCAAGTAATCGTTTCTCCGCTGGCAACAATGGTTCCTCGGGCGGACTCCCACCACAAGTACGCGCCATCCTCAAAGATGAAGGTCGCACAGACACCCTCTCGTCCTCGGGGCGCTTCATCACCAAGATGGTCTCAATGGAGGACAGCCACAACTCCGCCACAGTGGGGTCACTGGAAGACCCATTAAAAGATCTCGGATCATACTTCACCCAAGTCCTTCGTAACGGGACTCGAGTTGCGTCGCTTCGCCCGATTTTTGCTTGGGCCACCGGGTGGCTACCGTGGGCTCACTACTAGGCTCGCATGGCCTCCACCATCATAGTCATAACATTGGCGTTCCCCTGGTCTGCCACAGGGGCAACTGCAGGTGCATTCTCCTGACGGTCAGGCGGGTCCTGGGGGAGGTCTCGAACGGGTGGCGTAATCTCTTCCTGATCCAGGGGTAATTCCGGTTGGGCGTCAACGCTTACCCTTGCCTCTCCGGCCCCTACCACGTCCCCTACCTCTCCTCGGCCTCTAAGTGGCATTATGTCAAAACTACAATATAGAGAGTTTCTAACTCGCTTTCCTTTACTTTCAAATCATAAGATAGAATCGCCCTCGGGGCTTTTAAGGTTATGTATATGCATAATATCAGATCATATCATAATCATTTACTTCCTTAATAAAATATCGTGACGTGCTCAGCGGTGGATCGGAAGCGTTGTTAAACCATGGAACTACTCAGCTTACTCAGTAGCAAGTCTACGTAACCCTTAAACCTAGGGCTCGATACCAACCGTAACGCCCCTACTTTTCTATGACCAAATCCCTAGGGACATTACTACACATGCATGCATTTATAGGCCGAGAAATAAAGAACTTGAAAGAAGTTTCCATTTATCGTAAACAGTTCTAGGGATCCCAAATAAAAACAAAACATTCAAATCAGTTAAAGCATCAAATCAACTTGGCCTATTTAAAACTGTAAACAAGTTCAACTTCAATTCAAATCTTAGAGACAAAAATAGTCAAAATACGAATATGCGGAAAATCATGCTGGTTCCCATGGTTCTAATCACGCTCTCCCGTCACACGCCCTGCACGTCCTTCCCTTTACCTGAAAACATTTTTAAAAGAAAGGGTGAGTATTGCATAAACAATACCCAGTAAGTAACCTCGCTACCGAGGTTTGGGATATGCATACACATACAATCATGATCTTTAAACTCATTCATAACATACATAGATGGGAATCGAAACTTTCTAAAGTTGCCAGGTCTTTAATCCATGGCTGCATAGTTAGTTGTCAGGCCTTTAATCCATGACTGTTCATTCAGTTGCCAGGTCTTTAATCCATGGCTATTCTTTCAGTTGCCAGGTCTTTAATCCATGGCTATTCTTTCAGTTGCCAGGTCTTTAATCCATGGCTATTCATTCAGTTGCCAGGTCTTTAATCCATGGCTATTCATTCATTGATTGCCGTGTCTTTAATCCATGGCTATTCATATAATTGTGAGGTTCGATTGGTCATCCCGAGTCATTTCAACGATCTCAGGATAACCAATGTCCACACTATACAATAATTCATTTCGTGACATACTAATCATGCATAAGGTCCCATCAGTCACAAAATCATGGTGTACATATCACAAATAACATCATCAACATATCATTCATACTTTCTCATGGACAGTGTGAAATATCATACTTTTGTAATAACACGAAACATTCTCATACTCACTACTGTCCTATTTTCACATGAACTAATGGGATCTTTATACATAACATACGAGGATACTTTCACATAAAATAGTGATTCATTTTCACATAATACATCAAATAATTGCACATAAAATATCACGTATTCTCAAAATGATATCTGTGGATTTTCATGTGGAAAATATGAACTGATTCACATAAAATCATAAAAATCATTTTCATTTGCTCCCAATTAAAAGTTCGGCACGAGGTCCCTTACCTCGAGCTTCGATTTCTCTCCAAAACCTACTCGAACTCCCCGCTTATTCTCCTTTCAAATAAACTCCGATTCACATCAAAATTTCCGAATTTAAACCCCGAGTATTCACTAAAACCCTAATCATGCGATACTCAATTTCATCGTAATAAGATACCGTGCCCCGCTTACCTCGGGTCCAATACGTAAATCTCTTATCCTCTTAGTCCGCTTAGACCATCCACCTCCAAACCCGCTCCGGTTTGTCTCCTACAAGCAAGCGTTCAATCTGTAACCCAATTCTCAAACGAATATTTAATCATACGGTGATCGTGCGCTTTCCAATCAATCATGAAATCGAAATCGAGTGCTCACCTACCGGACTCGATGCTTACCGGATGGTTGCTTTGCTCGGCGGCCGGAGCGCGCGTGGTCGGCGCGCGTGACGATCGGCGCGCAGCTGCGGATCGTCGTCTGATCGTGTTCTCCTCTCACCGGCGAGTGGTCGATGAAGCAAGGAGTGCGGCCGACCAATCGCGAGCTCCGGCGAGGTCTCGCGGTTGGACCGGACGCGATCGGTGATCCGGCGACGCAAGGACTTCGACGGCGGCTCCTCGGTTGTTCTCCGGCGTGCTCGGACGCGAGCTCTTCCCGAGACGCGGCCTCAACGACGCGACCTCCACGTGACGGATCCGATCGTGGTGGCCGGCGTTCGCTCGCGCTCGAATGGCGGCAGACGTGTTGGGCCGAGGATTGAGCCGCCGCGCGCCTTCGCTTCGCGCGAGTTGCGGCATAAGTCGGTGAGGATGGTTCGCCGGATGCGCAAGACGTGTTCCACCGGAGGCTCGTGCTCGGCGCTTCAGCGGTTTGCTGACGGCGAGCCCCTTCTTCTCTCTCTCGAGGTGGCCGGCGGGGAGAGTCCAGCAAGGCTGCTGCGGCTAGGGTAAGAAAACGAGAGAAGAAGGAGGTGATAGATGTTAGGGTTTGAGCTAGGTTTAGGGTTTCCCTTAGGTTTACAATAAGAAGAGGCTAGGGTTTGTTGCAATTGGTGGGAGAGATAGAATTAGGGTTTCTCATGCTATAAATATATACTATGCATTAGGTTAAGTCATGTGTCCAAGATCACCCTAATTTAGACCTAAATCACCAAAACGCCCTTAAATTACCTTCCCTTTAATTTTCATAACTAATCTCATCTTAAAAGAGACAAATCACGTAAGACAACAAAACTACGGCCTCCACCTCGCCGAGCTTGATTAAAAACACTAATCCAACTAAACACGGCGTTTACAAGAGCGTTAAATAAAATTATTAATAATACCTGTGATGATGGTCGTCACAATAAGGATGGATGGAGAATTATGGGTGAAAAATGAGCCAAAGATTGCCTAAGAGAGCCAAAATTGACATTAAATGAAAGAAGGAAGGTCAAACCAAGCCATCAAACCCGCGGAGATGGCGTTGCAACGCCATTCAGAGCGTTGCAACGCCCTGCGTGCAGGCACTTAACCATAAGAGTTCTTGTCGATGGCGTTGCAACGCTACTTCGATAAGCAAGAGACGCACGAGGGTAGCAGCGTTGCAACGCTACTTCGATAAGCAAAGGCCCGCGAAGGCAGTAGCGTTGCAACGCTACTAGATATTTTCCTTTTTTATATATTTGTTTAGGGCACGACGTTGCAACGCCATGCCCAGCGTTGCAACACCGTGCTGTTGATAGAAAAAGGAAATGATGCTTCTTGCTTGGGGGGGCTTTTTGGAGAGATTTTCACACCATTGTCTAAACTTCATTGTGAGAGGCTGTAAGAAGAATTTGGGGAGATTTCAAGAATAAGACTTTTTGTAGCTCGGGGTTCGTGATAGGTGCCGGGATCGTTGTCGTTCACGCCACGAGAGTTCCTTCTTCATTCTTTTCGCTTTGATTGTTGAACTATGGTTTTGTATTTGAGTTTAGTAGGATTTGTAGTGGACATGAGTAGCTACTTGTTATCTTAGGGATAGATGTAACCTTTTAATTATGTTATTTTGTTGAATTGACTGCTTTTGGTTTATTGTAATGCTTTTATTCATGCAATTGTATCCTTAATGATTATAGACTCTTGATCAAGGTTTATTTGTTCTTAGATCTGAACCAAATCTCGTGAAAGATATTTTAGGTATGATCTCAATGGCATGACTGATAGTTACTTTGACATGAGAATGATTGAAGTGCTATTAGAAACCCATAAGAATTGGACTTAGTGTCATGTTTGTTTTTAGGTCGAACAGAGATGTTTAATTCTATGTCTTGCATGAGATTCACTTGCCTCGAGAGAGGTTATTTTTTAAATTAGTTTCTTGGTTTGTAAAAGCAGTGCAATAACCCATTAGCATGATCTCAATAAAATAGTTAATTAATTGGTGAAATCTAGTCCCTATGATATTTGTCTCTCCTAATTGTTCTCAATTTTCACTCTTTGATTTTGTGTTTCACCTCACCTCAAGTCTAATTTTCTAGATAAAATTGAATGGTGTTATTGATAGGAATTAATTGAATTAAATAACCCAATCCTGTGGACGATACTCGTACTCAAATTCACTATATTAAAACTTGACCCGTACACTTGCGGTCTTGCAAAATTTACGCAACAAGTGTGTAGTTTTGAGGTCGTCCTCAAATATGTAGCTTCAGGTCCTCTTGTTAGAGGAGCTTCCCAAGCATCAAGTAGCCTTGTAGCTTCACGTTTTTCATAAGCATTTCCGGATTGATGTAACTTAATCTTGAGTTGATACAGAGAGAGGAGAGTAGAAAATAAGTAGTGAAGTGAGAACTAAGGGTTGAATGATGGACTAGATTGGTTGGCCTTGGCCTCGACCGATCTGGTCGGCCTCGGCCTCGGTTGGTATTGCCGACCAGACCTTTGCGCGCATCATTTCGTCTACCATGAACATGAAGGGATAGAATCCTGCAGCGGAAGCGATTGTTAATCGTGTGTTCATGATTTTAATACACAGATCTAAGATACAAGAACTAGATCTGAGATTAAACATGCATTTCTAATTAGGACAACAAAATAACATACCTTTGAAGAACACTTTCTTCACGATTTCCTCCTCTAACGATCACGATCTCAGCAACAAATCTAAGCCGTATAAAAATCTACCACTAGGCCTTCTCCGTTGTTCTCTAGGTGAGGGAGGAATGCAGGTTCCTTTAGGATGAGGTGTGGAGGATTTTGAGAGAAGTTGTGTTTTGAACTTTTCCAACAACACAATAATGTGGAACTCTAGGGTTACAACCAAAAGCTTAGTCTCAAAGTTACATCTTATGCAACTATTTATAGGGAAATAGGATGATTACCATCCTATCCTTCCTTCATTCTCTCATTAGTATATAGTTAATGTGTGAATCTAATTCACATTAAAACCATATATTATATCAATTATATCACATATAATTGATATAACACCTCATATATGAAATTGAACACTTCAATCTCATTCCTAACTTTATACCCTCAATATTACCATGTTGAGCCAACGGAGGGACCTAATGAACCTACAGTTCATGAGCTCCAATGATGTGAGATTAACTAATCAAACTCTTTGATCCAGTTAATCAATATTCATTAACTACAAGTCACTCCACTATAGACTTGTAGCTGCACTCTCCTCACTGTAGATTATATTGTATCCATTGATATAATCATTACCCATGAGTCAACCCTTCACAGGTTGTTCGTAATCACAGTTAGGTCAAATTACCGTTTTACTCCTGTGATTACCTCTTTGTTCTTTAAGCACCACTGATCCTCTAATGAACAATAAGTCTATGGTCCTACCCTCTTAAGCTAGTTTTAGGGGGCGGGGCTCCATTGTTCAAGACCTGGACTCAGTTCTTAAGGGAACAACCTATCTAATTCCTTAGTGTAGGAATGAGTGAATTACATCTTGCATAGTTATGTCCCAGGCTACCTACGAGGTTCTATCCCTGAGAAGGTAGGCTTATTGAGTCGACTACAGGCCACTCTCACCCATACTAGTCTAAGGACAAACCCCTATAAGCAGGAGTTCTTAACATGCTCAGGATTCAGGTCCAGTTACTAATCACCAACTATAAATTATCAGTCTTATCAGGTTAACGACGTTATACTGGTCAGACTAATAATTTGCAGTCCGGTATCATATGAACTCTTCATACAGGATGCCCTCACTCACATGTCATCCACATGAATGAGTTGAATTACCTCATTTGTACTAATTACAAAGATGGCCGCATCCATGGTGTTACCAGAATAAGGTTTCGAACCTTATTCTTATACCATAGACCATTTAGGTTATACTCTTGAACACAATCCAAATAGTGTCTACTGCACTGATGTTCAAGATATATTATAACCTTGGAACTTAGTTTATTGGATTTATAAAACGATAATATAATTTTATCAAAACAAATAACTCTTTATTTATTTGATCAAAATTACATAAGTTTTAGGGCACATATCCCAACAATCTCCCACTTCACCTAAAGCTTGTGGAGTACATAATTTAAACATTACAATAATGTAAAATACAATAAACGAGGGCATTTAAACCTTGTGTACAATATACTCCCACTTGCCCTAGTTGGGGAAGACATGTAAACCTAGACATTCTAGGTGTCTCAAATACTTTACCCGTGAGAGCCTTTGTAAAAGAATCAACAGTGTTGTGCTCTAAGGCTATCTTCGTGACGATCATGTCTCCTGGATGCACGATCTCTCGGATGAGATAATATTTTCGCTCAATATGCTTACCCCTCTTGTGACTTCGGGATTTCCTTGAATTTACCACGACACCACTGTTATCACAATACATGCGATAGGCAAACTCATATTTGGAACAACTTCCAAATCTAGCATGACTTTTCTTAACAAAACGACCTCTTTAGCTACTTCACAAGCTGTTACATATTCGACCTCCATGGTGGAATCAGCGATGCATCCCTACTTGATGCTTCGCCATACTACAACTCCTCCGTTAAAAGTAAATACTAACCCTAATGTAGATTTTCGAGAATCTTTATCAGTTTGAAAGTCAGAATCCGTGTATCCAGTAAGGATCAAATCTTTAGCCCCATACACAAGCATGTAGTTCCTTGTTCTCCGAAGATACTTAAGGATCGTTTTAACCGTTGTCCAGTGTTCAAGTCCTTGATTGGATTGATATCTACTGACTATACCAACTGCAAAACAGATGTCTTGCCTAGTACACAACATGGCGTACATCGGGCTCCCAACAGCTAATGCATAGGGAATTTGTCTCATGTCCTCAACTCCTTGATGTGTCTGAGGACACTGTTCCTTAGACAAATGAACTTCATATCTAAAAGGCAATAAACCTTTTTTGGAGGCTTGCATCTTAAACCTCAACAACACTTTGTCAATGTAAGATGTCTTAGACAAGGCTAGTGTTTTATTCTTGCAGTTCCGAACAATCTGGATCCCAAGAAAAAAATGCGCTTCACCCAAATCTTTCATTTGGAATTGCGTAGCTAGCCAATTCTTAATGTCAGTAAGATAACCTACATCATTCCCAATGTGTAGGATATCATCCACATATAGAACTAGGAATACGACAGAACTATTGATGATTTTCTTGTAGACACAAGGTTCATTATCATTCTGATCAAAGACAAAAGATTTGATTGTCTCATCAAATCTTATATTCCAGGACCTAGAGGCTTGTTTTAGTCCATAGATTGACCTTTTAAGCCTGCAAACCTTTTGCTCTTGTCTTGGTTCAATGAACACTTTGGGTTGGTCCATGTAGACGTTCTCTTCAAGATTGCCATTCAAGAATGTTTTCTTGACATCCATTTGCCATACCTCATAGTTATAATATGTGGCAATGACAAGTAGGATACGGTTAGACTTTACCATAACAATAGCCGAAAAGGTTTTTTCATAGTCAACCCTTTCAACCTGGTATAACCCTTTGCTACTAGTCTAGTTTTAAAGGTTTGCACCTTTCCATCTACACCACGTTTTCTCTTGTAGATCCTCTTACAACCTATAGGTTTTACCCCATTAGGTTTATCTACAAGATCCCAAACAGAATTGAAGTGCATAGACTTCATTTCTTGGTTCATGGCTATGACTCATTTGTCTTTGTCTTTGTCAATCATCGCTTGATTATAAGTCAATGGATCCTCACAATCGTCATCTGGTATAACAACTTGAGTTTCAGATAAACCCACGTAACGGTCAGGTTGTGTTATAATCCTTCCACTACGTCGATTTTGGATCGGTATGGCAACCCTAGAGGGGGGGTGAATAGGGTTTAATTAAACTTTTTACTAAATATGCCTAATTTATCTAATTAACAAACTTTGTAACGCCCCTACTTTTCCATAACTAAACTCTTAGGGACATTACTACACATGCATGCATTTATAGGCCAAAAGATATAAAACAATCTTTAAATCTCCAATAGAAAATAAATTGTCTTTAGGGATCCCAAATAAATCATTTAAAACAGATAAAAGGAGCAGTTTAACATGGCCTATTAAAAATCTGTAAAGCAAATTTAAACTCCAAAAACATAAAGGGACAACATCAGTTATAAAAGAAATGTGCGGAAAACATGTCTATTCCCATGGTTCTAGTAACGCGCCTCCGTCACTCGCCCTGCACGTCCTTGGCCTTACCTGAAAAACATTTTTAAAAGAAAGGGTGAGTATTGCAAAACAATACCAGTAAAGTGACCTCGCTACCGAGGTTTGGGATATGCATACACATACAATCATGACTTTTAAACTTGTTCGAAATGTACATATGCGGGACCTAAACTTTCTCATATTGTCAGGTCTTTAATCCATGACTTCCTTTTTATTTATGTGGCCGACTGGTCATCCTGAGTCATTTCATTTTGAGTCCCTCACACAGCACCCTGTAATAATTTGAGTCCTCATGCACTTCTGTAATTTGACCCATAGGGTCTCTATTGCATGTTTGACCATGCACATAATGCTCTCAGGAGACCAATGTCCACACTTTTCATCAATTCATTTCGTGACATACATAACATGCATGAGGTCCCATCATTCATCATAACTATAGTGTACATGCCACAACCATTATCATTAATATGCAAATCATGACTTTTCACATCAGATAGGGTGTAATACTCGCGTATAAAATCATGCAATATTCTCATAGATAATACTGTACTATCCTCACATGAAATACTGGAATATCCTTACGTAAAATACAAAGACATTCTCGCATAAAATACTAGATTATTCTCGCATAAAATGTTGAGATATCTTCACATAGAATATCAAAGTATTTTCACATAAAATCTCGGGATATTCTCGTGTAAAATCATTAAATCCTTTTAAGTAAAATGTCGTGCTAATTTCACATAAAATATTGAAATTCGTTTTCTTTAATCCCCTTTAAAAGATTCGGCACAAGGTCCCTTACCTTAGTTCTGATTTCGCTCCAAAACCTAACCGGACTCCTTGACTACACTTCCTTTAGTAGAACCTGAATCGCACAACAATCCGAAATTATTCTCTAAACTTACACCGATTCCATAAAGTAAAGATACCTAATTTATGTTCATAAGGTTTCGTGCTCCGCTCACCTCAAGCTCAACGCGACAACCTAGTATCCCTTAGTTCGCCTCGACGTTTGACCCTCAATTCCGCTCCATCCTTGATCCCTGAAAGTTGTGTTCAGAACCGTGGCCTACGTTCTCGATTTATCGTTTTAACATTCAATAAGGCATGTATAACCCTCTTTCTCAAACTGAAAATCAACACAAACACTCACCGGCCGCAACTCATTGCCAGAAATATCGCCGGCCGGCGTGGTGATCGGAGGCGGCCGACGCGTCGACGGCCGCCGCGATCCACGATCGGTGGCGTAAAATCGCAATCGGAGGATTGTTCGTGATCGGCGACGGCTCACGCTCGAGCTCCGACGCAGCTGCAGCGCTCGCGATCGGACGATCGGCTTCAAGGAGTGGCTGCTGCTCGTGAAACGTGTTCGTGGAGGCTCTCGGCTGGACGGAAACTTGCGACTGCTGGAACTCCCCGACGGCGGCTGAACGGCAAAGTGAGGTTCGGTACAGGCGACGGCTTGCGAGAAGCTTCCGAGATACAACTTCAACTAACGGCTGGCGAACTCCGGCTGCAGGCGCGAGCGGCGGCTTGCGACGGCGTGAGGGGTTTCGTCTTGAGGCGGCATGCGCGACTTCGGCCGGCGGGGCAGGCGCGCGTGAGGCGTTTTTGCGTGGGTGGTCGGGGGCGTCTTGGTGCCGCCGCTGGGTGAATGGAGCTTGAGTGGCGTGAAGTCCGGCGAACCTGGCGTGCTCGGCGGCAGGGAGAATAACACAGCACTTCGGCGGTGAGGACAGCAGCAATCGTGAAGGAAAATAGGGTTCCGGCTAGGGCAAACTAGGAGGAAAAGATTAGGGTTAGGTCTAGGGCTAGATGTAAGGAGAAGGAGATGATTACCAATGTAGGCTAGGGTTTTGTTCTCTTCCAACTTCACTTAAGGACCTTAAATACTAGCAAATTAGGTTAAAATTCTAGTGCTAGTTATCACCCTAATTTAGACATTAATCACCAACATGCCATTGCCACTTCCTTTTTCTTTTAATTATTACAAAATAAATCCCATCTCAAGGGGAAACAATAATTAACGATAGAACGTCAAATACAATAAATAATTGGTACCTGTGGTTGTGGTCGTCACAATCTTCCCTCCTTAAGAACTTTCGTCCTCGAAAGTTCCTATTCTTGAAATAGCTCGATATTTAGCTCGCACTTCTTCTTCTCGCTCCTGTGTACCTTCTTCCGCAAGCGTGGTTTTGCCACAACACTTTAACTAAGTTGATCTCACTACACGGAGGGTCTTTCGATCTCTAGCAATAATCTGTACAGGTCGTTCGCCATAACTCAAATCTTCTGCTAGCTGTAATGGTTCGAAGTCTACGACATGAGTCGGGTCTGGAACGTATTTTCTCAGCATGGAGACATGGAATACGTTATGAACTGCTGATAGGGAAGGCGGCAATGCTAGCCTGTAGGCCACTACACCAACCCTCTCTAAAATCTCAAATGGTCCGATGAAGCGCGGACTCAACTTCCCTTTCGGCCAAACCTTAGAATCCCTTTCATTGGGGCAACTTTAAGAAATACGTGGTCCCCAACTTCGAATTCTAGGTCCCTTCGTCTTGTGTTGGCATAACTCTTTTGTCTGTCTTGGGCGGTCTGCATTCGCGCCCTAATCTTTTGTATTGCCTCATTAGTGACCTGTACTAGTCTCGACTCCAACAATCGGCGTTCGCCAACCTCCTCCCGAGCGGGAGTTCTCGCAACGCTTTCCATGAGAGCTTCAAATGGAGCCATTCCGATGGTCGACTGATAACTGTTATTGTAAGCAAACTCCATCAAATGCAAATGAGTGTCCCAACTACCGGGGAAGTCTAAGGTGCAAGCTCGCAACATATCTTCTAATATCTGATTTAAACGTTCGTCGCCCCCATCCGTGCGTGGATGAAAAGTCATATTTAAAGTTCAATCGCGAACCTAACGCTTTACGTAAACTCCTCCGGAAGTTGGAGGTGAAACGTGGATCCTCGTGCAAAATAATCTTGACCGAATCCCATGTAAACGGACTATCTCTTCCGTAAAGTCGCGCCCTTATCTGTAGAATAGGTGGATTTCCCTGGTATGAAATGTGCGGACTTGGTTAATCTGTCCACTATGACCCAAATTACTGAGTAACCTCGCAAGGTTCTAGGCAGTCCGACTATGAAATCCATAGAGATCTCCTCCCATTTCCACTGGGGGCACATGTAAAGGCCGCAGAGTCCTGCGGGCCTCTCGCTTAGGTGCCTTCACTGCCGACAAGTCGAGCACTTGCTAACAAATTCCGCCACGTCGCGCTTCATGTTACACCACCGTAACGATCGCTTGCGATCTCGATACATCTTGGTGCTACCGTGTGCATAGAGAATGGTGAGTTATGGGCTTCGCCAAGATTTACGCCTTGCTTGTCATCATCGTCGGCACACATAATCGTCCCCTGAAATAGTAATCCTCCATCTGTGGATAGGGAAAACTCGCCAACTCACCTGTAGTTACCGCAGTAAGTTTTTCCACTAATCGAGGGTCTCCTCGCTGAGACTCAACGATCGCGCGTGTCTCAAGGTTGGTTGTACCGCTTAATCGAGCTAATCGAGTCGTGGTCTTTCCTACTAGTACTCGCAATTTCACTCGAGCAAACTCTGCTGTAACTCGCTTCTCTGTCGGTAACTCGTCTTTGAAGTATGCACCGCTTCCTATCGAGGGCATCGGCCACGACATTAGCCCTTACCGGAGTGGTATTGTATGTCAATATCGTAATCCTTCACTAATTCCAACCATCTGCGTTGCCTCATGTTCAATTCCTTCGAGTGAATGTGATACTTGGACTTTTATGATCTGTAAAAATCAATTTTTCTGCCATACTCTGTAGTGTCTCCGGATCTTTAATGCAAAGACCATCGCCGCTAGTTCCAAGTCATGAGTTGGATAATTCCTCTCATGCGTCTTTAATTGTCGGGATGCATAGGCTATTACTTTACCGTGTCTTTGCATTAGAACACACACCCAAACCTTTCTTAGAAGCATCACCAAAAACCACGAAGCTCCTGTTCCTCTGGGAATTTGTAAGAATCGGGGCCGACACTAATCTGCACTTGAGTTTCGAAACTCGCCTCGCAAGCATCATCCCAAACAAATGAGTTTCCACTGCGCTGCCACCGAGAGTCATGGGCATGGCTATCTTGGCGAAGTCCTCGCACGAAACGCCTATAATAACTCCGCAAGACCCGAAAACTACGTACCTCTGTGCGGCGGTGGTCGGGCGAGGCCACCGTGTGGACGGCCTCCACTTTCACTGGTCAACAGAGACTCGACCGGACACCACATGCCCTAAGAAGGATACACACCTCTGAGCGAAATTCACACTTGGAGAATTTTGCATACAACTTATTCTCTCTCAGCGTGTTTAAAACTTCTCTCAGGTGCCTTTCATGATCTTCATCACATCTGGAGTATATCAGAATATCGTCAATAAACACAATCACGAACGTATCTAGAAACTCTTTGAATAAACGGTTCATCAAGTCCATGAAAGCGGCGGGAGCGTTGGTCAAACCAAACGGCATCACTGTGAACTCGTAATGCCCATAACGTGATCTGAATGCTGTCTTAGGAATATCTTCTTCACTAATTCTCAACTGATGGTAGCCTGATCTCAGATCAATCTTGGAGAACACTGTTGCTCCTTGCAACTGATCGAACAAATCGTCTATTCTGGGAAGAGGATATTTATTCTTGATCGTAACTTTATTCAACTCCCTGTAATCTATACACAAAGCGCATGGACCCGCTCTTTCTTTTCACGAACAACACCGTGCTCCCAAGGCGAAACGCTAGGGCGTATAAACCCCTTGTCCATGAAGTCTTGCAAATCAGTAGTTTCGCTTCTTTCAACTCTGCACGGTGCCATTCTCAGACGGTGCCTTGGATATCGAGTCGTCCCAATTCCAATCCGATGTTAAAATCTACCTCTCTCGACGAGGTATTCCGGGAGGTCCTCGGGAAGACGCTCAGAAATTCATTCACCATCGTACCGGCGACACTTTGAGATCTCCGCACCTTGCATCTAGTATGCAAGCTAAGACGCCTAAGCTCCCGATGTAATAACTTCCCGGCCTTAAAGGCGTGAATTACCTTAGGCCTACTTCTTGCTATCGTGCCTCTGAACCAATAGCCGAGGTTGGTCGAGGAGTGAACACTACCTCCTTCCCCGAAACAATCAATGCAAGCATGGTTCTGCGCTAACCACCCATGCCCAATATCACATCAAAGTCAAACATGTCTAAGACTAATAGATTTCTCATTAACTCATGGTCTCATGATGGTCACCCTACCATCCTTGACTTTCATAGTGGTTAACAAATTTATCCCATGCAGAGTGGGAGACAGACAGAGCATCATCAGAATCGTTTCTAGTTCTAACTCACTTGACTTACGAAGGATGCGCGAAATAAAAGAGTGTGTAGAACCGTAATCAAATAATACAAAGGCAAGGTGCCCAAGTAATGGAAGTGTACCAGAACCACCGAGTCCGAGCCATAAATGTTTTTACCGTGCTTGCATAAGCTCTTCCTTGATGTATTACAGGCTTCACAAAGAATTCCCACTATTGATAACTCGAGGTTGGCTAGCGCCGGCTTGACTCGGGCAAACTATTAGCTCAGTGCCCTTCTTTCCCACATCTGAAACACACTCCGGACCAAGCCAAACACTTACCCCAATGCCGCTACCACGCTCTTTGCATTGTGGCTTATCTCCACCGTTATTTCCCGCTGCTGACTCGTGGTTTCGACTGAACCCGCACGAAAAATTCCCCGGTCTATGCGGTACGCAGCTGGGACGCCGTGAGCTTGAATTTGGCCGGTCCCACTTCCTCTTATGATTTGCCATAGTCGCCTGGGTTAACCACTACTGCAGGTGCGATCGCTTTGCCCAAATCAGTTCGCCACTCTCACTGCGAGGCATAATCGGGGGGTGCTAGTGCTTGAATGAAGCCTCGAACATTCTCATCCAGTCCCATAATGAAACGCTCTGTCTTCTTCGCCTCTGTGTCTACTAGCTCGGGGGCAAAGCGTGACAAGCGGGTGAATTCTCTCTCATATACCTCCACTGCCCTCCTGTTCTGGCTAAGTTGTAAGAATTCGCTTGTTTCTCGTAACGAGCTGCAGCAGGGTAAAATTTCCGCTAGAATGCTTCCTTAAACATATTCCGTAATCGTTTCTCCACGGCGACAATGGTTCCTCGGCGGACTCCCACCATAAATAAGCGCTGTCTCTCAAAGATAAAGGTAGCACAGACACCTCTCGGTCCTCGGGGCAATTCATCACCTAAAAATGGTCTCAATGGAGGACGACCACAACTCACCACGGTGGGGTCACTGGAAGACCCATCGAAAGATCTCGGATCATACTTCCTGAAGTCCTTCAGATATCGAGACTCGAGTTGCATCGTTTCGTCCCTCGATTTGCTTGGGCGGTGGTGGCTATCAGAGCTCGCACTAGAGTCTCGCATAGCCTCTACCATCATAGTCATAACGTTAGTGTTCCCTTGATCCGCCATCGGAGCAACCTGCAGTGCATTCTCCGCGCCAGTCGGGTCTCGGGGAGGTCCAGTGCGGGTGGAGCAACCTCTTCCTGCTCCAAATGTAGTTCCATCGGTGTCAACGTTTTCTCTTGCCCTCCGCCCCTACCACGCCCTCTACCTCCCCACGACCTCTAGGTGGCATTTTGTCCGTACTTTACAATACAGAGAGTTTCTAGCTCGATTTTTCATTACCTTCTAACTCGTAAGGTAGGATCACCCCTTAGGGTTTTAAGTTCATGTATATGCATAAAACAAAATCACATCATAATCATTTACTTAATTAATAAAATACGAGACGTGCACAGCGGTGACCAAACGCGCGTTGTTCAACCATGGGAACTACTCATAGCTTACTCTGTAAGCAAGTCTGACGTAACCCTTAAACCTAGGGCTCGATACCAACCGTAACGCCCTACTTTTCCATAACTAAACTCTTAGGGACATTACTACACATGCATGCATTTATAGGCCAAAAGATATAAAACAATCTTTAAATCTCCAATAGAAAATAAATTGTCTTTAGGGATCCCAAATAAATCATTTAAAATGTATAAAAGGAGCGATTTAACATGGCCTATTAAAAATCAGAAAGCAAATTTAAACTCCAAAAACATAAAGGACAACATCGCTTATAAAAGAAATGTGCGGAAAACATGTCTATTCCCATGGTTCTAGTAACGCGCCTCCGTCACTCGCCCTGCACGTCCTTGGCCTTACCTGAAAAACATTTTTTAAAAGAAAGGGTGAGTATTGCAAAACAATACCCAGTAAGTGACCTCGCTACCGAGGTTTGGGATATGCATACACATACAATCATGACTTTTAAACTTGTTCGAAATGTACATATGCGGGACCTAAACTTTCTCATATTGTCAGGTCTTTAATCCATGACTTCCTTTTTATTTATGTGGCCGACTGGTCATCCTGAGTCATTTCATTTTGAGTCCCTAACAGACCCCTGTATGGTTTGAGTCCCTCACAGACCCCTGTAATAATTTGAGTCCCTCACAGACTTCTCACAATTTGACCCATGGGGTCTCTATTGCATGTTTGACCATGCACATAATGCTCTCAGGAGACCAATGTCCACACTTTTCATCAATTCATTTCGTGACATACATAACATGCATGAGGTCCCATCATTCATCATAACTATAGTGTACATGCCACAACCATTATCATTAATATGCAAATCATGACTTTTCACATCGGATAGGTGTAATACTCACGTATAAAATCATGCAATATTCTCATAGATAATCTTGTACTATCCTCACATGAAATCTTTGGAATATCCTTACGTAAAATACAAAGACATTCTCGCATAAAATACTAGATTATTCTCGCATAAAATGTTGAGTTATCTTCACATAGAATATCAAAGTATTTTCACATAAAATCTCGGGATATTCTCGTGTAAAATCATTAAATCCTTTTAAGTAAAATGTCGTGCTAATTTCACATAAAATATTGAAATTCGCTTTTCTTTAATCCCCTTTAAAAGATTCGGCACAAGGTCCCTTACCTTAGTTCTGATTTCGCTCCAAAACCTAACCGGACTCCTTGACTACACTTCCTTTAGTAGAACCTGAATCGCACAACAATCCGAAATTATTCTCTAAACTTACACCGATTCCATAAAGTAAAGATACCTAATTTATGTTCATAAGGTTTCGTGCTCCGCTCACCTCAAGCTCAACGCGACAACCTAGTATCCCTTAGTTCGCCTCGACGTTTGACCTCAATTCGGCTCCATCCTTGATCCACGAAAGTTGTGTTCGTAATCGTGGCCTCGTTCTCGATTTATCGTTTTAACATTCAATAAGGCATGTATAACCCTCTTTCTCAAACTGAAAATCAACACAAACACTCACCGGGCTGCAACTCCGCTGCTGTAAAATATCGTTGGCCGGCGTGGTGATCGGAGGCGCGCCGGCGTCGACGGTTGCCGCAGATCCGATCGGTGTGCGTAAATCGAGCTTCCGGAGGACGGTTCGTGGATCGCGACGGCTCACGCCGAGCTCCGCACGCAGCTGCAGCGTTCGCGATCGGACGATCGGCTTCAAGTGTGGGCTGTGTATAACGCCCCTACTTTTCTATGACTAAACTCTTAGGGACATTACTACACATGCATGCATTTATAGGCCAAGAGATAAAAGATCTTAAAAGAAAACCTCCAATCAAATAATTTGTCTTTAGGGATCCCAAATAAAACATTCAAAGCAGATAAAAGGAGCGCTTTAGCATGGCCTGCTTTAAAATCAGTAAAGTAAATTTAAACCTCCAAAAACATAAAGGAACAACATCGCTTATAAAAGAAATATGCGGAAAAACATGTCTAATCCCATGGTCCTAGCAACGCGCTCCGTCACTCGCCCGCACGCCCTTAGCCTTACAGAAAAACATTTTGAAAGAAAGGGTGAGTATTGTAAAGACAATACCAGTAAGTGACCTCGCTCACGGGTTTGGGATATGCATACACATACAATCATGACTTTTAAACTTGTTCAAATGTACATATCACGGGACCTAAAACTTTCTCATAATGTCAGTCTTTAATCCATGACTTCCTTTTTATTTGTGTGGCCGACTGGTCATCCTGAGTCATTTCATTTTGAGTCCCTCACAGACCCCTGTAATAATTTGAGTCCCTCACAGACCCCTGTAATTTGACCCATAGGGTCTCTATTGCATGTTTGACCATGCACATAATGCTCTCAGGAGACCAATGTCCACACTTTCCATTAATTCGTTTCATGACATACATAACATGCATGAGGTCCCATCATTCATCATAACTATAGTGTACATGCCACAACCATTATCATTGATATGCAAATCATGACTTTTCACATCAGATAGGGCGTAATACTCGCGTACAAAATCAAGCAATATTCTCATAGATAATACTGTACTATCCTCACATGAAATACTGGAATATCCTTACATAAAATACAAAGACATTCTCGCATAAAATACTAGATCATTCTCGCATAAAATATTGAGATATCATCTCATAGAATATCAAAGTATTTTCACATAAAATCTCGGGATATTCTCGTATAAAAATCATTAAATCCTTTTAAGTAAAACATCGTACTAATTTCTCATAAAATATTGAAATTCGTTTTTCTTTATTCCCGTTTAAAGATTCGGCACAAGGTCCCTTACCTTAGTTCCGATTTCGCTCCAAAACCTAATCGAACTCCTTGCCTACTCTTCCTTTAGTGGGACCTCGGGTTCAACGCGAGGACTTAATATTCCTTAGTTTGTTTTGGCGTTTGACCTCCAAATTCCGCTCCAAGTTTAATCCCTACAAATTGTGTTCGAAATAGTAGCTTAGGCTCTCGGTTATACGCTTAGATAATCAATAGGTCAAGAATAATTCTCAATCAAGAACGAAACTTAAACCGATCGCTCACCGGGCTGAACTCGTAGCTATTGTACGATTCTTGTCGGCGTTGTAAAGTAGCTCGGCAGCGACACCGTCGGACGCGGCGGCGGCCGGAGTGAAGCTTGTGGGTAGTTGGACGATCGGATCGGCGACGGCGCTATCACGAGTTATCGACGGCGTCACTGCCTTGCTCGTACACTCGGCAAAGCAATGGTCGGCCGTAGAAATCGCGACGGGGGGGCGGCGGGCGATCGGAGCGGACGATCGAACGGCTCACGAGCGCGCGGGGCGGGTGCGTGCGTGCGTAGGAGGTCCGCCGCCGCAAAGCTTCGATGGCGTGATTCCACGGTGGCCGGCGTAGCGGCGTCTGAACCCACTCAACGGTGAAGGCCATCGCTCGAACGCTCCTCACGTCGGCGGTGAGAGGCTTTGTGAGATCCGCGCGAGGGCGACCACGGCTTGCTCGATGGCGCGCGAGGTCTTCGATCGGCGTCGTCCGTGGGTCGACCGGGCGGGGCCGCCGCGCACGTAGCTACGTGAGTCGGCCGGCTAGGGTTCTTTGTGGTTGAGTCTTCACGGTTAGGGCAAAATAGGAGAAGAAGAAGAAGGAGAATAGGGTTAGGGTTTTGCTTCAAGGAGTTTAGGGTTTAGAGGAGAAGAAGAGAATTGTTAGGCTTAGGGTTAGGGTTTTGATTTCTCCTTCTTTTGGTTGGGACTTAAGGATGTTAAATACCATGCATTAGGTTAAAATTCAAATGCCAATTACACCCTCATTTAGACATTAATAACCAAAGCGCCCTCGCAATTTCCTTTTCCTTTAATTTCATAAATAATCTCATCTTAAAAGGAACAATTCACTTAAACTAAGCAAAAATTAAGGCCTCACTCTCGCCGAGCTTGATTAAAATCACTAATCCAACTAAACACAGCGGTTAATAGAGCGTTAAATAAAATAAATAATGGTACCTGTGATGGTGGTCGTCACATGCTGCTCGTGAAACGTGTTCGTGGAGGCTCTCGGCTGGACGGAAACTTGCGCATCGCTGGAACTCCCGACGGGCGAACGAGCGACAAAGTGAGGTTCGGCACGGACGGCGGCTTGCGAGGAGCTTCCGAGATACAACTTCAACTAACGGTGGCAAACTCGGGCGCGGCGCGGCGCGCCGGCTTGCGGCGGCGTGAGGGGTTTAAATCTTGAGGCGCGCGCGCGCACGAGCTTCGGCCGGCGGCTCGCGTGAGGCGCTTTGCGTGGGTGGTGGGGGGGCGTTTCTGGTGCCGTTGGTGAATGGAGCTTGAGTGGCGTGAAGTCCGGCGAACCTGGCGTGCTCGGCGGCAGGGAGAATAACACAGCACTCCGGCGGTGAGGACAGCAGAAACGTGAAGGAAAATAGGGTTCCGGCTAGGGCAAACTAGGAGGAAAAGATTAGGAGTTAGGTCTAGGCTAGATGTAAGGAGAAGGAGATGATTACCAATGTAGGCTAGGGTTTTGTTCTCTTCCATCTTCACTTAAGGACCTTAAATACTAGCAAATTAGGTTAAAATTCTAGTGCTAGTTATCACCCTAATTTAGACATTAATCACCAACATGCCATTGCCACTTCCTTTTTCTTTTAATTATTACAAAATAAATCCCATCTCAAGGGGAAACAATAATTAACGATAGAACGTCAAATACAATAAATAATTGGTACCTGTGGTTGTGGTCGTCACATGGAGGTTGCTAATTTTGGTGAATTTTGAAAATGAGGAGGATTGGGCAAGTTGCCAACTTGATTTTCATGAAAATTCCTCATTTTACAATTAATTTTAATTCTAAAATCAATATCAAATTGATTTTTAATTAAAATTAATATAATTAATTAAATAATTCAAAATTAATTTAATTAATTAATTTTTAATTTAATTTAATATGAAATATTAAATTAAATAAATTACCCGATCCCGATCGATTTTCCGAACATGAATCTTTATTCATGCTATAAACCGATCCTATATTTAAATCATATTTAAATATATCCACCTCCTATTAATCATAGTTTAATTCATAATTGAGCCATGATTTGTTAAATATATCACATATAATTAACGCTTTCTTCCAAACTCGAATTTGAACAATTCAAATTCTTTTCTCTCAAAATGTTACAAGGCTAAGTCCGAGCTAGTAAGGGGAACCTAATGGACCTACAAATCATGAGCTCCAACGATACAAGATTAACCGGCTAAACTCTTTAGCCTAGCTAATCAACATTTGTTAACCACCGAGGCACTCCACTAAAACCCAGTGGCTGCACTATCCTCACTGAAGATATATTTCTGTCCACTCGATATAACCATGATTAGTAAGTCGATCCTTCACAGGTCGTTTGTAATTACAGCTGGGTCAAAATTACCGTTTTCCCTTTAATTACCTCTTTTTCCTTAAGTCCCACTAATCCTCTAATGAACAATTGGTTTGTGGTCCAACTAGTAAACCGAATCCCTCTCGAACCAATGAGAGGGGTGGGCCCTTTGTTCAAGACCCGAAGTCAACACTTAAGGGAACAACCTCTCTACTAATCCCTTAAGCGGGTAAGAGTGAATTTCATCTTGCAGAACTATGTTCCAAGCTATCTACCTAGACTTATCCCTGAAATGGGAGGCTTATTGAGTCGGTAGTCTCGAGCCACTCTCACCCATGTAAATCTAAAGATAATCCGAATAAACAGGAGTCCATAGAACGCTCAGGATTAAGATCGAGTTACGTAGGTCATCGTATGAATATAGTCAGTTAAGACAGTAAACGGAGTTATAAAGTCTAAATGACTATTTCGCAGTCCAGTCTTATGCAAACTCATTGCATAGGGCACCCCCACTCACATGACTCCACATGAACGATTTAGGATCACATCGTTTGTACTCTACAAATGTGGGTTGTGTCCATAGTGTCCCCAGGATAAGGTACCCAACCATATCCTTATATTATAGACTGTTCTGGCTATAACTTGAACTTGATCCAGATTTATGTCACACATAAAGTTCAAGTATTCATCCTATAGCCAAGGGTTCTTTATTGAATTAAGGTTACACAATTCACTTTATTCAATAACACCTTTACTGAATAAATCTCAATAAAAACTTTATTGCAAAATAGAATATAAATTCAGTTTACAAAACCATGAGTTTTAGGACATAAAACCCAACAAGATTAAGGGTCTAAAAGCCAACAATCTCTCCCTTTTTGATGATGACAAACCATTAAAGAAAAATAACGTGAAGTTCATAAAATAAATAAGATAAGTCAAGAATTCAAGTAATAATTTCAATATAAAGTCCAATATGCCACCATAAACCTCATACTTGAACAATCACTCAAATAAATATAATATATCATTCTCCCCCTAAATTAATGCAAAACTAAAACATGATACAAAATTTAGAACCTATTTTTCTTAAACTTCTCCCCCTTTGGAATCATAAAAAAGACACAATTATGAAAGATTAAGAATTACATGCAAGCTCCCCCTAAGAACATGAATACATACTTTACATAACTCCCCCTATCAATATGCCATAGAAAACTAAAATTATAGATTCAAGAGGCATCACAACGAATAATACCAAGATCAAGCCAATTTTTGCAAAAATTTTCTTCTTTCAAAGGCTTGGTGCAAATATCCGCTAATTTATTATTAGAGCTCACATAATCAAGAATAATATGACCATTTTGCACATGCTCTCTAATAAAATGATGTCTAATATCAATATGCTTAGTCCTAGAATGATGAATAGGATTTTTAGTCAAGTTAATCGCACTAGTATTATCAGAAAATATAGACACATTATCAAATTTTAATCCAAAATCACAAAGAGTTTGTTTCATCCAAAGAATATGAGCACAACAACTAGTAATTCTAGAAGGGTCAAATAAGTCCATGTGTAATAGTTGAAGGGGTTTAGATGTAGAGATCACATTTTTAGATTTGAAAGAGGACTTGGTTTGCTTACCCATTTGACAAGCATCACAAACTTTATCCTTTTCAAATTTAAATTTAGGTAGACCTCTAACTAATGAATTCTTGGAAATATTTGAAATTAAGTGCATGCTAGCATGTCCTAGTCTTCTATGCCATAATCAAGAATCATCATGCAAAACCGAAAGACATTTATCACTAATAGGGCAATCATTCAAATCAATAGTATATACATTTTCATCCCTATTACCAATAAACAAGACTTTTTATCAATAGTATATACATTTTCAATGATATACTATTGATTTGAATGACTGCCCTATTAGTGATAAATGATACAATTCTTTTTATCAATAGTATATACATTTTCAATGATACAATTCTTTTTATCAAACACAACTCTAAAACCTTTATCACATAATTGACTAATGCTAAGTAAATCATGATTTAGACCATCAACCAAAAGTACATTTTCAATCAAAGTAGAAGAACTATTACCTATACTACCCTTACCAATAATTTTACCTTTCTTGTTGTCACCAAAAGTTACTAAACCTCCATCCTTTTTGGAAAGATTGACAAACTTTGATTGGTCTCCCGTCATATGCCTCGAGCAACCACTATCCAAGTACTATTTGTTTTTCTTGGAGACTTTCAAACATACTTACAAACAAAATTATTCAAGATTGATCTTTTGGTACCCATCCTTGTTTGGGTCCTAGAAGGTTAGCATTTACAAACATGGGAACCCATATTTTTGCATTCACATTTAAAGCACTGGATTTAGGCAAGTAACAAAAATAAGTTTTATGTCCATACTTGCCACATGAGAAACAAACAGCATTATGCAAGGATTTATCTCTTACGATAATTTTATGCACTCTACTTTTCTTGGAGAAATTCTTTCTTGGAGCATTGTGAAACTTTGCTCTTTGAGAAAAATTTCTTCTTGAAGAAGTAGTATGAGTATATTTTAATTTAAACCAATTTGGTCTAATATGACCTTCAACACCACAATGATGACATATAGGCACAAAACTAGATTTATCATGCTTAGACCCAATTTTAGGCATATTATGATTAGGCACAATGGGAGATGCTTTAACAAAGATAGTTTTAGAGCTTGAAGGAGTAGAGCATTCATCAATATAACCTAAACCTCTTTTATCACCATATGGTTTGCCAACTTCAATTATTTTGTCCAATCTTTGAGCACCTATTGTCAACTTTTTAATGGACTCTTTGCCTTACCAAGTTCTTGCAAAGTATTTAATTCATTTTCCTTAAGCAATTTAATCAAATTATCTTTTTCATAACTATTATGCTCAAGAAATCTAACTTTATCAAGCAAGGCATTTTTCTCATCACAATCAAAAGCATGCTTATCACAAGAGATATTCATTTCATCAATTTTCACAATATTATGCTCATTTTCTTTTAAGCAAGCAATTTCATCAAGTAAAGACTTATTTTCACTAGTTAGAGCATTGTATTTCTTTTTATGCACAACATATTTAGAACCAAGCTTTTCTATGTCATTTTGCATATTTTCAAAAGCTTCAAATAATTCATCATAAGAAAGAGGCTCTAGAGTTACCTCATCATCTTGTTCATCACCCTTGTCACCATGAGCCATGAAGCAAAAGTTTGCTACTTCTTCATTGTCACTTCCACTTCCACTTTCATCACTATCATCCCAAGTGGCTTTCATTGCTTTTTCTTGGATTTCTTGGATGATTTGAGGCGAGGGCAATCCATTCTTATGTGACCCAGTTTTTTGCATTCATAGCATATTACCTCATCCTTTTTACTCTTTTCACCCTTTGACTCTATTTTGTTTGAAATATGTTTATTAAATTGTTTCTTCCTCTTAATGAACTTTTTATACTTACGTGAAAAATATGCAATATCTTCTTCATCAAGAACACCCTCATCTTCGGATTCAACTTCCAAGGATAAAGTCTTTAAAGCAATACCTTTCTTCTTTTTGGACTCATCCTCCATGTTTTCCTTTAAAGTGATCTCATGTGTCATGAGAGAGCCAATAAGTTCCTCCAAAGGAAGTTTGGTGAGATCTTTTGCTTCTTCAATTGTCGTCACCTTAGCTTCCCAATTCTTACGTAAAGATCTAAGAATTTTCCTAAGATTTTCCGAGTTAGTATAGACTTTACCAAGACCTTTCAAAGTATTTGTAATGTTAGTAAATCTAGTAAACATCTCGGTAATAGATTCATTTTTTAGGATTTTTGTCCTAATCTCGTGTTTGTAAATTACGGTTTGAAATTAATAAGAGTTATTTATTTCATCACTTTGGGTCTCGCAATATTTATAAATTTTTCCAATAAACTAAGCTCCAGGGTCATTGAATTTATGAGAGAACGAGAACTTGAACGGTGTGTAGTGGACACACAGGGAGGATCACGTTCGAGTTTGTAACACCCCTACTTTTCTATAACTAAACTCTTAGGGACATTACTACATATGCATGCGTTTATAGGCCAAAGATATAAAACGATCTTTAAAAAAAACTCCACTGAAAATAAACTTGTCTTTAGGGATCCCATTAAAACATTCAAACACGCAGAAGAAGCGGTTTTAAACATGGCCTATTAAAATGGAAAGGTAAAGTTAAACTACGAAAACATAAAATGACAACATCGGTTTTAAAAGAAAAGTATGCGGAAGACATGTCTATTCCCATGGTCTCGGCAACGCGCCCGTCACTCACTCGCCACGCACGTCCTTAGCCTTACACAAAAAAACATTTTTTTAAAGAAAGGGTGAGTATTGTAAAACAATACCAGAGTAAGTGACCTCGCTACTGGGTTTGGGATATGCATACACATCTGAGTCATGACTTTTAAACTTGTTCGAAATGTACATATGCGGGACCTAAAACTTTCTCATATCGTCAGTCTTTAATCCATGACTTCCTTTTTTATTTAAGTGGCCAATTGGTCATCCCGAGTAATTTCATTTTGAGTCCCTCACGGACCCTGTAATAATTTGAGTCCCTCACGGACCCTGTATGGTTTGAGTCCCTCACGGACCCACTGTAATTTGACCCATAGGGTCTCTAATGCATGTTTGACCATGCACATAATGCACTCGGAGACCAATGTCCACATTTTTCATCAAATCATTTCATGGCATACATAACATGCATGAGGTCCCATCATTCAACATAACAATAGTGTACATGTCACAAACATCATCACAATATGCAAATCATAATTTCCTCATGATACTTTGAAGATAATACTTTTGTAGGAAATCATGAAATATTCTCATATAAGTTCTTGTCATATCCTCACATGAAATCTTTGGAATATTCTTACATAGAATACAAGAATATTCTCACATAAAATACTAGTTTATACTCACATAAAACAAAATAATTACACATAAAATATTAAGTGTTCTCACAAAAATCTCAGTATATTATCATATGAAAGTATAAACTAATTTCGCATGAAATCGTGAAAATTATTTTCTTCAATCCCAATAGAAAAGTTCGGCACAAGGTCCCTTACCTTAGTTCCGATTTCGCTCCGAAACCTAACCCGAGCTCCTTGAGTACTCTTCTTTTAGTGGAACCTGATCCACACAATAACTCGAAATTATTCTCCAAGCATTCACTAAATCCATACTCGTAAAGGTATCTAATTTACGTTCTTAAGGTTTCATGCCCCGCTTACCTCAAGTTCAAATGAAGACTTAATGTTCCTTAGTTCGTCTTGACGTTTGACCTACAATTCCGCTCCAAGCTTGGTCCCTACAAGTTGCATTCGAACGGTAGCTTAAGCTCTCAATTAACGCATAGGTAATCAATAGGTCACGAATAATTCTCTTTCAATTTCGATACTTAACAAGATTGCTCACCGGGCTGCGATCTCAGCGGCTGTAAAGTAGCGTTGGTCGGCGTTGCAAAGCTCGACGGCAGCAGGGGACAGCGTGCGTAAGAGTCTCGGCGGCGGCGCAGATCAAACAGCGGCAGCGGCTGGGAAATTGCGTGAAATCCGGCGAGAACCTGCGGCTGGATTGGGCGTGACTGGCGGATCCGGCGCTGCAAAACTTCGACGGCAGCTCCACGTTCGGTCTCCGGCGCACTCAGACGCGAGCACTTCCAAGAGACGGCTTCCAAGGCGTGACTTCAACGTACGGCTGTGGCTCTTCGGACGGCTGGAGCCTCTGATCGTGGCTTGCCGGCGCTTCTTCGTTCGAGAGCTGCAGACGAGGCGGCTGGGGAACTCCTCGGACGGCTGGCTGGACGAGGGCGCAAGCTTTGCAAGCGGCGGTTTCACGAGTGGTTTTGTAGCCGGACGTGCAAGACGTGGGTCTAACGGGAAGTGCGTGCTCGGAGCTTCAGCGGCGAGGTGTTCAACACTTGCTTGACGGCGAGTTTTTCGTGGTGGCCGGCGGAAGAGTTCAGCAAAAGAAAAGGAGGGGCTTGCTACGGCTAGGGCAAAGAGAAGATGAAGAAGATGATGATGGGGCTAGGGTTAGGGTTTCCTTTGCATTTGCAATAAAAAGGAGGTTAAATACTAACAATTAGGTCAAAATTCGAGTGTCAAATATCACCCTCATTTAGGCCTTAATAACCAAAGTGCCATTGTTATTTCCTTTTCTTTTAAATTTTTGTAAATAGATGTCTAAGGAGAATATTTCGCTTTAAGCTAACAAAATCAAAGACTCACTAATACCGAGCTTGATGAAATTTACTAGTCCAACTAGACGCACACAGGTTGATAGAACGTTAAATGAAATAAATAACTAGTACCTGTGGTTGTGGTCGTCACAATCTTCCCTCCTTAAGAACTTTCGTCCTCGAAAGTTCCTATTCTTGGAATAGTTCTGGATATTTAGCTCGCACTTCTTCTTCTCGCTCCCAGGTAGCTTCTTCCGTGCGATGATTTTGCCACAACACTTTAACTAAGTTGATCTCACGGTTACGGAGGGTCTTTCGATCTCTCGCGACAATCTGCACAGGTCGCTCGCCATAACTCAAATCTTCAGCTAACTGTAATGGTTCGAAGTCTATGACGTGAGTCGGGTCAGGAACGTATTTTCTCAACATGGAGACATGAAACACGTTATGAACTGCTGATAGGGAAGGCGGCAGTGCTAGTCTGTAGGCCACCGCACCAACCCTCTCTAAAATCTCGAATGGTCCGATGAAGCGCGGACTCAACTTCCCTTTTCGGCCAAACCTTAGAATTCCTTTCATTGGGGCAACTTTAAGAAATACGTGGTCCCCAACTTCGAATTCTAGGTCCCTTCGCCTCGAATCGGCATAACTCTTTTGTCTGCTTTGGGCGGTCTGCATTCGCGCCCTAATCTTTTGTATTGCCTCATTAGTGACCTGTACTAATTCTGGACCCAACAACTGGCGTTCGCCAACCTCCTCCCAGAAAACGGGAGTTCTGCAACGTTTTCCATAGAGAGCTTCAAATGAAGCCATTCCGATGGTCGACTGATAACTGTTATTGTAAGCAAACTCCATCAAATGCAAATGAGTGTCCCAACTACCTGGGAAGTCCAAAGTGCAAGCTCGTAACATGTCTTCTAAGATCTGGTTCAAACGTTCTGTCTGCCCATCCGTCTGTGGATGAAAAGCTGTACTAAAATTCAACTGTGAACCTAACGCTTTCTGTAGGCTCCTCCAAAAGTTGGAGGTGAAACGTGGATCCCTGTCTGAAATAATCTTGGCTGGAATCCCATGCAGGCGGACTATCTCTTCCAGATAAAGCTGCGCCCACTTATCTGTAGAATAGGTGGGTTTCCCTGGTATGAAATGTGCTGACTTGGTTAATCTGTCCACAATGACCCAAATTACTGAGTAGCCTCGTAAGGTTCTAGGCAAACCGACTATGAAGTCCATAGAGATCTCCTCCCATTTCCACTGGAGTACATGTAAAGGCTGCAGTAGTCCTGCGGGCCTCTGTCTAGGTGCCTTCACCTGCTGACAAGTCAGGCACTTGCTAACAAATTCTGCCACGTCGCGCTTCATGTTACACCACCAGAACGACTGTTTCAGATCTCGATACATCTTGGTACTACCAGGATGCATAGAAAATGGTGAGTTATGGGCTTCGCTCAAGATTTCAGTTTTCAATTTGTCGTCGTCTGGCTCACATAATCGACCCTGAAATAGTAGTCCTCCATCTGTGGATAGTGAAAACTCACATCAAACTCGCTGTAGTAGTTACCGCCGTAAGCTTCTACTAATCGAGGGTCCCCTTGCTGAGACTCAACGATGCGTTGTCTCAAAGTTGGTTGTACCGTTAACTGAGCTAACTGAGCCGTGGTCTTTCCTACTAGCACTGCAATTTCAGCTCGAGCAAACTCTGCCTGTAACTCGCTTACTGTCGGAACTCGTCTTTGAAGTATGCACTGCTTTCCTATCGAGGGCATCGGCCACGACATTAGCCTTACCGGGTGGTATTGAATGTCTATGTCGTAATCCTTCACTAATTCCAACCATCTGCGTTGCCTCATGTTTAGCTCTTTCTGGGGTGAACAAGTACTTGGACTTTTATGATCTCGTAAATCAATTTTCTCGCCATAAAGGTAATGTCTCCGGATCTTTAGTGCAAAGACCACTGCCGCTAGTTCTAAGTCATGGGTTGGATAATTCCTCTCGTATGTCTTTAATTGTCGGGATGCATAGGCTATTACTTTACCGTCTTTGCATTAGTACACGACCCAAACCTTTCTTAGACGCATCACCAGTAAACCACAAAGCTCCTGTTCCCTGAAGCTGTAAGAATCGGGTGACACTAATCGCACTTGAGTTCTGGAAACTCGCCTGCAAGCATCATCCCAAACAAATGAGTTACCCTTGCGCGTCACCGAGTCATGGGCATAGCTATCTTGGCGAAGTCCCGCACGCGTCTATAGTAACTCCAAAGACCCGAAAACTACGTACCTCTGTGAAGCGGTGGTCGGACGAGGCCACCGTGTGACGGCCTCCACTTTTGCTGGGTCAACAGAGACTCCAGCTTCGGACACCACATGTCCTAAGAAAGATACCTGTCTGAGCCAGAATTCACACTTGGAAAATTTTGCATATAACTTATTCTCTCTCAACGTGAGTAGAACTTTTCTCAGGTGTCTTTCATGATCTTCATCACATCTGGAGTATATCAGAATATCGTCAATAAACACAATCACGAATGTATCTAGAAACTCTTTGAATAAACGGTTCATCAAGTCCATGAAAGCGGCAGGGGCGTTGGTTAAACCAAACGGCATCACTGTGAACTCGTAATGCCCATAACGTGATCTGAATGTTGTTTTAGGAATATCCTCTTCACTGATTCTCAATTGATGGTAGCCTAATCTCAGATCAATCTTGGAGAACACTGTTGCTCCTTGCAACTGATCGAACAAATCATCTATTCTGGGAAGAGGGTATTTATTCTTGATCGTGACCTTATTCAACTCCACAGTAATCTATGCACGCAGCGCATGGACCCGTCTTTCTTTTTCACGAACAACACAGGGGCTCCCCAAGGCGAAACGCTAGGGCGTATAAACCCCTTGTCCAGTAAGTCTTGTAACTGTAGTTTCAGTTCTTTCAACTCTGCCGGTGCCATTCTGTACGGTGCCTTGGATATCGGGGTCGTCCCTAATTCCAATCCGATGTTAAAATCTACCTCTCTGACCGGAGGTATTCCGGGGAGGTCCTCGGGAAGACGTCTCAAATTCATTCACCATCGTACCGATGACACCTTGAGATCTCCGTGCACCTTGCATCTAGTATGCAAGCTAAGACGCCCCAAGCTCCCGATGTAATAACTTCACGGCCTTAGAGGCGATGGTACCTTAGGCCTACTTCCTCGCTATCGTGCTCTCTGAACTCAGAGCGGGTTGGTCGGGAGGAGTGAACACTACCTCCTTCCCGAAAAACAATCAATGCAAGCATGGTTCTGCGCTACCATCCATGCTCAATATCACATCAAAGTCAATCATGTCTAAGACTACTAGATTTATTGTTAACTCATGGTCTCGATAGTCACACTACCATCCTTGACTTTCATAGTGGCTAACAAGTTTATCCCCGCAGAGTGGAGAGAGAGACAAAGCATCACATCAGAATCGTTCTAGTTCTAACTCGACTTGACTTACGAAGGATGCAGAAATAAAAGAGTGTGTAGAACCAGAGTCAAATAATACAAAGGCAAGGTGCCCAAGTAATGGAAGTGTACCTGTAACCACTGAGTCTGTGCCATGGATGCTTTTACTTGTGCTTGCATAAGCTCTTCCTTGATGTATTACAGGCTTCACAAAGCCAGTCCCACTATTGATAACTTTGAGGTTGGCTAGCACCGCTTGACTTTGGGCGGTTATTAGCTCTGTGCCCTTCTTTCCTACATCCGAAGCACACTCGGACTGAGCCAAACACCTACCCCAATGATGCTTACCACGATCTTTGCATTGTGGCTTATCTCCACCGTTAGTTCCTCGCCTGTTGACTGTGGTTTCGACTGAACACGCACGAAAGTTTCTGGTCTATGCGGTGTGTACGCTGGGACGCCTGAGCTTGCTTGATTTGGGTGGTCCCATTTCCTCTTATGATTTACCATGGCCGCCCGGTTAACCACTACCTGCTGCGTGCGATCTGCGCTGCACCCAAATCAGTCTCGCCACTCTCACTTTGCGGAGGCATAATCGGGAGGTGCTAGTGCTCATATGAAGCCTCGAACATTTTCATCCAGTAGCATGACGAAACGCTCTGCTTTCTTCGCCTCTGTGTCTACTAGCTAGCTCGGGGCAAAGCGTGACAAGCGGGTGAATTCTCTCTCATATACCTCCACCGCCCTCTGCTTACGCTCACCGTAAGAATTGCACTGTTTCCTATAACGAGCTGCAGCAGGGTAAAATTTCCGCCAGAATGCTTCTTTAAACAGATTCCATGTGATCGTTTCCCCGCTGGCGACTATGGTTCCCTGGGCGGACTCCCACCATAAATAGGCGTCGTCTCTCAACATGAAGGTAGCACAGGATACCCTCTGGTCCTCAGGACAATTCATCAATCTGAAAATGGTTTCAATGGAGGACAGCCACAACTCAGCCACAGTGGGGTCACTGGAAGACCCATCGAAAGATCTGGGATCATACTTCCTAAAGTCCTTCAGATATCGAGACTCCAGAGTTGCATCGTTTACCCGATTTGCTTGGGCTCGCTTTGAGTGGCTATCAGAGGCTCGCACAAGAGTCTGCATAGCCTCTACCATCATAGTCATAACATTAGGGTTCCCTTGATCCGCCACTGGAGCGACTGCAGGTGCATCCTCCTGGCGACCAGGCTGGTCCTGGGGGAGGTCTGGTACGGGTGGAGCAATCTCTTCCTGTTCCAGTGGTAATCCTAGTTGGGTGTCAACGTTTTCTCTTGCCCTCCAGCCCCTACCACGTCCCCTACCTCTCCCTCGACCTCTAGGTGGCATTTTTGTCAGTACTACAATGCAGAGAATTTCTAGTTCAGTTTTCATTACTTTCTAACTATAAGATAGGATCACCCTTAGGGTTTAAATTCATTTACATTCATAATACAGAATCACATCATAATCATTTGCTTAATTAATAAAATACCAGAACGTACCTGGCGGTGACCGGAACGCATTACTCAACCATGGGAAACTACTCTGTGCTTACTCTGTAAGCAAGTCTACAGAACCCTTAAACCTAGGGCTCTGATACCAATTGTAACACCCCTACTTTTCTATAACTAAACTCTTAGGGACATTACTACATATGCATGCGTTTATAGCCAAAGATATAAAACGATCTTTAAAAAAAACTCCACTGAAAATAAACTTGTCTTTAGGGATCCCATTAAAACATTCAAACACGCAGAAGAAGCAGTTTAAACATGGCCTATTAAAATCTGAAAGGTAAAGTTAAACTACGAAAACATAAAATGACAACATCAGTTTTTAAAAGAAAAGTATGCGGAAGACATGTCTATTCCCATGGTCCTGGCAACGCGCCTCCGTCACTCGCCCTGCACGTCCTTAGCCTTACCTGAAAAACATTTTTTTAAAAGAAAGGGTGAGTATTGTAAAACAATACCCAGTAAGTGACCTCGCTACCGAGGTTTGGGATATGCATACACATACAGTCATGACTTTTAAACTTGTTCGAAATGTACATATGCGGGACCTAAAACTTTCTCATATCGTCAGGTCTTTAATCCATGACTTCCTTTTTATTTAAGTGGCCAATTGGTCATCCTGAGTAATTTCATTTTGAGTCCCTCACAGACCCCTGTAATAATTTGAGTCCCTCACAGACCCCTGTATGGTTTGAGTCCCTCACAGACCCCTGTAATTTGACCCATAGGGTCTCTAATGCATGTTTGACCATGCACATAATGCACTCAGGAGACCAATGTCCACATTTTTCATCAAATCATTTCATGGCATACATAACATGCATGAGGTCCCATCATTCAACATAACAATAGTGTACATGTCACAAACATCATCGTCAATATGCAAATCATAATTTCCTCATAGACAGTTTGAAGATAATACTTTTGTAGGAAATCATGAAATATTCTCATATAAGTTACTGTCATATCCTCACATGAAATACTGGAATATTCTTACATAGAATACAAGAATATTCTCACATAAAATACTAGTTTATACTCACATAAAACACCGAAATAATTACACATAAAATATTAAGTGTTCTCACAAAAACATCTGTATATTATCATATGAAAGTATAAACTAATTTCGCATGAAATCGTGAAAATTATTTTCTTCAATCCCAATAGAAAAGTTCGGCACAAGGTCCCTTACCTTAGTTCCGATTTCGCTCCGAAACCTAACCCGAGCTCCTTGAGTACTCTTCTTTTAGTGGAACCTGATCCACACAATAACTCGAAATTATTCTCCAAGCATTCACTAAATCCATACTCGTAAAGGTATCTAATTTACGTTCTTGGGTTTCATGCCCCGCTTACCTCAAGTTCAAATAGCGAAGACTTAATGTTCCTTAGTTCGTCTTGACGTTTGACCTACAATTCCGCTCCAAGCTTGGTCCTCAAGTTGCATTCGAACGGTAGCTTAAGCTCTCAATTAACGCGCAGGTAATCAATAGGTCACGAATAATTCTCTTTCAATTTCGATACATTAACAAGATTGCTCACCGGGCCGCGATCTCGGGCCACAGTAAAAATAGCGTTGGCGGCGTTACAAAGCTCGGCGACGGCGAGGGGGGACAGCGTCGCGTAAGAGTCTCGCGGCGCGCGCAGATCAAACAAAAGCCGCGTGGCTGGGAAATGCGTGAAATCCGGCGAGAACTCGCGGGCCGGATTGGGCGTGGATCGCGGATCCGGCACGCAAAAAAACGGCACGGCGGCTCCCACGTTCGGTCTCCGGCGCACTCAGACGCGAGCACTTCCAAGAGACGGCTTCCAAGGCGTGACTTCAACGTACGGCTGTGGCTCTTCGGACGGCTGGAGCCTCTGATCGTGGCTTGCCGGCGCTTCTTCGTTCGAGAGCTGCAGACGGCGGCGGAGGGAACTCCTCGGACGCATTGGTGGATTTAGGCGCAAGCTTTGCAAGCGGCGGTTTCACGAGTGGTTTTGTAGCCGGACGTGCAAGCGTGGGTCTAACGGGAAGTGCGTGCTCGAGCTTCAGCGAGGGTGTTCAACACTTGCTGACGGCGGCGAGTTTTTCGTGGTGGCCGGCGGAAGAGTTCAGCAAAAGAAAAGGAGGGGCTTGCTACGGCTAGGGCAAAGAGAAGATGAAGAAGATGATGATGGGGCTAGGGTTAGGGTTTCCTTTGCATTTGCAATAAAAAGGAGGTTAAATACTAATAATTAGGTCAAAATTCGAGTGTCAAATATCACCCTCATTTAGGCCTTAATAACCAAAGTGCCATTGTTATTTCCTTTTCTTTTAAATTTTTGTAAATAGATGTCTAAGGAGAATATTTCGCCTTAAGCTAACAAAATCAAAGACTCACTAATACCGAGCTTGATGAAATTTACTAGTCCAACTAGACGCACACAGGTTGATAGAACGTTAAATGAAATAAATAACTAGTACCTGTGGTTGTGGTCGTCACAGAGTTACTGACCCAAACGGTCTACAGTATATGGGTAGGGTTGGAGACCTAATCCTGGATACACTGTGGATGCGACCCGCTTTGTATTAGATAGAAACGAGGTGATTTGACTCGTTCATGTGGTTGACATGCGAGTGGGGGCATCCTGTGCAATGAGATTATACAAGACCAGACCGTTAATTATTAGACCTACTAATGTAACACCGTTGACAGTAAGGACTAATAACTTCGTAGATGACCATTAGTGACTCGACCTGAATCCTGGTGTGTTACGGACTCCTGTCTGCGACGGTCTGTCCTTTGACTAGTACGGGTGAGGGTGGTCACAGCTACTCGCCCAATATGCCTATCTTCTCAGGGACATGACCAAGTAGGGAGTTGGGAACTTAACTACGCGAGATGGAAATCACTTGTTCCCGCCTTTAGGGAAACTAGAGGGGTTGTTCCCTTAAGTGTTGTCTCCAGGGCTTGGACAACGGGCACCCACCTTCTCACTTACCCGAGAAAGGTGTTGTGTATGGTTGGACCATCACAATATGTTGTTCATTAGAGGAGCAGTGGGGACTTAAGGAACAAGAGGTAGACACACAGGGTAAAGCGGTAATTTGACCCACCAGTGTCTCTCTGAACAACCCGTGAAGGGTCGACTCATGGGCATTGGTTATATCGGTGGACACGTAATATTCTCGCAGCGACGGGAGTGCAACTACGGGCTATAGTGGAGTGTTACCGTAGCTAATGAATGTTGGTTAACCGGGTCAAAGAGTTTGACAGGTTAATCTCGAATCATTGGAGCCCGTCACTGTAGGTTCATTAGGTCCCTCGGTTGGCTCAATTTGGGTTGAAAGAAGGGTTAATGTTTTGGTATGAAATTGAAGTGTTCAATTTCACTTTAAGGGCATTTATGTCATTCATATGAGATATGAATGATATAATATATAGTTTAATGTGAATGAGATTCATAATAAATTATAGGTTAGCCTAATTTTTGAATTAGGGCTAATTGGAGAAATTAATTGAGAGAAATTAAATTGGATGTAATTCAATTTAATTAATCCACAATTATTGCAAATGAGATTTGCAATATGAGATATGAGATATCTTATATTATGTGGTTATGCAAATGAGATTTGCATAACTTATGGTTGTGGTAAAGTGGTAATAATGTGGAGATTTTAACTCCATCATTCCATTATTTAAACCCTTTGCAAGAAGAGATTGATGAGGCTTTTTCTCATTTTTTTTGTTTTGACAAAAAGAGAAAAGCTAAAATTCTCTCTACTCTCTCTCAATTCTCCTCCCTCTCAAAAACCACAAGTTTCCACAAACTTCCTTCTTTCCAAAGGAAGAACAACCGAGACTCCAAGTGGTAGTGTTCGGGTTCCGTTCGTGGAGAGCATTTGTTGAGATCGAGAAGCACGAAGTGTTCGTGACCGAGGATGAAATCCTTGAAGTTTGTCTACAACAAGTAAGTAAACTTCTCCTTACTGTTTTCTTCCTCTTTTGCATGTTTAGCCTAGATTTAAGAGTTAGATCATTTTAACAAAATCGAGTAGCGTAATGATACCATGACGATTCGATCGTCTTTCGCTGCGCGGGAATTCTCATTCCCTTCAATTGGTATCAGAGCCAGGTTGATGGTTCTTCGTTATGCACTGTTTTCTTTAAAATAGGTGGGTAAATTGCCTTAAATTTCATGAGATGAATGATGGTTTGCATAATGGATGTTTCGATTTTTGGCACTAGATTAGATTTACATTTTATGTTGATGAGATCAATGTAAGGGCCCGTTGTTTTTGGGCATTTTATTGTAAATCGAGTATGTAAGTCCGGGTCGTTCGTGGCAAGAGTTGTTGTGAAGAAATCGGAGCGAAAATAGGCAAAAATCGGTGAAGAACAACAAAGTTGTTTGTTGTTCTGTCGATGACGTTGAGACGCTGTTCTTCGGCGTCTCAACGCTATCCTTGCGGACGAAGGCCTGCTTTGTAGAAGCGGCGTTAACGCCACTTGGCGTGGAGCACACCGCCCTGACATTTGGGCGGCGCGGCGTTACCGCAGCCCACGACGTTACAACGCCGCACGCGCGTAGTGGGAGCGATTCAGCGAGGCGCCGCGATAACGTGGGCACAAGAAGAAAGTGGGGCAGTTAAAATTTTTTTTTATTATTTTATTAATTGTAAAATGTATTTATTTATTTAATTTAATTATTTCATTAAATAATGTTAATATATGAGTTATATTAATGTTATTTAATTAAATAATTGCCCTTAGGTGCCAAAAATCGGTCCAGTTTTGCTATTTAATTATTTTATGCAAGAGATGTATGATTTAATTAAATTCTATGTGCATATTGTATATCATATAGATTTAAAATCCCACCTTAGGTTAAACATTTCATGCATCATTTATATTATAAGAGTTATAATATATAGTTTGCATGATAAGTTATATTATAAGAGTTATAATATAATTAAAATGCATGTTTAATTTAATTAATATAAGTGTTATATTTTTTAGATTAAAGTATGCTCATGCATTTATATTCATGTGATGAATTTTATTATGTTATAGTTATTCATGTGATGAATGATCAAGCACTATAACATAGAAACGCATGCAACCTAAGTTATTTATTAGTTTTAAAGAATTTAGAACTTGAATAATTAGACTTAAGTTTTCTTTTTTCTAATAAGACTAGAAATTAGGAAATCAAAGTTTAGTCTATGAATGGAGACTGATTAGTAACTCTGTTGTCAAGGAAGGTTTTGTCTAAGGTCAGTATTTAAGTTGACGCTTGAACACCCCTACTGAAACCGACACAGGGAGTGAATCGGTCCGAGATTCTAAGATTATACTTATCGTGAGTGCCGCTAATTAAAAGTGTTTTAATTAACTCACATAGACCTAAGTTATATTGTGATTATAGACTTAGGTAAATACCATATAAGAGTTATATTGGTAGACTTAGGTAAATTTTAGTCGGTTTATCTAGGTCAATCCCTATTAAAATTAAAGTGTTGAGTGGGAGGAAATATAGTGTATGAGATACATTTGAATTTCCAACCAAAAATCTCCTTCAAGTCCGCATCGTGAGATCTATACTCGGCCTCGTGGCGCAAATGGGAGCGTCCCCCTTTGGGTGGCATTTTTATAGGTCAATATCATCGTGGATGGAGAGAGTACTTATAGTGAGTGGGAGCGGGACTTGTGAAAACAAGACCCACGATCTCTTCTTTCGATTCACACCGTGAAACCCCTATGATTCGCCTGCTAGTTTTGCCTAGACCAGACAATCCCTTCGGAGGGCCTGAGCATGGGAGTCGGAACACCGTGAATTCCCGAAAGGGATATAGTTTCCTGGTTGGTTTTCCTTCTTGGTTCACCCTTCGGTGGCTATTGTTTGGACGGATGCTTGGAAACATAAAGATTGAGGGTGACACTCACAGAATTCGTTAAGTGTTAATGAATTCAACCGAACAATGGTAATTGGACGCCTAATGGAATAAGAGTTATTCGGGATTACTGATTGCGATCGAGAAAGTCTCGTCCTAGAGGAGGAGTGTTCTGCTTCACCCTTCGGTGGCGGTCATTTTAAACCTTTAGGGTATCATTGCAAAATTGTGAATGACCTAGGGATCATGAAATAATTTTTGCTAAAGCTTGATTGGATTTCAAAAAGTTTTTTGTGAGACTAACACAATTTTTTCTTAATTTTTCAGCTTAAAACATGTCTAGCGCAATAATAGCTCTACTCGCGTCCGATAAATTAGTGGGAGATAATTACCAAAGTTGGAAAAACAACATTAACACAATTTTGGTAATCGGCGACATAAAGTTCGTCTTTGCCGAGAGAGTGTCCTCGATGTCGGGCTCGACAAATACGTCGCGAAGTGTTCGCGATGCATACGATCGGTGGATCAGGGCCAATGAAAAGGCCAAGGTCTACATTATTGCCAGCATGTCTGATGTCTTGGCAAAGAAGCATGAGCTGATTGTCTCGCGCAAGGAGATCATGGAGTCCTTGCGAGAAAATGTTTGGACAACGATCCTTTCAGTCCGATATGACTCGCTCAAATCGTCTTCAACGCACGGATGAACGAGGGGTCGTCTGTCCTTGAACATGTTCTAGACATGATGACCCACTTTAATCTGGCTGAGATGAACGGGGCTTCGACCGACGAGTCGAGCCAAGTAAGTTTTATTCTGGAGACTCTTTCGAAGAGTTTCCTTGATTTAAATGCAATGTTTGTTATGAACAAAATTAGCTACACTCGACTACCCTCCTCAATGAGCTACAATTTCCAATCCTTTAACAGGTCAAGGAATGCGAGGCAAATGTTGCCTACATGTCTTATCACGGGGTTCGACCTGCAGGGCGAACTCATTGCTCCTTCCCGCCCGAAAGGGAAAAAGAGGATGAAGAGGCGTAAAACTGACCGAGCTGCCGCACACAAGGGCAAGAAGGTCAAGGACGTTGCAGAGAAAGGAAAGTGTTTCCACTGCAATGGAGGCGGACACTGGAAGAGGAACTGTCCCAAATTCCTGGCCGAGAGGAAGAATCAAGGTAAATGTGATTTACTTGTGACAGAAACCTTTTTAGTGGAGAGCAGTGACTCTGCCTAGATATTGGATTCGGGAGCCACTAACCACGTTTGTTCTTCTTTTCAGGGGATTGATTCCTGGCAGCCGCTGCGAGAGGGTGAGGTACTCTCCACCTCGATCTGATCGAGGTGTTTTGATTGTTTTACCTAATTGATTTTCAACTTCAGTCTTCAATTCCTTAAACTTTTCAAGTGTTTCAGACTTATGATGCATTAGGTAAATATGCCCAAATATGGAATAATCATCTGTGAAAGAGATGAAATATTCATAACCTCATCTGGCTTTAACATTCATCGGACCACAAAGGTCTGAATGTATAAGTTCAAGAAGTTCTTTGGCTCTATAACCTTTTCCACTAAAAGGTATTTTAGTCATTTTGCCTTCTAGGCAGGATTCACATACAGGTAAAGTATTTTCTTCTAACTCATTTAGAAGTTCATTCTTTACCAATCTCTCAATCCTATTGAGGTTAATGTGACCCAATCTAAGATGCCAAAGATGAGCTTTTTTTTTTAGGAAAAATTTTACGTTTCTTAGTTTGTGTGTTTGCTGTTTTAAATAATTCTCACAAAGTTTCTTTGGATCCTTACTTAATGGAGAGCAGATGAGTTGCTGGCTTGCTTTGATTTCTTTCTCCTAAGAACTGTGTCATGAATGCTCGAGCCAATTTCTTGAACGAACCTACAAATCCACTTTTTATGCTGCGAAATCAATTTAATGGAGAGCAGATGAGTTGCTGGCTTGCTTTGATTGCGTCGTTCACCCCTTGAAGTTTTATCCATGATCTATACATATCTAGATGCACCACATGGTCTTTGTTTCCATCATAGGGTTTGATTTTTGGAACTTTGAATGTGGGAGGTAGTTTTACATTCATAATCTCATTAGTAAAAGTTTGATCTACCTGTTCTATCAAAGTTTTAATGTCACACACTACGTTACTCACGTGGTGTAAATTACCTTGTATGTGGTCTAATTCTCTTTGGATCTTTAATAATTATTCCTTCCATGGTGGATTGGGTGCTTCACCTTTGACTCCAGAATTGGTCTCGACTTCAGCCTTAGCCTTAGGATCAAAACTATAACTGGCCTTCATTTCAAAACTAGTCTCTACTCCAAAATTGGCCTCGGCCTCGACCTTTTGTTGCTTTTTCCACTCAATGACGCTTCTCAGATCTGTCACTTCAATACTTGAAAAATTGTTCGCTTCAGCTTCAACCAAGCTTCTCTATCGCTTCTTATCCTCAATTACGCTTCTTAAATCTATCTCTTCTTCGTATTGATCAAATGTTAGGATTTTATCTTTGCCTCGACCTCGACCTCAGCTTTTTGGTCTCATGCACATGACAGATTTTTACCCCGTTGTTGCTTCATAACTCAGGTCGACCTCGACCATGTACTCTGTTGCGTAGAATTATATTGCAATACCGCAAGTGTACGGGTCAAGGTTTAGCATAGTGATTTTAGAGTTTCAAGTATCGTCCTCGGGAATGGATTTCTAGATTAATTAATTACCAAGATACTAATCCTCGATTTTAGCTAAAGTAACAAAACGTGATGGATAGATAGGAAACAAAGATAGAAAATAATTGTACGATTAGAGACACGAATATGATACAATTGAAGGAAGATGATTTCTCAAGTTAATTCCTTATTTAACACCTGCAATGAACTAATATTATAAATTTATAAACAAGAAGTGAAAATACTCAAGAAAATCTCTCGATCCGTAGTGGGCCTCGCACACACGATAAATTCTAAAGTTTCCTTATAAATTTTAAAAGCATGCACGACATTAAGAAACTTCTTTATGTTTTTCCCAAAGAACTCTAGGTCATTCTCATGCTAGAATTCTAAGGATTTTGACAACTTTACTCTAATATAAGTTTCTTTCTCTCGAGTCCACTTAAACCAACAAGATTTATGAAATTAAGAACGAATTGCCAAAAGCAAATAACATAACAAAGTTCAATATATAATCAAATAAATCTAAAACATGCTAATCAAATTTCAATTACATCGTTTAGCTACTCAAAAATCACCATAAAAACAAGCTAAAGTCATAGGAAAAGTCTATAAACTCAATTACAAACTAAAAGAAAGAGAAATAAACTTATGTATCGATGTGGGTTCCTTATTCTCGAGCTCCCGTCACGATCTCGAGCCTCCACAAACATTTTTGCTCCCAAGGAATGCTTTTCTTTCTCTTCTTAGAGTGTGTATTTCGAAATTAGGGCTAAAAACTATCAAATTCAGCTTCCTTTGAAAGATGGAAAAGTGTTCTATTTATAATGTAATCGACACAACGTTGAACTGCTAGGGACAGCGTTGCAACGTTGTGCCCTAGGCGGTAGTCATATATGGAAAGCATCGACAACGTTGCAACGCTGCAATCGCCACAGTCATTCTACTTGGTTTCTTATCGAAGTAGCGTTGCGACGCCGCAAAGCAGCGTTGCAACGCTATCTGCATGGGTCTTCAACGCAAGAAATCTTCATGGACGGCGTTGGAACGCTCTGCAGGGCGTTGCAACACCATCACCTCGGGTCAATTGGCTAGGTTTGTCCATTTTTGTTCTATTTGATGTTATTTTAAGCTCCAAAAAATCTCGATTTGATCTCGAGTGTTCCAAAATGTCTCCAAATGTCCTGTTTACACTCTTTACCTGAAATTAAGTGATTTAAACACATCAAAGCTCTGAAATTAACATAAAACTAGCAATAATTAAGCCTAAGGATAACACATTTTGTGTGCTATCAAATACCCCCAAACTTAAACTTTTTCTAGTCCCAAGAAAAATATAATTAAACATGAGATTGTTCTTATACATATATTTGATTCAAGGCTCAAAGATTTGAAAGGAAATTATGGCAATCACAGGAAACACTCAAACATAATACTTCAATGAGCAATTTAAAACTCTTCTTATGTTTTCCTACGTGTGTGTGTGACTAGCCTATGTTCCCTTCATTTTTATTAAGTTCGGATCAACTTTATTAGGATCTCCATTCAACTTTCCCCTACACTGGTCATAATTACTAATCCTTGAGCCTCCCCACATTCAAGAAATAAATAACTCTGCTCAGCACTTAATCACTTTTTTTTTCACTTTTTTTCTATTTTCTTCTTTTTTTTGTGCAAGGACACTAGCTTTCACACATCCACTGCAAGGACCCTTACACAGAGCACTCGCTCAATGAATGGCCTAATTGATCACAATGAAGGTAGCTCTTTTTGTCCTCACGATTTTTTTTCTTCTATAACAAACAAACAACAAAAACAAACTACTCGTTCACATAATACACATATTATACAAATCATGCACTTCATATTGTCATTCACCCTATCCTGCAGTTTAGCTCTCAAATCAGTTCTCAGACCTATCGAGATGACATCAAACTTCTAAGCCTAATAACTTTGTCCTAAGCATTTCAAAACTATAGGAACACAAGCTGTGTGCATAATAGTGCAGGAAAAACTCAAGAAATTTTTTAAATTAACTCAAATTCATATCATGCTCTCAAGTTTCAGCAGAATCACAAAATTTTTCAATTAAATCTGGTCCTAGGCTATCATACTCATACTTATGCATAAGATCAATCAACAATTCAGTATATACTCAGGACAGTCACAACAGAATCACAACTTCCCACCCCCAAACTTAGATTAAACATTGTCCCCAATGTTTGTAGAATAAGCTCAAATCAAGTAAAAAGGGTGAGAGCGAACAATATTGTCCTGAGTGGTGGAGATTATTATTATTTTCTGAGTTCCTTGGATAGCCAAGACATGTGAGTTGAAGTTCCATTGAACGGGAGCATGGGTACAAGGGGTGGCATCAACAACAACCTAATAATGCAAGACAAAACAAACTACTAAGAAAACAACACACTAAAATAAAAACTCAAAAGAAATAAAAAAGAACTAAAACTTAAAGCTTGGGTTGCCTCCCAAGAAACGTTTTCTTTAACGTATTTAGCTAGACTGTACTCCCTCAAGGTATCTCTTTGAAATCGTGCAACTCATTGTCCTTCAAATCCTTTCCTGTTCCCTTTGCTACCCTGTCTAAGGGATCACTCAAAAGAATTTCAGTCCCGAAGTCAAAAGGTAAGGCATTAGTCAATTCAATCTTTAAAAGGAGTTTATTTCTGATTCATCTTTCTGAGGAGTAAAGATTTGAAATTTAACCTCCTCTTGCCCTACATGCAGCTTTAGGGTACCTTCATGCAAGCTTATGTTTGCCTTACTTGTATCCAGAAAGGGTCTTCCCATCATCTTTGCATCCTCTTCCATGTCTAGGACAAGTCTACAGGAAATACAAATTTACCTACCTTTACTAGGATGTCCTCCACTACTCCCCGTGGGTATGTGATAGACCTATCTGCCAACTGCAAAGATACCATGGTGGGTTTTACCTCCCCCAAACTTAACCTTTTAAACACAGAGTAAGACATTAAGTTTATACTAGCCCACAAATCAGATAAAGAATTAACACTAAGTTGCCTATAGAGCAGGGAACAGTAAAACTCCCTAGGTCCTTCAACTTTTGTGGCAACTTTTGTTGTATGATGGCACTACGTTCCTCAGATAGATTGATGGTTTCGTACTCATTCAACTTCTGCTTCTTAGACAGGATCGTTTCATGAACTTTGCATAGCTGGGTACCTGTTCCAAGGCATCAGAAAAAGAAATACTAACATTCAGTTTTCTTAAAACAGCTAAAAATTTCTTAAACTGCAGATCATCATTTTTCTTTGCAAAGCATTGTGGCTAAGGAATAAAATTAAAATGAGAAGGGTTAGAAGCCTTAGTCTATTTTTCCTGTTTGTCATTGGCAGGTTGTGACTTCTCCTTTTCCAACTCAGGAGCCTTTTTCTTTTTAGCTTCATCCCTTGTGATGTTCCTTCCACTTCTCAGTGTGATTGCATTGCAGGTTTCCCTTGTGTCACTAGGGAACTTACCCTTATGCAATGTACAAATTGTCACACTCATCTAACTGATCTGAGTCTCTATATTCTTTAGGGCAGCTCCATGACTTGTCGCAACACCAGTTAGACTGGTGACTGCATTTTCCAGCTGGTTAGACCTATTTCTGGATTAAACAATAAAGGAGTGCATTGTTTCTTCCAAAGATGGCTTCCTCTCATATGGAGAAGCATAACCTGTAGAAGGATTCAACACATTTTTATTGTTAGCATAGGAAAAATTTTCATGATATCTCAAACCTGGAGTGTAATGTGTTGGAATAGTATTCTAATTCTAATTTCCTCCATAGGTATTGCTTCTATTGTTCAGATAATGTGTTTGCTCCATAGCAGATTCTCCGTCAAGCTGGGAGCATTGAGAGGGTACCACTGCTTGGGATGTTCCTGCAAATTTATTTAAGGCGTGAGTGAGAGATGTCATATGAGACTTAAGAGCAGTTACCTCATCCAGTTGATAAAGTCCAGCTACTGGTTTGGATCTGTCATTGTCTGTTGGTAGCTTGCAGTTAAGACTTCCTCTAGGAGGGCCCGCATTTCTGGCACAATCTTCGCCATGAAAGTCCCTCCAACAGTGGCATCCTGAATGGTCCTGGTATGACCTGCAAGTCCATTATAGAATAATTGTACCTGGAGCCAATCTGGGAAAGCATGTTGTGGACACCTCTTGAGCATATTTTTATAACGGTCCCAGACCTCAAATAACTGTTCTCCATCGTGTTGCCTGAATGTTTCTATCTCTGTCCTTAAGTTTGCATCCTTCACAGGTGGACAGAATTTGGTCGTGAAGCCTTGGGTCAGCTCCTCCCAGGAAGTGATACTTCCTGGTGGGAGAGACCCTAGCCACTCTTTAGCCTTACCCTACAAAGAGAAAGGAAAGAGACGTAAGCGAATACTATCAGCAGAAATCCCATTTAGTTTGACTGTACCACAAATTTCTAAAAAAAATTTGTAGGTGAGAGTTAGGATCCTCTGTGGCAAGTCCTTTAAAGGCACTTTTCCTAACCATTTGGTTAAGCCATGTTTTCAGTTCAAAATTATTTGCATTGATAGGGGCATGGACAATTCCATCTTCCTCAGAATTAAACACAGGTTGGAAATACTCCCTGATGGGTTTAGGGTTGTTGATTAGCTCCTTATCCTCCATTGTCTGAATTTCTGCTCTACCTTGGCTTAGGAGTCTTCTACAGGTCCTCTCGATCTCAAGATCAAAAGGGTGCAAGTCTGCAACTCTATCCTTGGGCATACACCTTGAGGTACTAGAAAAAACCAAGAATTAGACAAAAAAGCTAGAAAAGGAAGGAACACATAAAAAGAAAGAAAACAAATAAGGGAAAAACACACAAACACTTTAGTCTAAAATTTTAAATTTTCTCCTAATACCAATTAATCTAAATAATCGTCATTCCCTAGCAACGTCACCAAAAACTTGATGCGTAGAATTATATTGCAAGTGTACGGGTCAAGTTTTAGTATAGTGCTTTTAGAGTTCCAAGTATCGTCCTCGGGAATTGGTTTCCTTGATTAATTAATTACCAATATACTAATCCTCAATTTTAGCTAAAGTAACAAAACGTGATGGATATATAGGAAACAAAGATAGAAAATAATTGTACAATTGGAGACATGAATATGATAGAATTGAAGGATGATGATTTCACAAGTTAATTCCTTATTTAACACCTGCAATGAACTAATATTATGAATTTATAAACAAGAAGTGAAAATACTCAAGAGAATCTCTCGATCCGTAGTGAGCCTCGTACACACGATAAAATCTAAAGTTTCCTTATGAATTTTAAAAGCATACACGACATTAAGCAACTTATTTATTTGTTTCCCAAAGAACTCTAGGCCATTCTCATGCCAGATTTCTAAGGATTTTGACAACTTTGCTCTAATCTAAGTTTCTTTCTCTCGAGTCCACTTAAACCAACAAGATTTATGAAATTAAGAACGAATTGGCAAAAATAAATAACATAACAAAGTTGAATACATAATCAAATAAATCTAAAACATGCTAATCAAATTCCAATGTTTAGCTACTCAAAATCTCCATAAAAACAAAGCTAAAGTCATAGGAAAAGTCTTTAAACTCAATTACAAACTAAAAGAAAGAGAAATAAACTTATGTGTCGATGTCGATCCCTCGTTCCCAAGCTCCCGTCACGATCTCGAGCCTCCACAAACGTTTTGGCTCCCAAGGAATGCTCTTTTTTCTCTTCTTAGAGTTTGTATTTCGAAATTATGACTAAAAACTATAAAATTCGGCTCCCTTTGAAAGATGGAAAAATGTTCTATTTATAATGCGATCGGCACAGCGTTGCAACGTTGTGCCCTAGGCGGCAGACATATATGGAAAGCATCGGCAGCATTACAACGCCGCTACCCTCGCGCACGACCTTTCTTATCGATCTAGCGTTGCAACGCCCTCGCCATGGTCATTTTGCTTGGTTTCTTATCGAAGTAGCGTTGCGACGCTGCAAAGTAGCATTGCGACGTTGCAAAGCAGCGTTGCAACGCTACCTGCATTGGTCTTCAACGCAAGAAATCTGCACGGACAACGTTGCAACGCTCTTCTAGGCGTTGCAACGCCATCACCTCGGGTCAATTGGCTAGGTTTGCTCATTCTTCTTCCATTTGATGTTATTTTAAGCTCCTCCGATTTGATCGCGAATGATCCAAAATGTCTCCAAATGTCCTGTTTACACTCTTTACCTGAAATTAAGTTATTTAAACACATCAAAGCTCTGAAATTAACATAAAACTAACAATAAGTAAGCCTAAGGATAGCACATTTTGTGTGTTATCATACTCGTGGACCTCGACCTGGGTATGAGGACGAGGAGGCTTGTCTTCATGCGATTATCACACACAGTCCTGATCGAAATCGCGTTTCTTCTCGTTCCAGCACTTGTTTCCAGAAATAGGAAGATTGACTCAAGAACAAGGTTTTCCAAACAGGCGTTGCCTCGATTCCCACAAACGGAGAACACACCTAACCTACACGTGACAAGGACAGTAAATTTGTATCTCTAAGGAGAAGAACGCGACCTGCAAGAGAAAGAAAACCTAAACACTGGTGTGGTGTAGGCCACACCGACATTGATGTTTAAGTCTGAGAGAACTTAGAGAGAATTAGGGAGAAGATAAGCGTTTTGGTTGCTATAATGAATTTACCTGATTCTTCCCTCTAGAGAGAGCTTAAAAAACTCCTCCCTAGGTTTTTATGTGGGGTTTCGTTGCCTCGTGGGAAAAGGAAGCACCGAATTGGACTGAAAAAGGGTCTTTGGGTCGTGAGGGATTAGAGGCAAGGCCCAAAAGCTGGCCTTGCCACCTTGTCGGCCTCGCCCTCGGTCGAGGCCGACCACGAGCATGGGCCTCGACCCAAGTCCGAGCTTTTATCCTCACCTAGGGGGCCATGGTAAAGCCCCAAATTAGGGCTTTACCTTCTAGTTGACCTCAACATGACCATGTGCTTGAGTTTTGGCCCAAACACGTTTCTTTGTCTTTTCTTGCTTTGGGTCGGTCCCTCTTCATTTTCGACCTATTTTGACTTCGTATTGAGCTTATTTTCTTGTTTGATCCTTCATTGTTGTCTTTTAGCCAACTCATTCTCGTTTGTCCAACTTAACCCATAACATTTTGTTTTAATTTAATTTAGTCCTTATACTTTTAAAAGTTTCATTATCTTGTTCTTAATTAAAATTTACTAAATGTGTTCTACCATTTGTGAAAAAGTAATAAAAATCTAATACAACAAGTTATTTGGTAATTGCATTCTAAACGGATCATAAAAACTCCATGAGTAGCAAAAATCTACAAAGTAGGATTAGTTGTTCCATTTTTTTAATAACTCTAAAGTAACAAAAATCCAATATAAATTTTCATAATTATAGTATTACATGTTATTGTATTGGAGAGTGTGATTACTTCGATTCTATTTTGGACGAATATAATATATTCAGAGGTCTCTCTAGTGTGTGAACCTTTTTTTTTCCCTTCTTTTAGTTCTCGTGTGTGATTAAGGAGGCAGGAAAAGTAATTTATACGTTTACTTTTTGGAGTTGGTTATATATATATATTTTTTTTTAATTTAGCAACATGTAGTGTATGAGTGATCATCCGTCGGTCGGAGTCGGTTTTCAACCCCAACTGACTAAATTCGGTCGGTTCGATTGACCCTTTTTAAAAAAAATTTGGCCTTAAACCGACCAAAACCGACAGTTCGGTCGGTCGACTTATTTATTTTTAATTTTTTTATTATTTACAGTTTTTTATTTTTTTTTATTTATTTATTTAATAGAAAATATGTAAAATTGATTATTCTTATTCTTATTATATATATATATATATATTTTAAAAAAAAATTGATCGGTTCGATCGGTTTGGGACTTTTGCCAATCACGATCGACACATTCAATAAACCGACCAACCAAAGTCGGCTCGGTCGGTTTTGGTCAGTCGAGTCAGTTTTCGGTTCTTTTTTACTCACCCCTAATGTAGAGTAGGAATGATATTCAAAACCCCGACACTTGGTAAAAAAAAATATTTTAACTACATTCATATGAGAAATTTCCTAATACTACTATATGATAAAAAAATAGATATAACATCAATGCAATTTATAATTTATTTAATAAAACAATAACTTTAATAGTCCTGTGAAAAAATAGTCAATCTGAATATAGCTTATCGAATACGATATTAATTCATTATCATTTCCAAGATTGATGTTTTGATCCTCTATTCATGTAATTGTTGAACTATAAAAAAAAATGAGAATTATAAAGAGAATCAAAACCAATTAGATAGAGTTTTGGTTTTTTTTTTTCTTTGTTATTGTACTATTTGAAGCTTAAGCAAAGTATAATAAAAAGTTGTTTGATAAATCTCATTGAAGTTACCTACAAGATAATTTTTTTGGGTTGAAAAATGATTGACATAAAGAAGAAGTTATACCTAAGTAGGTTGACAAAAATTTGCAATACTTTGTGCTACATATGAGTATGATATTAGGTGTGAGTGATACAAGGATTTTTATAGCTTGAAATGTTAACTATTATTGGCATAAAGAAGGGATTATCGACGACGGGTCTAAAAAGGATTTATACTTATGGGCAATACTTTATGCTAGATTATGAGTACGATATCTAGTTTATAACACCTTGTAAATTTGTATTAGAACATGAAAGATGGGGTATTCGTACGGATGACCCATTTTTTCAGGTATTAATGCCATTTGACCTGACATTTCAAAATAATGAAATATGACTCATTCTGACGTGGCGATGCGCGCAAAATGACTTATAAGTGTAATAGGAAACGGTATTTATTGTTCACGCTCAAATGCGCAGAAACGCGCTCTCGCTTAGTTGTCTCGCTCTCTCGCTCGTTGTCTCGCTCTCGCTCTCGCTCAAATGAATGACAAAAAATATAAAGAAAAAATGACAAACAAAAAATTCAGAGAAGAGCTGGAGTAGCAGAGATAGAGCGTGAGTGAGACAGCGAGAGCGAGAGCGAGTCAATTATAGTGCGATTTTTGTTGTTTTTTTTTTCTTTTCTCTAGAATTTTGACAACTTCATTACTATCATGAGCGAGAGCGAGACTTGAGCGAGAGTGAGAACGAGACTTGAGCGAGAGAGCTAGAGTCAGAGTATGATGCCCTTACGGTAATTTGGACGGAATGCACAGTAAAAAAGGGTCATATGTCATTAATTTCAGAACATGGGTCAAATCATATTAATGTGCGTGAAAAGGAGTCTTCCATGCAATTTTCTCAGAAAAGATTGCACCTTTGGGAAATAAAATTTAGTGTATGATATCTTTCAAAAATTTCCAACATAATTTTTATTATTATATTTTTCTTTGTTGATATATATCAAAGATAGATAGATAGACACGCAAAGAAAGAAGAGGTTTTCCTGAATGAATGTTTTCTCTTTGGCGTGACATGCCTCTTGCCCTTATTTTTATATATTGGATATAATATTTAATGCATTCATGGATTTTTATATAAAAATAAAATGGAGTTTCGAATATATACAAAATAAGATCAAATCATTGGAAATAAAAATATTATTAAATCATTATCTGTATTTTAATAATCAAATTGAAGAAAAATTTGTCATTTAATATGACGATGAGAGGACGTGAATTGTGTTCACATTCTGAAATTGTTTTTTTTAGAAGAAGTCGATTATGTTATGCTTTTAAAATATGATATTGATTAAATTAGTTCTAAAAAAAATTTTAAGAACTAAACTTTATTTATCATGTGGAAATAATAAATCAAGTTTCATAGACATGATACCGATTTTAAGCAAATGTGTGACAAATTTTACATATTTAATATTATTCTATGATCTAATAAGTAACTCTTTTGTTTAAACTAGTGTATTACCATCGTAAATGCAAGTGTATTTTTTTTAAACCTATGTAATTTTTTTAAGCTAACGTGGGTATGATTTTTAATTTTAAACCAAAATGTTATTAATTATCATGATATTAAATTTAATTTTACTATTATATTATGTCTTTTATTTATTCGATTAAAATTAATTTAATAAAATGGTTTGATTTGAATTTGGAAAATAACAAACTACATCTCTACATTTCTAAAAATAAATTTTTGGTTAAGAAAAATGAAAAAAACTTGAAAAAGTAATAAAACCATGTTTGAGGTCTAATTGCTAGGGGCGTACATAAGTCGGATTGGGTTGGGTTAGGGCAGTTTTTTAGACCAACCCGAACCTTCAACCCAACCAACCCTATTCACGAGAGTAACCTAACCCAACCCAATATTTTCGGGTTGGGTTGAGTTGGGTCACCGAGTTAATTTTTTATTTTTTATAATTTTTTAAATTATTTAAAATATTTTTTTCTTGAATTAATAACCAAAATCACATCAAATTCAAATATCAAACTTCAAACTTCATAACATCATAACATTTGTTAGAAGTCTATAAGAAAAACATCAAAAATTGACAAATAATTTATTTATAAGTATATATGTAATTAAAAAAATATAAACTTTTGGATGGGTTATGATAGGTTGGGTCAACTTGAGCCTAAAAAGCCCAACTCAAACCTAAAAGAACCTAACCCAACCCAACCCTAGGTTGGATAGTCCTAGTTGCTCGGGTTATCGGGTTATTTGTACACCCCTACTAATTGCACACTTTAACATTGAAGTGAGACTAGTTCAATTTGCTATGATGTAGTAATTAGAATGTTAAATACTTTACATTGTAGAACATAATAAATTCAAATAAAAACTAAATAATAAAAAAGTTTTCCACTCCATCTGTGTTCATTGGTGCAAGAACCCATGCATTGTGGAGATTGATCACATTCCACATTTCTCTTGTTTCCCTATCTTCACTAAAACTACTCAATGGTTGAAATGTAGTAATGTATTCAAATTCTCTCAATGGCAAAGATCTAGCCCCTTCATGTTGTATGTGGAATTATCAAAATACCATGAAAATTTGCCACCAAAATGTGAGATAAAAGAAGTGTTTTCTTTCATGGTTCACACGTGATTTCAATAAAGCAATAAAAATGAGACATGTATAAATGAATTTGTATTTGTATTAATTTGAATGTAGCAAATTATAATCTCTAATTTGATCATCTGATTCTTTTTCTCTCATTTATAACTATTTCGAGGGATTTGCAACTTGTTCTTGAGTGTAGACCTGCATCAAGGGTTTTGCAGTTTGTTGAACGTATTCGCCTTGTAGCTTGTTGAAGGTCTTTTCCTTGTAATTTGTTGAATGTTTTCAACTTGTAGCTTGTTTAAGGTATTTGGCTTATAGCTTGTTGAAACCCTTTAACTTGTAGCTTGTTAAAGGTTTTCGGCTTGTAGCTTGTTGAACGTTTTCGGCTTATAGCTTGTTGAAGGTCTTCGACTTTTAGCTTGTTGAAGCCCTTTGGCTTGTAGCTCATTGTAGGTCTTCGACTTGTAGCTTGTTGAAGCCCTTCGGCTTATTGTTTGTTGAAGGTGTTCGACATGTAGCTAGTTGAAGATTTTTGTTGAAGGCCTTCGCGGAGCGCTTGACACCTAAGGTCTTGAAGTGTTTAGCACCTAAGGACTTGTCTTACAACGTTCAACACCTAAAGACTCCTCTTGCAGTGTTCGACAACTAAGGACTTCAGGGAGCATCAAACACCTAAGAAATTTGCTCTGGATTCTCTTTGAGTTCTCTTAAGAGTGAAATTTTTGAACCATTTAAATGAAAGGGAACTCATCTATTTATAGAGCTTTCCATGACATGTGGGTTGTTGGGTTTTATGCCCTAAAACTCGTAGTTTGTACATAATGTTCTAATTAAATCAATAAAGAGTTATTGTTTATCATTATTTTTTATATTTCCTTAACTTAACCCTAAATCCAATAAACAAACATCCAAGGTTATTGCATGTCTCTTGAACTGAATGTATGGGACATATAACCTAAAAGGTCTATAGTAAGGGAATAAGGCTTGGGTACCTTACCCTACTAATACTATGGATATGTTCCACTTTGTATATGATACAAACACAGTGACACTAACGTGTTCGTGTAGATAACATGTGAGTAGGGATATCTTATGTAATGAGATTTCATAAGACCAAACCACGAAATAGTAACCACTAGATGTAACTCCGTTAACTAGTTAGGTTTATATTTCAATAAGATGACCTAGGCAACTTGATCTCAATCCCGAAAGCGAGTTACAACCTTTTGTTTATGAGGATTGTCCTTTGACTATTATGGGTGAGAGTGGTCCAGTCGTCGACTCAATAAGCCTACCTTCTTGGGAACAAGACCGAGAGTAGGCAAATGAGGACTTAACTCTATCAAGAAGGAATTCACTCTTCCCCGCCTACTAAGGTAAATAGATGAATGTTCCATTAAGTGGTGTCTCGAGGACTTGAACAAATGGTCCAACCTCTCATTGGCCCGAGAGGGGACTTCTGCTTGTTGGTAGGACCACAAACATGTTTTTTATTAGAGAAGCACTTGGGACTTAAGGTAAAAGATGTAACCTGTGGTAGAATGGTAATTTGACCCAGTTGGTGTTTTGACCATTCATGAAGGATTAACTTGTCGTTTCTTGATCGATATCCGTGGACACGTAAATATATCTCAGAGTGGAAGAGTGAAATTGCAGACTTTAGTGGAGTGTTCCTACGCTTAACGAATGTGTCATTAGGAGGTAATGAGATTAATCAATAATCTTGTATCGATGGAGCTTTTTGATCTCAGAGGTCTATTAGGTCCACCTCCCAGCTTGTAAAGGGTTCTTAGGTCATTTGAATTTGAAATATTCAAATTCAATTAGGGAATAAGCTTTATGTATAGAGATACATTATAGTATAAAGTTTTATGTGCACTGGAACTTTATATTATAAATTTAATTTGAATATGATTCTTATTATATTAATTTAGAGAATTAAATATTTGAAAGAGTTTAAATATTATTTAAATGTGAATGAGATTCATATTTAAAACTATAGGTTAAAAGGGAAGATGATTTAAATATAATTTACTCATTTGTATATAATTCAAATATGAGATATTTGATTTAATTAAATTAAGATTATATATATATTAATATATTTAAATTATTTAAATTATATTAATTGATTTAATTAATTAATTTTGATTAATTAATTAAATAAAAATTAAAAAAAAGGGGAACGTGTCATCACTTCCCCATCCTTCTCCCTATCGATAGATAAACAGAGAAATAGGTAAGTTTATGAGATTGATCGAACACTCATTTCAAAAACATTCTCACAAAAATTTTCCTTTTTCTCTTCTAATTGTTGGCAACCTCCCACAAGGTTGGATCTAGAGAACTAAGAGACATAGAAGGTGCTCTCTGTTGGTAGTGTCTTACTGAGAAAAGAAGAAAAGGTTGTTGTGTTGTCAAATTGCTAGAGAAGAAAAGCAAGGAGTTGTTGATCTTGTGAAACTATAAAGGTAAATGTGGTTCCCTTTTAGTTTAGGAACTCACAACATGTTTCAATCCATGTTTGTATGCTTATCTCTGTTTTATTGCCAATGTATGGATTTTTTTTTAAGTAAACAAAAAAAAAAGCTTGCAATTACGATCTTAATTCACGTTTCTGCTGCTCAAGGGAATTCAGATTCCTTCATGGGCTTGAGCCTTTTACGTTTTTAGGCAAAAGCACCTGAACCTGGTTTTTGTTGGGGTTTTGGGCCTAGTTATTTGGATTTGGATTTTATTTAACTTACCCAATTTCATATAACCCAATTTGACCAAATTAAACTTTTAATTTTAGTATTTGACAATTTTTATCATCAAATTAAATTCGGGACACATGTCAACTTATAATTGGGCCAAAATTTAATTACTTGTAATTTCATCATTAATTTGGAAAAATAACGTGGAGATCGGAGATTGCCAAAATTTCTCTGTCAACACTCATCTCATACAATCCACCAAATGCCACTATTTATATGCAATTTGATAAGAAGGATGTGGAACCATTTAGCATGAGTGGTTACAAGACACATGGATAAAACATGGGCAATGAAGGATATGTCACATGGGCAATGAGGGATAAGACACATGGATAGGGCACTAAGCATGAATATCTACTATAATATTCATAATGTTCCTCTTTAGATGCCCATTTATACAAAACATTGAAGGGAATCGAAGCCCCCGCAGCGAAAGCGATTGGGAATCGCGCGCTCTTGATTTAGTTACAACGATAAATTCAAGAACATACATAACAAGATTAAGCATAAAATCAGAATGGACAGTAAGAAATTACCTTTGAAGAACCTTTCTTCAAGTGCTCTCTCTCTCCCACGATCACGATCTCAAAGAATGGGAACTCCAACGTATGAAGACACGACCACCTGGATCTTCTTCGTTGTTCTCTGGGTGGGGAGGAAGGTGGGTTCCCTTTAGGAGAGGTGAGATATTTTGTGAGAGATGTGTGCTTTGGAACTCTTCCAACAACACAACAAGAGAGCATATATTTCTTAACCTAGTTGCATCTCATGCAACCATATATATAGAGAAATATGATGGAAATGACCATCCTACCCCTCATTTATTCTCTCTTTAGTATATAGTTTATATATGAATCTAATTCACATTAAAACTATATATTATATGAATTATATCATATATAATTGATATAACTCCTCGTGTATGAAATTGAACACTTCAATTTCACTCCTAACTTTATACCTTCAATATTACCATATTGAGCCAATCGGAGGGATCTAATGGACCTACGGATCATGAGCTCCAATGATGTGAGATTAATCGATCAAACTCTTTGATCCAGTTTAATCAATATTCATTAACCGCAAGTCACTCCACTATAGACTTGTAGCCGCACTCTCCTCACTCAGTAGATATTATTGTGTCTCACCGATATAGTCATTACCCATGAGTCGACCCTTCACAAAGTTGTTCGTAATCTAAGTCAATCAAATTACTGTTTACCCCCCCCTGTGATTACCTCTTTGCTCCTTAAGCACCACCGATTCTCTAATGAACAACAAGTCTAAGGTCCTACCTTAGATTCATACCCTTATAGAGGGCTGGCCCTCGTTGTTCAAGACCGGAGTAAGTTCTTAAGGGAACAACCTATCTAATTCCTCAAGAGAGGAATGAGTGAATTCCATCTTGCACACCAAGTTCGCAGCTACCTCACGAGGTTCCGCATCTTGAGAAGGTAGGCTTATTAAGTCGGCTACATGCCACTCTCACCCATACTAGTCTAAGGACAAACCCCATAAGCAGGGAGTTCTTAAGTTGCTCAGGATTCAGGTCGAGTCACTAATGACCATCTATAAATTACTAGTCTTATCCTGTTAACGGTGTTATACTAGTTAGACTAATAATTTGCGATCCAAATCATGTATGAACTCTTCATATAGGATGCCTCCACTCGCATGTCAACTACATGAATGAGTTGGATTACCTCATTTGTACTAATTACAAAGTGGGTCGATCCATGGTGTTACTTGTAATGAGGTTTCCAACCTTATTCTTATACCATAGACTATTTAGGTTATAATCTTGAACTCAACCCAAATAGTGTCCACTACACGATTTCAAGATAAATGTTTTAACCTTGGAGCTTAGATTATTGGATAAAAGCAAGATCAGAATCTTATCAAAACAAATAACACTTTATTTAATTGATCAAAATTACACAAGTTTAGGACTTAAATCCCAACAATCTCCCAGCTTGACCTAAAGCTTGTGGAGTACTAAACATTACAAGAAATGTAAATACAATAAACTAGGGCATTTAAACCTCTTTGTACAAAATACTCCCACTTGCCCTAGTTAGGGAAGACTTGTAAACCTAGACCTTCTAGGTGACTCTCAAATACTTTAGTCGTGAGAGCCTTTGTAAAGGATCAACAATGTTGTGCTCGAGGCTATCTTCGTGACAATCACGCTCTCTCTATGCACGATCTCCTGATGAGATGATATTTCCCCTCTATGTGCTTTCCCTCTTGTGACTTCTGGGTTCCTCGAATTTGCCACTCGCAAAATTGTTATCGCAATACAACGTGATGGGCAAAATCATATTTGGAACAACTTTCAAATTTAGCATAAATTTCCTTAACCAAACGACCTCCCTTAGCCGCTACATATTCGACCTCCATGGTGGAATCAACATGCATCCTTGCTTGACGCCGCCATACCACGCTTCCTCCGTTAAGATCAAAATCAATTTCGATGTAGATTTCGAGAATCTTTATCGATCCAAAGTCGAGTCCGTATATCATGTAAGATCAAATTCTTAGCCCCATACACAAGCATGTAGTTCCTTGTTCTCAAGATACTTAAGGATTGTTTTAACCGCTGTCCAAAGTGTTCAAGTCCTGATTGGATTGATACCTACCGACCATCCCAATCGCAAAAATGTATGTCGGGCCTAGTACACAACATGGCGTACATCGGGCTCCTAATAAATGATGCGTAAGAAACTGGCCTCATATTCTCAACTCCTTGAGGTGTCTTAGGACTCTATTCCTTGACAAATGGATTTCATGTCTAAAAGGCAACAAACCCTTTTTGGAATCTTGCATCTTAAACCTTGACAAAACTTTGTCTATGTATGATTCTTGAGACAAGGCTAGCGTTTTATTCTTTCAGATTCCCGGATAACTGATCCCAAGAACAAATCATGCATCACCCAAATGTTTCATTTGGAATCACAGAGCTAGCCATTCCTTGATGTCAAGAAGATAACCTACATCATTCCCAATGAGTAGGATATCATCCACATAAAGAATTAGGAATGCGTATGGTAACTATTGATGATTTTCTTGTAGACACAAGGTTCATCATCATTTTGTCAAAACCATAAGATCTCGATAGCCTCATCAAATCTTATATTCCAGGACCTAAAGGCTTGTTTCAGTCCATAAATCGACCTTTTAAGCTCCAAAACCTTTTGCTTTTTCTCGGTTTAATGAACCCTTTGGGTTGGTCCATGTAGATGGTTTCTTCAAGATTGCCATTCAAAAAGGTTGTCTTGACATCCATTTGCCATACCTCATAGTCATAATATGCGTGAATGGCAAGAAGGATACGAATAGACTTTACCATAGCAAACAGTGAAAAGGTCTCTCATAGTCAACCCCTTCAACCTGGTATAACCTTTGCTACTAGTCTAGCTTTAAAGGTTTGCAGCTTCCCATCTACACCACGCTTTCTCTTGTAAATCCATTTACAACGTATAGGTTTTACCCCATCAAAGCTTATCTACAAGATCTCAAACGTAATTAAAGTGCATAGACTCCATTTCTTGGTCCATGGCTATGACCCATTTGTTTTTGTCAATGTCAACCATTGCTTGATTATAAGTCAATGGATCCTCGCAGTTGTCATCTGGTATAACAACTTGGGTTTTAGCTAAACCCATGTAACAAGTAGGTCAGATCACAACCCTCCCACTACGCCGAGGCATACCAACTCTTGAGATGGACCTCTTGACTAGACAAACTAGTATCAACAACTCTTGTTGACGTACTAGTGTTCTTATTAGTAACCTTTGCTATTGTTCCGCCTAACTCACTCAACACTACCTTACTTTTTGGTTTGTGGTCCCTTATGTGGTCCTCCTCCAAGAAAGTGGCATTTTTCGACACAAAAACCTTATCTTCCTTAGGATCATAGAATAAACCACCTTTTGTTTCTTTTGGGTATCCTACTTAATAGGCATAACTTTGAACGTGAATCCAACTTCTTTGGATTTGTCACAAGCACATGTGTCTGACAAATTTCATATTCTAAAGTGACATAAACTACCTTTACGCCCTTTCCAGAGTTCAAAAGGTGTTTTAGAAACACTTTTGGAGGCACACTATTCAAAATGTATATTGCGCTCTCCACTACATAACCCCAAAAGGAACTAGGAAGATGAGCATAACTCATCATTGATCGAACCATGTCCAACAAGGTTCAATTTCTCCTTCCGATACAATCGCTTTGTTGTGGTGTGTCTGAGTCGAGAGTTGGGATGTAATTCCATGTTCTACCATATAGTTCGGAATTTTAAATCCATGTACTCTCCACCTCGATCCGATCGAAGTGTTTTAATTCTTTTACCTAATTGATTTTGAACCACGCCTTGAATTCCTTGAACTTTTCAAGTGCTTCGACTTGTGGTGCATTAGGTAAATATGCCCATATCCGAATAATCATCTATAAAAGAGATGAAATATTCATATCCTCCTCGCTTTAACATTCATGGACCACAAAGGTTTGAATGTATAAGCTCTGTAGAGATCTTTGGCTCTATAACCTTTTCCATAAAAGGTTTTTTAGTCATTTTGCCTTCTAGGCGTGATTCACATAACGGCAAGGAATTTTCTTCTAACTCGCTTAGAAGTCCGTTTTATCAATTTCTCAATCCTATTGAGATTAATGTGACTCAATCTTAGATGCCAAAGATGAGCATTTTCTTTAGGAGAAATTAGTTTGTGTACTTGCAATTTGTAAAATTCACTTGTTAAAACTATTTTAACCGAATTAAACCATTTGCAAATAATTCTCAAGAAGAGCAACACATAGTACAATACTTTTCTCTCGATGAAATAAACACTTTATTTAATTGAAAAGTAAAAGAAGTACGATGTTCTCTAAGGCAAGAAATAAGGTTTCTAATAAACTCTTAAGCTACATGTTATCAAATAATGCTTTTTCTTTGCGATAGCTTGCTCTTTTCTCGCTCCTTTTCCTCTTTTTCTCAGATCTTCTTAAGTTCGTAGTATGGTCAGTAATTTAGTCCCGCAGGATGAATCCTCCCGAGAACTTTTGGAATAAGCAAACAAATTTTCCTCTCCATTTTGTTGTCTCTTATCATCCATAAGAAATCGATACTTCAGCTCATGTAGCAGTAAGTCGATCATACTCTATGTTGTTCATCGCATTGCTACTAATCGCCAATACTCTCTAAGAGATTCTAGGATGAACAAAATCGACATTTCTCATCTATGACCGCTCCGCTTAATTCCGCTATATTGAAGTGGGCAATCGATTGAGAACGTGTTCTCTCACCGATGTTCCTTCCTTCATACGTGCGTTATAAACGAATTTTAGGGGCTTCATGCCGAATTTGTTTGGACGGTTGTCTAGACAAATTTAGCACAAAAATCCATGATCTCTCGAGCTGAGACCTTGCCTCTCGCACCTCTCCTAAAAAGCATCGTGTATGCTAGCTGTGATATAGGCTTTCGCCTTTCGCTTGGCCTTAATCCAGCGGTCATACGCATCCTCAACAGCTTGAGATGCATTTTGAGTAGGAAATTGAGGGCACGCCTCATTGAAAACGAACTTAAGATCATGTGTAACCAAGATTATGTTGAGTCCATCCCTCCAAGTCACTATGTTCTCTCCAAGTTAACTTTTTCGCACTCCAATAAGGAAATCATAGAGCTAGACATTTTTATTTGAAATATTTACAAACAAACTTGTATGAGTTTCTTGCTATAACTCTAATCCAATCATGTTTTAGCTAATTATCAAATGATTCCTAGGCCATTTATAATTTGCAATGATACTCCAAAGGTTTAGAATGTATGACACCGAAGGGTAATCAAAAACACTCCTCCTTTAGATCAAGACACTCTTGACCAAAACCTAATACCAGAATAACCTTATTCCTATAGGTTTTAGTTACCATTTTTTGGTCTAGATACATACACAACTTATGTACCCCGTGAGTGTAACCCTTTATCTTTGGATCCCAGAGTCTCGATCCAATAAAATCACCAGAGGAAGACTAGATTGGAAAATAGTCTAAGGAAATCTTTATCCCTTTTGGGTGTCTCATCGTGTGTTAGATCCCCATGATCAAGTCCTCCAAGATTGTCCGTCCAAAGCCAAACTAACAAGTCGACCATAGTGGGTCTAACTGTAAAACCGATAAAAGAGACCGTAGATTTTGTTTTCACTAAACATGCTCCCACTCACTATAAGTACCCTCTCCATTCACCTTAATATTGACTCATACAAACACCATCCAAGGGGGACGCTCCGTTTGCACCACGAGGCTAAGTATGAGTCTCACGGGGTGAACTTCCTGAGATAGCGTAGGTGAAAAAATATGTATCTCATACCCACCGAATACTTTAAGTCTATAGGAATCCTTCTTAGGCTAAAACCCAGCTAATGGTTTTACCTAACTCTATCAACATAACTCTTATATTGATAATCAATATAACTCTTATATTGATTTTATCATAAGTTTGTTAATATAACTCTTATATTAAACCTAGGATTTCTAGTTTATTAACCCCTTAATAAACCTCATTGACGCCATCGTAATTTATAAGACTCTCTCTCGATTAAATCACTCCTGTGTCGGTTTCAGTAGGGTGTTCCGCTTTCCGACACTTTAAATACCCCAAAAGAGACATTTAACTTTCCTTAGACAGAGTTCCTCTTTTAATCATAGCTTATAAATTACGTGGTCCTAATTCTAATCTAATTAGAACTAGTTAATCTAAGGTCTATTATTTCCAAGTTCTAAACATTTTAAAACTAATAATTAACCTTAGGTGACATGCATACTATGTTATAGTGCTTGATCATTCATCACATGAATAATAAGAAATTCATAGCATATTCATCTCATGAAAAATAATGCATGTCAATGTCATGTCAAAAATTAATATAACAACCTTATATTAATTAATCATGTAAACTATATAATATAACTCCTTATATTATAAATGATGCATGAAAATGCTTAACCTAAGGTGGGATTTCTAAAATAAAAGCATACACTATGCATGGCAATAATTACACAATAATTACATAATTAAAATAGCAAAAATTAGACCAATTTTGGCACCCTAGAAATAATTTTTATTAATATAATCTAATTATATTAATTAAAATGAAATATATTAAATATATTAAATATAAAACGTTTTTATAATTAATATATAATAAAAATTTCATTTTCTCGCCGCTAGGTCAAAATTCGCAAAAACACCTCTCGCATTGCAACGCTTTGCTTTGTCGCCTTCTGCCGAAGCGTTGCGCAACGCCACAAAGATTGCAACCTAGAGGCTACATTGCAATGTTGCCTCCCGCGCAGTGCGTTTCTCCCGCAAGCGCATTGCGTTGCAACGCTAGAGGCTACATTGCAATGTTGCCTCCTCAGCGTGCCTTCTCCGCGAAGCACGCTGCGTTGCAACGCCGATGAATACGGCTGTAACGCCGCATTACCGCATGACATGTGATTTCTCCAAATCTTGCTCGTTTTACGCCCGATCTTCTCAAAGAACCGCTTTTCCTCGATCGACATGGACTTACAGCATCGATTTACAATTAAATTTGCCTAAAATATCGGGCCTTTACATTGAACATTTCAATGAAAATTGTAAATCTAAGTGCCAAAATTGAAAACATCTAATTTTGCAAAACCGCTCATACATCTCATGCAAAAATAGTAAATCCCACCTTATTCTTGAAAATTCCAGAACATAAATCAAGAACGCAATTGGGCTCTGACACCAATTGAAGGGAATCTAAGTCCTCGAAGCATGATTTGCGATCAAGTCTTGTATGAACTCTTCATACAGGATGCCCCCACTCGCATGTCAACTACATGAATGAGTTGGATTACCTCATTTGTACTAATTACAAAGTGGGTCGCATCCATGGTGTTACCAGAATGAGGTTTCCAACCTTATTCTTATACCATAGACTATTTAAGTTATAATCTTGAACTCAACCCAAATAGTGTCCACTACACTGATTTAAAGATAAATGTTATAACCTTGGAGCTTAGATTATTGGATAAAAGCAAGACTGTAATCTTATCAAAACAAATAACACTTTATTTAATTGATCAAAATTACACAAGTTTAGGGCATAAATCCCAACAAACATGCCTTGTTAAACTCCAGTACTAGAAAAATCCAATAGAAAAATCCTAGTGAAAGAAAAAGAGTACATATTTTATATAATTTAAAAGAATACAATATATTTATTCCCCTCATGGAAACATCACTTGAAATCTCACAGCATTCCAATGTTATGCATTCCAATGTTATGCATCAATCTTTTGAAGGTTGCAGTCTTTGTAAATAAGTTTATCATATTATTATTCGAGTAAATTTGGTGTACAGTGATGTCGTCATTTTCTTCAAGATCATGATTGTAGAAAAATTTTGGTGAAATATGTTTTGTTCTATCTTCTTTAATATACCCTCATTTGATTTAGATTATACATGATGTGTTATCTTCGTATAATATTGTTGAAAGATTTTTACTAGAAGATAACATTTTTAGATCTAGATTTGTGTGGATGGATAAATATCAAGAATCGTGATAACCAACTAGATCAAAATTTGATTTGTTTGAATAAAACAAACATTCAATCGCCATCTGAGATAATGCAAAGATATGTTTAATTCCATTCCAATGACTTTTTGTTGAAAATAACTATATCTAGCTAATAAATTTACTGAAAATGCAATATCTGGTTTTGTATTATTAGCAAGATATATAAGTGCACCAATTGCACTGATATATGGTACTTTAGGACTAAGAAGTTCTTCATTATCATCTCGAGGTTGAAATATATCTTTTTTTACATCCAGTGAACGAATTTCCATTGGAATGTTCAATGGAGGTGCTTTGTCCATATAGAGCTTGTTTAATTTTTTTTTTTATATAAGTTATTGATGAGCAAATATCTCATCTACTAAATGTTCAATTTGCAAACTAAGGCATTTTATTTTCCCAAGATCTTTCCTCTCAAATTATTTCTTAATATATTCTATTACCTTTGATAACTCTTCATAAGTTCCAATTATATTTAAGTCATCAACATATACTGCTTATAATAACAAATGTTGATCGTGATTTCTTTATAAAAACATGGACATATTGGATTATTTTAAAATTCTTCTTTCAACAAATATCTACTCGTGTGATTGTATCACATTCTGTCCCGATTGTTTTAATCCATATAGTGATGTCTCAGAACCTCATTTAATACAATTCTCAAGAACTTGATTTATATATTTCAGTATCTTAAATCCTTCCAGGATTTTCATATAAATATCATTATCAAGAGATCCATATAAATATGTTGTGACTACATTCATAAGATGCATGTCTAAACCTTCATACACAAATCGGACTAATTAAATATCTTAGTGTAATTGCATCCACCAATCGAGAATATGTTTCCTCAAAATCAATATCGTGTCTTTGTAAAAATCTTGAGCAACTAGTCTTTCTTTATATCTTGTAACTTCATTATTTTCATTTCCTTTTCCTTACAAATATTCTGCTTGTATCCCACAAGCTTGATATTTTCTAGTGTTCTGACTACTCGCCAAAAACTTGACGCTTTGAAAGTGAGTTTAATTCTTCCTTGATTGGTTCTTTCCACTTTAGTCGATCTTTTTCTATGTCGATATTCTTCAATAGATTTTGGTTGAAATTCTCATTTTTAGATATAATATCAAAACCAACATCATATGAAAAAATGTATACTGATGATCTAAATGAGATAATAATGATGCATTTCATGTAATTTATTTTTCCAACTTCTTAATTTCTCCTCCTAATGTTGGAAAATTTATCTCATTAAAATGACAATAATCATCGTTAAGAAATTCAAGATATTTAATAATTTATGGAGAATCAAATCCAACATATGTTCTTAATCTCATTTGAGGACCCATCTTACTAAGTTGTAATGGAGCAATTGAACATATATTGCACATCCAAAAATTCTCAAATGGAAAATATTTGGCTCATGGTTATAAGCTAAATGTAATTGTAAGTACTTATGATAAGCTACTCGCCTCAATACGTGCAAAGGATGCAAAGATGCACAATAGCATGACCCTATACGGATGTAAGAAGCTTAACTCTCATAAGCAATGGTCTAACAATTTAATCAGAGATGTTTTATAAATGATTCTGCAAATCATTTTGTGTATGAACATGAGCTACAAGATATTCAACACTTATCTCAATTGACATACAATAATTATCAAATGCTTGAGACGTAAATTCACCAATACCATTATCAAGACGAATGATCTTATTTATATAATCAAGAAATTATGTTCTTAACTTAATTATTGGACCAAGTAACCTTGCAAATGTAAGGTTTCAACTTGATAATAAGCATACGTGTGACACAATCTACTTGATGAATCTATTAATACCATAAAATATCTAAATGGTCTCACGTGGTGGATTAATAGTTTCACATATATCACCGTGAATTCGTTCTCAAAAATGAAGGTGATCGTCCTTACTTTACATAGTGATGATCTAATGATTAATTTTCCTTAAAAGCAAGCATCACATGATAATTCGTTAGATTATTGAAGAAACTTCTAGCTTTCAATTGATGTCCATGTGAATTCTCAATAATTTTCTCATCATTATTTGTTGGAGTTTATACCAAAACTCGTAGTTTGTAAATAATGTTCTAATTAAATCAATAAAGTGTTATTGTTATCATTAAAGAGTTATTGTTTATCATTATTTTCTATATTGTCTTAAGTAAACCTTCAATCTAATAAACTAACATCCAAGGTTGGTGTATGTCTCTTGAACTCAATGTAAAGTGGACATATAAGGATCTATAGTAAGTGGGATAAGGCTTGGGTACCGCATCTTAGTAATACTATGAATATGGCCCACTTTGTATTTGATACAAAAAATAGTGATCCTAACGTGTTCATATAGACGACATGTGAGTGAGAATATCTTATGTGATGAGATCGCATAAGACCTAACCACCTAAATAGTAATCACTAGATGTAACTCGTTGACTAGTTAAGTTTCTATTTCAATAGGATGACCTAGGCAACTTAATCTCAATCTCGAAGCAAAGTTACTTAACTCCCATTTGCAAGGGACCATCCTTTGAATAGTATGGGTGAGAGTGGCACGAGACGCCGACTCAATATGCGTGCCTTCTTGGGGACAATACCGAGCAGCAAAAGAAGAGACTTAACCTAGCAAGAAGGAATTCACTCCTCCCGCCTTTTAGGTAAGTGGATGAATGTTCCCTTAAGTGGTGTCTCTCGAGACATGAACAAGGGGCTTGACCTCTCATTGGCCCAAGAGAGACATTTGTTTATTTGTAGGACTATAAACAAGTTGTTCATTAGAGAAGCACTGAGACTTAAGGTAAAAGATGTAACCTAGGGGTAAAACGGTAATTTGACACGACTGGTATTACGAACCATTCGTAAAGGATTGACTTTTTGTTATTGGAAGATATTCGTGGACACTGAAATATTTCTACATTGAGAAAAGTGCAACTCATGACTATAGTGGAGTGTTCTCATGTAGCTTAACGAATGTCGATTAGAGGTTAATGAGATTAACTAAATAATCTTGTATCGTTGGAGTTTCGATATGTAGGTCCATTAGGTCCACTTCTAGCTCGTAAAGGGTTCTTAGATCATTTGAATTTGAAATGTTCAAGTTTAATTAGGGAATAAGTATGATGTATATAGATACATTATAATATAAAGTTTTTATGTGCATTAAAAATTTATATTAAAAAATTAATTTGAATATGATTCATATTAAATTAATTGAGAGAATTAAATATTTGAAAGAGTTCAAATATTATTTAAATGTGAATGAGATTCATATTTAAAACTATAGGTTATATTTTAATGTGCATAAGATGTACATTAAAACTATAGGTTAAAAGGAAAATGATTAAATGTGATTTAATCATAATTAAATATATGATATTTAATTTAATTTTTGGTTAAATGTGATTTAATTAAAATTAATATTAATATATAATTAAATTCCATGTTCTTCCAAATTGTTGGAGCTTTCCCACCAAAGCTTAGATCTAAGACTCAGAGTCATAGGGAGTTTTCTCTCGTGGTAGTGTCCTATTGTACCAAAGAAGAAAACTTGTTGAGATTTGTTGTGTTGCTGTGTAAAATTGCAAGAGCAAGAAGTTGTTGCTTTCTGGGAACTACAAAGGTAAAATTTCATTTTTCCTTTTAGTTTAGAACCTCTACAACATGTCTAAATTATGTTAATTCATGTTTTAATTCTGCTTATCTCTCGTATTTTCCAATGAACTAGTTTTGGAGTAAACAAAAACAAACAAGCAATTACGATCTTATTCACGCTCATATAAAGGGAATTCGTGATACCTTCATTATTGACCTAGGATGACTCAATCGATCATGTTAAATAGTGAATATATTTGAATTCATGAACTTAAGGTTCATTGTTTCATAGGTTTCAACTACTCATATATGAGTTTAAATATAATCCAAAAGAAAATAGACAAAGGTTTCTAATATACTTTTTTATGTGAAACAATAGATGTGATATAGTGACACTCTTTATTATTTTTTACTATTAGTCTCTACATGATAACTATTGTCATGTATATCTTTAAAACTCAATAAGTTTTCTTTGATTTGCTAGAGAACAAACATTATTAATTGTGAATTTTGTTCGATTACGCAAGATAAAGTTGTTATTCTAAAACCTTCAATCAAGGGATCGACCAGATCTAAGCTACTGAATCGCTTTTTCCAAATTACATTATGGAATTTAACACAAAACAAAAATGAAGGTTAAAACAATAAGGTTGAAGACAATTGCCTTTAAAGAACCATTTTTTCACGTGTTCCATCTCCAATCTCATGTTAGCACTTCGCTCTCAACGATCAACCCAACACCTCCACTAAGGTTTCATTGTTGTTCTCTAGAAATGGGGAATGATGAGAGTTCTCTTTTTGGGAAAAATGGAGAGAGTTCTCTTTGGGAAAAAATGGAGAGAATTCTCTTGAGAGAGTTTTAAGAATAGTAGAGAGAATTTTGGTGTGTTGAGTTTTAAAACCAAAAAAATGAGAGATCAACCTTGAAATGCATCCTTATGCATTTATTTATAGTGAGTATTGGTAGAGGTAACTACCTCCACCCACTCACCCACCATTTTCATAATGGTGCATTATGCAAATCATATTTGCATAATGTATACTACAAAATACCATATACTTTATATAAAGTATCATATACTTCATAAATTGAATCATATTCATTTTACATTTATTCTCTCTAATTTCCTATTGAATTTAATATGAAACTATTTCAAATTAAAATATTTGAATAATAATCCAAATATAGCATATAGTTCAATATGAATAATATTCGCATTTAAACTATATATTATATCGATTATATCACAAATAGTCGATATAACTCTCATTAACTAAATTGAACACTTCAAGTTCGCTCCAAAACATTATCCTATCCATATATCCATGTTGAGCCAATGGAGGGACCTAATGGACCTCACACTCATGAGCTCCAATGATACTAAATGAACCGATCAAACTCTTTGACCCGCTTGACTAACATTCATTAACTACGAGTCACCCACTATAGACTCGTAGAGTTGCACTCTCCTCACTCAGAGGACAAATTGTGTCCATTGATTTAACCAATGCCCATAAGTCGACCCTTCACAGTTGTTCAGAGTCACTACCGGGTCAAATTACCATTTTATCCCTATGATTACCTCCTCGCTTCTTAAGTATCTACTAATCCTCTCTAATGAACAACTAGTTTATGGTCCTACCATAAATAATGTCCCTTTCAAAGCCAAGTTGAAAGGTCGAGGCCCCGTTGTTCAAGACCTACATTCAACCCTTAGAGAATAACCGATCTAATTTTTCTAGCTCTAGAACGAGTGAATTCCATCTCATGGTGTTAAGTTCTCAACTCTCTACTAGATTTTGTCCCCAGAGAGGTAGGCATATTGGAGTCAACTCCTCGACTACTCTCACTCATACTAGTCTAAGGACAAACTCCCGCAGACATGAGTTCGTGAACCCACTCAGATTTAGGTCGAGTCACTAATGGTAATCTATAAAACTATTAGACCTAATCTGCTAATGGCGTAACATCAATAGGCTAATAATTTATGTCCCGCCTTTGTACAATCTCACCGCACGTGATACTCCTATTCACATGTCAACTACATGAACGAAGTTGGATCGCCTCGCTTGTATCAATTACAAATTGGGTCACATCCATAGCCTTACCAATGATGAGGTTCCCAATCCTATCCATATACTATAGATCATTCGTGGGTTACATACTTGAACACGATCCTACCTATATGTCTACTACACACTGCTCAAGTTCTCATAACCATAACCCCGAGCTTAGTTTAATAGATTTTAAGTTTTTAAATGCGAACACGAGAAATGATGAATAATAACTCTTTAGGGGTGTTTCGTTGATGAGGTTGGAGTTAAGTTAATAACCCAACTTCTCGTTTGGCACACCAACAATTATAATCTATGGTGACTTAATAACTCAACCCCATGGAGTTGAGTTATTAACTCACCCATACAAGATTTTCCTAGGCGGTGGTACGATTACTTTTCGATGATTTATCCGATGACTTTCTCACGACGGTCCTGACGAGATGAAGACGATAAACCCAAATGACTTCCTGGACGAATTTCCACGACTTTTCGGATGACTAGCTCTATGAGATGAAGAAAGTGGAGAAAGAAGAAGGCGTTAAGATGAGAGTTTTTGAAGTGTGCATTTAAGTTGTTAATACTCTAGTTTAAATGGGCACCAACAAGTCCTAATCCTTTTTAGAATAAGGAATTTTAACTTTTAGAAAAGGAATCAGAAATCTTTTAAAACAGTAATCCTAATCCTTTTTAAATTTTAAAACACCATTTCCTAATCCCGATCTAATTATCCAAAGATTCAAATTTAAAACAAATACAATTAAAGCACCTAATTTTATGGGTTGTCACGATATACCTATCTAAGAAAACTTTCATCATCGAAAGTTGCTAGAATTTTACAATGGTCACGCCCTAAACCATAATCTAAACTTAAATTTTAAACTACCTTAGCACAAGAACAAAGAAGTCAAAAGCATAGCATAATAAATGTTAACACACAAGCATAACTCAAATAACTTAACTACTTTAAAAATAAAAGCTAACTCAGAGATGACGGAGCGACTTCCCTACGAGGTTATGATGATCATAAATCATACAATGTAGGCGTAGTATGCAAAATCTAAAACTCATGCTCTGATACTAATCAGAATAACCTCAAATTTTTCAAACCCAAAATTTCCTAGGGACTTTACAAAGCAACACCGCCTTGATCGAAATTTTGGCAAAGATAATCTAAGGCAAAGCTAGAACCTTGATGACATATCTAATATTTTGTAGATATGCAACTTCAATATGGCATAAAATATTTAAGTATGTTGGCATATTTTTAACATTTTTACGAGGTAAACTATTTATTTCATTCTAAAGATGTTCATAGACAATGCTTGTGTTTAGAAAATTTAAATAAACCCTCTTCATATGCAAAGTATAAATACTAATACCTACCAAAATTAAAATAAAAAGTAGTGGGTGAATATGTGCATAAAAAAGGAATAAAATTCATATTAAAAGTAAAAGTTCTAAATAATGAATTTTATTGGAAAATAAATATTGATATCAAACCCAATATCCATTACTTTTTGCAAATATCCCTAACATATATTTGGAAAA